>JAOSBK010000001.1:5404498-5419950 GCA_027568895.1 Erythroxylum shatona | reverse complement strand
GGTTGGGGAAAGGCTGAGTCTTACTTTAACGGATCTAAGTGAGACTGCCGTGCAAAGGGTGTGAGCAAGCAACTTCGAGTGAAAGTTCGAGTCTCCAAGGTGGCCTTTGTAACACATGCTATATAGATTTAAGCAGTGCTGGTTCGGCATCAATTCTATTTTTATTATAAATTTATTTTTGTTTCTTAATTATTTCTATTTTCTTACTTAAAAACCAATTTATTAATATTAATGATACAATTTTATTATTAAAAATAATGAATGTTAAATAAAAGTTGAAGATTAAATTGATTTTATGCATTAATGATGAAAATATATTTTATTTTTATCTCTTACGTAATATTTGTTAATAGATTTTAAATTTTTTGTTGACTATATTTATTTATTAAAATATATTTTAAGATAAATATTATTACAAATAATTAAAGATAATCTTTAAATTTTATTTTCATTAATAACTAGAATTTTAAATTTTAATAATAAAAATATATAATAAAATAAAATAAATTGAAATGTTAAATTCATAGCGTTTATCTATAATTAAATAATATTTATTTAGTTAATAGTACAATCATATTATAGAAAAATAAAAATTGAACCTAGTTTGCACAAAATTATTAAAACAAAAAACAAAAAGGCTAAAGACCAAAACCAAAATAAAAAGTCATAAACTTAGTCAAACAAAAATTTTACTAAATTTGAAAATGGATATATAAAATTAAAGACAAAAATGAAACTAGGTAGGTCTAAGAAAAAAATTATTTTCAAAGTAAACACTAAGGATTATAATTTTGATTATTTTATACAATTCGAGAAATTAGTAAGTATTAATGACTGCACAACTTGTGTATATGACGAGCACTTAACAGGTCCTTAATGGACTAGGTTATGGTGTTTAGAAGTCTTTGTTCTCGTACAATACCGTTTAGAATATCCATGGACTCATCTTCATCCAAAACCTATAAATTGTGTTGCTGAGTCCAAGTGTAAGGACTATCTAATCCCCATCTTTCATGTTATGATTCTTACAACACTAGATGATAAGAGCTTACCACTTCAATATAGGAATAATCCTAATGCACAATCCTTTGATTGTGCTCCAAATATTAGAAGTATAATTACATTCAAAGAAGGGATGCTTAATGATTTTTGGTGCCTAATTACAAAGCATACAAACATCAAGTAAATATAAGAATATTTTTACCTAGTCTAAGGTGCTTAATCTCCTTTTAATAGCAAGCCACAATATGAAGGAGTCCTTAGCACTTGCCTGATGAAACTAGACCAAGCTATGCCAAGGGATTTTGGGAACCTAATCTCTTAAAATTTTCCTGCAGCAATAATTAGTAAAATGTAAGGTATGGTGTCTATTTCATCATATATTGTCATCCTAACTTAGAAAGGTAGAGAATTAGGTTGCTTGAATGTACAAAATTGGATATCAACATTCTATATGTGGATAATGCTTCATTTATAGTATCATTACTAGCAACTATACCTCAAAGAGAAAAGAGCTCATCAACTTCACTTAAAGGCCTTATAGTGGACCCTTTATCATGTTAGAAATATATTGAATTTCCATTGCAAATCATATATGTGAACTCCAATTTAAACTTTTATCTAAGCTTGAGGATGTAACTCCCTATCCAAGATATATTGTGCTTTAGTCTCAGACAAAAGAAACCCCAGTTCCTTATATACTATGCATGAATCCACTTCACCTGTAGGAAATTCTTATCATTAATTATCCTTCAGATTATTCAAGTTATCTTTTGTTCTTAATTGGACAAAGTTCATCATACTTGACTTTAGCTAATGAATTACCATTAAAATTTACTTATTACACATTAATATTTTTATGCTAAAAAGTCACCAAGATTATAAAAACCTAATTTCTATTAGGAAGCCACAACACCAAACAATCTTAAAAGTAAAGCACAAAAAATAGCATGTTACTTTGATTTTGTGGATGATTAACTATAGACTTCTCATGTTTTTTTATTTTTTTTTTAAAAAGAGAATTACTAAGGAACATACACCATCTCAAATTGTACCATTTATTATAATAGGCTCCCTAATCTATATCACTGAAAGCTAGAAAAGATATTGTAATGAAAACTAATCCTTGAGATGATGAACCTAAGAGAGAGAATTATACGATAAACTGTAGCCAAGTGTAGATGTCATATGGAGTACATAAGCTGACTAATTTGTTGAAAGGTGAAAGAAATATTTTGTCTTGCAATAATTTGGCAAACTATAATTGAGAAAAAGTGGAAGAAAATTTCTGAAACCATGCTTGGAATGCTTGTTTTAATGTATATAGGGGATGTTTCAACTTATGTTCTTTTTATTGTAAATGAAGAAAATTACTCTTAAAGTGGTCTTATATAGGCATCTTCTTTTAAATAATTACATAAAAGGACTTTTTATGGCCATATAATAGAAAGGTAACATTGTGACGCTTTAGTGTCAAGAACTACATAAATTATAATCATTTTAGCTACTAGAGAAAATGTTTCCTCGTAATCCACCTTATATTCCTAACAATTACAAAATGTAACCGACTTGACTTTATAATGATCAAGACTACTGTTAGGTTAAAGTTTGATGAAGTAGATATATTTTCAACTAATTGATATAACTTTAAACGGATATAGAACAATATCCCACATTTGATTATCTTAAAGAGCTTAAGGTTCTTCTTTTATAACATTTTGTTAATATTTGTACTTGATGAAATCAATATAAAAAGTTAAATCAAAATAGAAGATAAAACAACAGTATATGAAGTATGGTAAGAGTATAACTAACTTGAATGATGAAATACCTAAGTAGAGAATCGAAGAGCCTACTGTATAAGTTATCCATCTGAAGAATCAAAAGTAAAGGAAAATCCCAAATCAAAAAGGGCAATATTATTAGGTATGATATATGAGTAAGACTTAATAGATGGTGATCAATATATAAAGTTTCATAGCAAGAGCAATGAGTGTATATGATGACTTTTCAATAGTAGGTGAAAATTTTTTATTTTTGAAGAAAATAATATTACGTGACAAATACAGTTTCATTCATAGCCATACATATATAGTGCTTTGTGGTTTATGTTGTATTCTATAAAGACACACTAACATAATTAAGTAGAAAGTTTATTTCGTTTATAATATGAAAAACAAAAAAAGTAAACATAACCAAAGATTAAAAAATGATGATAACTCCTAAGTTTATCATAAAGGTAGGTGAGTGTAGAAAAAATTAAAATTAAGTGTTTGTAAAGGTAATCCATTAATAAGATAAATTATGGTAAAAAGTGTCTTAACTTTAAAAAGAGAGATGGAACAGTCGATTCAAGTAATAAAGTGAGAAAGACTTCAAGAAGAATTCAAAACTGTCATTCTTCTGTACTATTTTTTATGGCTTACAAGTGATATAATACCTTTATAAGCCAAAAAAATCATGAAAGTCTGTAAACATATATCCCTCCATGAGTCAGATAGAAGAATAAATAAGCCAATTTGTATTTTTATTGAGCCATGATATAAACAAGTATTGGTAAGAAAAGTAGATACACATTTCATATGGCTGGATACCATAACATCTAAAAACCATGAGTTAAACAAAGTGGACTTTGTACCTTGAAGCATGATAAAAAAAACGTACCTTCTCTTGAGTGAAAGTAGGTTATTCCATATTTAATGAGCTTTTAGTTACTTAGGAACTAAGGAAGTAAAGTCATCTATAGTTATAAAGGTAGTTGCTTTGTAATTTTGAGGCTAAATTGCACAATCTTTTTATAATATATCTGGATTTCTTACAATTGTTGTAAAATTCCTTAATACAGCTTGAAGTAAGATGATCGTAATTTTTGTAAATAAAATACTACACTTTAGTCATATTCTTGTTTCTTTTATTTCCTTTAGCCACAAAAGCCACAAAGTTTTCTTATTATTTTTATCAGTATTAGCTTATATGTGAAACAATTACTTTTTACATAGTAATCTATTAAAGCACTTAACGAGATTAGGAGTGGTTGATGATTCATCAAATTAGACTTAGCATTATTAAATTCTAGCCTTATTTTTATCAAGAACTAGTCATGTGTGCTTGTTTCATAATTAGCCAATACATTAGCTAGAGAAATTTGAGATACACTAGCACAAATTTGATCAAAACATTAAGTCCATAATATTTGAGAACTAGCATAATCTTACACTCTAACTAAAATCAACAATCTTACACTCTAAATTGAATTGTCTAGCTGAATTAGTTTGAGTATACATCTTCTTTAAATATTTCAGTATCACTTTAGCTGTCTTATAGATGTAAGTTAAGCATAAAATAATTAAAAAAAACCATGTAGCATCACCCTTATGATTTTAACCTTCATTTATCCAATTGAATCACATTGGTAGGAGTTAGATTGGTTCCATTTATATATCCCCACAACTCTTTTTTGTGACATATAATTGGAATTAAAATTCTTTAGTTGAGTAATTCTTACCTATAACTATAATAATGAATGGCTACTATCTGCATTGAGTATGTAGTATAAACTAAAGAAATAACTGCCTCTTAACGTTTCTTACAAGCCTAAGTTAGACTCTACCATTATTTATAGTACCATGTTATACCTTATATTTTCAAAATAATATTGATAACACCTTAAATCCTAATTAAGTTTTTGCTTCTTTTAATATATGAGTTATACATTTAGCCTATGTCATGTCATAATTAGGAAATTTGGATCTACTAAGCACTGATGTGTTTTCAAAAATGATTTCTTTAAAAACTTGTTAATGGCATAATTTTCACCTTATCGCTTCGTAAAAGGTGTAAATAAACCCTTACCATCATCTTTGTTACCATTTGCACAATGCCATGAGAACTATTTCAGTAATGCTAGGGTGTAAAATAATACCAGAGATAATGGTAAGGACTTAACTTTTTGTGAATCATAACTTTAGCCACCAAAATATGACCATATATGTAAATATTCAAAAAAATAATGCCAAACTACATCCTAAGTACCATAATAAAAATTCTAAAAGTAGGATAATTGAAATTACTAAGATAGAATCTTATAATAACTTTGATACCATATAGGTAAATGGAATTTGATGTCCATTTCACTTTTACTCCCTTTTATACATAGACAAAATTGTTGTAATTTATAGCAAATTTACCTCTCTTTACAATAATAAAGTTGTTGATTAATAAAGATGAAATGAATATCTACCTAAAGATAGTAATAATATTTAAAATAAAGACTAGATATAACATAATTATGTTAGTAATGAAATAAAGAGCTTCACTAATGCATTCCCATTAAGGATTAAACTCTATAGAACCCACAAGCAAGATTGAGATATCACTAAGAAAGCTAAATCATATTTACATAAAATTGACTCATTGTTTATAAAGAATCAAGAACTAAGTTCATACAATAGATTATACATATATATATCAAGAAAGAATTCCACGATATATTACAAATTTTAATGAAGAATAAGGGATAAAATTACTCACAAGCCTTATAATATAAAAAGTAAAAAATATTTAAAACATTTCTTAAATAACAAAACATTAAGGTTTCAATAGGGACATAGTTGTGTTACAAATTGTGTTCAATATTAGAATTTTTTACGCCAAAGGACTCGAGTTTTGACTTACTTGTATATGAAATTGCGTCTTTAATAACAAATTCCCAATAACAACATGACTTAGGACATATTTGTATCTAAGGTTATGTTTAACTTGCTATTATCTTCTTATGTCTAAAGATGGATATAGGTTATAATATAGTCACATCTGAGGCTATATTCAGACAAAGATGAATCTTATGCATCCAAATCTTCTCCAACCTTAATTTAGATTATTTTAACTAGTGCTTGGCCTTCCTTTGGATTTAATAAGCCTTCCAAAATAGTTTCTGGTGAGATCTTTGAAACTTAATATGCATATATATCTTATATCAACTTATTCAAAGCCCTTTTAAACCCTTTCACTCCTAACTCTTGTAGTTGATCCATTAGGCATATACAATAGATCCTTTTCTTAGCTAGTTGCACTAAAATCATTCCCCAATCCTTATAAGACTTTGGCCTGGAATTATCCTTAAATTATAAGGATAAATATAAATAATATTAAAATTAATAAGATAAAGATCAATAATATTAAAATTAACACTAACATTATACTCATGAGAATATTAGCTTGTAAATATTATCATTGACCCTATCAATGAATCAAAATTGATCATCCTCTCTTAGTTACAACTTAGATCACCTCTATAGTAGAAATCTTTCTTTCCTCACTTCTAGCCAAACCTAATCACCTAGTCAAAAGATAACATATTTTCTATCTTTATTAGCCTTGATAGTATATTGCTTATTCTTCTATTCTATTTGACGCTTTACATATTCATGAATTTAGTTCATCATCTCAATATTGTTATTTCAATCTAAACTATCCTTTTCATCAATAGGTAAAGGTAATAAATCCAAAAGAGTTAGTGAGTTAAAATCATAAGCAATCTCAAATGGTGAATGATTAATAGATGAATGCACGCTCATGTTATATACAAACTTAACAAATAGTAAACAATTTTACTAACAATTTAAGTTCCTTTAAATGATAATAGAAAGTCAAGTATTTAAAGTAAATAAGGAACTTAGTATTATAGTCACTCAATATACTCTTATGAATCCCATGTAATCAAATTACTTCTATAAAGAATAAATCGGGAATATAGATTACATCATTAATTTTATTATAAAGAATAAAATGTGTCATCTTAGAAAACATGTCAACTACAAAAAATATAAAGTCCTCTTTAACTTTGCTAGTCCTAATATAAACTTTATAGATATGTCTACTTATGATTCATTAGGTACATGTAAAGGTGTATACAATCCATATGGTAGAACTTTATATTTAGACCTTTTTATAAGTAATGCACTTAACACATACGCTCTTTACATATTGTATCATATTAGGCTAATAAAAATGCTTATATGGCATGGATAATGTCTTTCAAATATTAAACGACCATCATATGCAAATAACTCATATATAGAATAATTAGACACTTCTAGTGTATTAACACAAGATAAATATCTATGATGCCTATAAAACTTACCAGGTACCCCTTTTAACATGCTAAATATATACTATCAAAATCATTGCCACTAGTATACAATTCCTCCACATATTTAAATCCTAACAACTTTGCATTCAAGGAAGTAAGAAGAGCATGCCTCTGAGGTAGGGCTTCAATAATCACATTCTCCTTTCCTTGTTTATACTTAATAACATATAGAAAGGTCTCAATGAATTCCATCCATCTATCATGACATGTCTTCAACTTACCTTGCCTTTTTAAATGCTTCAATGATTCATAATCAATAAGTATATCAAACTCTTTAGGCTACCGTTAATGTTGAACACATTTAATGATATCATCAATATATAAAGCTCTTTATTATAAGTTGGATAGTTTAAAGCTACCCCATTGAGTCTCTCATTAAAGTAGATTATTGGCCTCTTATTTTTTCATCAAAAAAACTTTAATACTTATTCCTAAAGCACCACTCTCAATATCAAAAGTTATAAAGTCAAATAATGCTAAAAAAGTTGCTAAACGTAACCTTTATTTATTAATATTGAATGCGTGCTCTTATTCATTGCCCCAATGAAAGCCTACAAACTTCTTAACAATTTCAATAAATGATATAATAACTATGCTAAATTCATTAATAATCCTTCGATAAGAAATTAGTTGAACCATGAAACTTCTTACCATATTTATTGATTTAGGTCTTAACTATGTATTAATTACTTTCATCTTTGTCTTATCTACCTCAATACCTTTTGCACTAATAACATAACCAAGAAACACATTATTTTTCATATAAAAAATACACTTTTCAGGTTTAGAAAATAATTATTATTATTTATAAATATATCAGGCACACAACTCAAGTAATAAATATTCTCTTCTAAATTATTATTATACAATATAGTGTCATTAGAATAGATAACTACAAATATGGCTATATAAACATACAACATATTATTCATCAATCTTATAAGAAGTATTAGGCATTATAAGACCAAATAGTGGAAATAACCAATTATAAAAGATATATTTAGTTTTAAAATTATTTTTTATTTATTACCTAATCTATCTTAATATGATGACAATTATTTTTCAAATTATTTTTTAAATCAGAACCATTCAATTTGTCAAGTATATCATCCAAACTATGAATGGAATGTTATATTTTACTATCATGTTATAAACAACTCTAAAATCAACATACATTTGCCAAGTACCATTCTTCTTAGCCATTAAAAGTATTAAGACTACACAAGGACTCATACTTACTCTCAAGTACCCTTTATCCATTAACGCCTCTACTTGACTTTAAAGCTCCTTTATCTCTTCAAGATTGCTCATATAAGTGGGTTTGATATGTATTACAACCTCTAAGAAAAAAAATCAATTTGATGTTTAATCCTTGTAATTGGTGGTAATCTATTACAAACATCATCAATAAGCATATTAGTATACTTTTGTATCAAAGAAAAAAAAAAACTAAAAGGAGATGTGTTAAGTTCATCAGTATTGAAGCAAGCCTCTTTTATTAAAAAAAGTAAAATTATAGGCTCGTTAGTATATAAACATTAATTTTTTTATTTTTCTCACTATTAACTCTTTTTCTTTCGAGTCCTCACTCCCACTCTCTTTTTTTTTATTTCTCTTTTTTTCTTCGTTCTCTCTTTTCAATTTCAATTGTTGTTCATAAACTTATTTAGGCATTAGAAATACAAAAGTAACTAGCTTGTTATCCTTCACAAAAGGATACCTATTTTTGAAACTATTATGTACAAATTTTTTATCATATTGCCATGCCCTTCTCAATAAAATTTATCCATCTTCCATATGTACTATGCCTTACAATACCTTATCTTTATATGTCCTAATAAAAAATGAAACCAATACTTATGTGTTTACTTTACTATTCTCATATTCATTAAGCCACTAAAGTTTGTATGACTTTCGATCCTTCATAATAGGCAAACTTATCTATTCTGTAACCATACTATTAGATCGATGAGAATACTACCTATCTTGCTATTGATATCGCTTCCAGTATAAAAATTTGTTCTCCTATTGTTATTCTAACTCTTGCTCCTTATGATAATCCTTTATACTTTTTGAACCTTGAGAAAGAATTTGCAATTTCTAATAGAAATCTTTATAATAATGACTATGCAAAATCTTCTCCTTATAAGAACTTTTAATTCATCCTAAGTCTCTATTGGTAAGCTCGTGATTCTTTCTCCTATGAGTTATTAGTTAATCTCACCAAATAATGTAATAATCAATAAACTCTACCGTAACTAGCTTTACTTTCTTCTCCTCATAGTAGTCATCAAAATAAAAAATCAATTCCATCTTTTTTCCCTACTCCAAATAGTCTTTGGCCTAACTTGTCTCCCTTTAGTCTTAAATGCTAGGTCAAATCTCATCATCGCTAAATTCATCGTTATTATTTATCAACTTCTATTAGGAATGCTTAATTATAACTAATATATCTCCCTAATTAGGTACTTGAGGTTTAACAATTTTATATCATTACTTCTCCGATATATCTTTCATATCATTATACATCATGTTTTCCTCTTAAATTATTATTGCATAGCTTTCATAAAGTATTTGTTTTTCTTTTCATTCTTTGGTTTTGAATTACTTCTAGAAGGTATATCTAAAATCAACAAAAGAAAGTTAACAAAAAGAAGTCCGCACACACTTTCTTACATGTATACTCTTAAAAAGATATCAAACTACTTATGTTTACTCTTTGAAGGACTTTTCTCAATGATAATCTCACATTTGCTTACCTTTTACTACTATTTGCCTCCTTCTGAATTTCTTTAAAGAACTAAACAAACTCAATCAAATATTTCAACCTTGTAAACATTCAAAACCTAATAACTAATGGTCATTATAAGGAAAAATTCATGGTTTATACAAGAAGCAAAGGAATTAAATAAAACTAGAGATGATTCAAATGGATAAAATTTCTAATAATTAAGGCTTTCGTAAATTTCAGCTACTAGAAAAACTAGAATTAAATAAACAATTGAAAAACTTTGAAACAATTATTTATGAAATAGTATATGGATAACTTTTTTTAATCGTAACCAAATTTGATCAAATAAGAATATAATCCTTATGTTTAGAACAATCTGGTATAAAAGGTAGGAAATAATGAATTGCGTAAACAAGAAACCTTATCATAAGAAGAAGATGACATAACCAGATTTTGATTAAAACTTTATAAACTAGAAGAAGATTAAATATAAAAATAAGGAGTAGTGAGGAAAACAAAATTTAGACAAAGAAATAGAATAGAATTTAATCAAAATCACGTAAAAGGGTAATCAAACCTAATTTACAATCAAACTTTGATACTAATTGATGCAAACTCACAGATAATATTGAGATTTATAGGGAGCTAACCAATTGATTATCAATAATCAAGAACCAAGAACTAAGTTTACATTATAGTGTTTTCAACGCTACAAAAAATTAATTCCTTGAAAATTTTTGAGGTTAAACGAAGAATAAGAGATAAAAGTACTCACGTACGACTCTCAAGACCTAATTGTCAAAGGCAACATTGGTTTGACATACACCCATTTGTGAGGTCATGCTTAACTTGCTCTTTATTTTCTCACATCTAAAGAGAGACACATGCTTCAAGATAGCATGTTTGAGTCTGTATTTGGCCAAAGATAAATCTTATGCGCCTGATTGTTACCCCAACCTTAGCTTGGATTATGTTAACTAGTACTTGACTTCCTTTGGATCCGGTAAGTTTCACAAAATAATAATTTTTAATGTGATATTTGAAGATTGATTTGCATATATGTCTTGAATTGACTAATGTTCAGTTTTTTTAAACTCTCTTACTTCTATCTTTCGTAATTGGTCTATTAGACATATGGATGATTTTTTTTGCTTTACTAGTTGCACTCACATTATTCACTTAAGATAGGAGCATATACCAATTAAATAAGCTAATCATAGAACAAAAATCACTGTTCCTTTAATCCAAGTGTAGACAGATCGAATTCCTTGAAACATCATTATTGCACAACGAGTTTAATGCTACAGTAAAAAGTTGTTGAATTCAAAAAACGATTTGGAAGAAGGCCCTCAAAAACAGAAATAACGTATTCCATATTAACTTCGTGCTTGAAATCTTAAGAATCGAAGCTAATTTGGTAGAGAACGTTTGCGTTTATAGTGCCTAAGAAAAGTCAAATATGCTCAGACATGCTTTGGACGAGGAAACTACCTTCAATTTTACCACGTAAGTAAATTAGAAAAGAAAAAAAACTAATATAAGTAGAGATGTGGTGATGACAAATCACTGTGTTAATTCTTACTTAATGTTTAATTATAATTATAATTATAATTAACAAACAAACAAACTGATCGCCAGAGTATTTATACACAAGTTAATCGTAATAATCTCTGACCTAGTTCATGACAAAATAAGAAAGGATCTAGCATTTCCACTCGCCAAAAAAGACGTCCAAAACGGGCAAGGGATCGACTTTATTTTTCCAGTTTCATTTTTCCAGCCAAAACCGGCAGAATTTGCCTGGTTTTGCAGATGCCAAATGGATAGAGAACATCATGGTCATAAAGATACTTTACACAAATTATTAAAAATTTTAGATTTAAGAAATATTTTCTTTCTATAGACCGACCCCTCCCAATGGAATTGGAAATGCTTATCTATCAATGCTTGCTGTTAATTCCTTTACACCAACTATTTGAACATGATCTAGCTACATTTCTCAAACCAGCTTGTATAAGTCATTAGGAAAATCATATAACGATATTTGAATTCATTCTACCATTTTAACTTTGTGGGTTGATGATTAATTATAAAATCAAAGGTTCATTTATTAAAATTCAAAAGTTAAGCAGACAACTTCAAGTTATTAGGAGACTAGAATTAGCTACCCGAACACCCATCTGATATAAGCGATCACAAATTTTTTAGTTATGACCGTTGATCTTCAAATAGGGTACAGTTGTGGACTCCACCCTTGGATTGTCGGACCCACCAAATTCTTAAGATTAGTGAAAATTTTAAGAAGCTTTTGGTCTTGTTTATGTACTTCATTATTTATTTTTATATCACAATTTTAAGACAGAGGATCCCACGCCCGATAATGTGCGCCGACTTCATACCAAAAACGCATTTTAAGGCATCAGTTTGGTCTAGCCCAACCCAAAAATGTAAATTTTCTATATATGGTTCCTTCCAAAGAAGTGTAAACAAGTGCATGGTTGGCGAGCATAACATTATAATATACAAATGCATGTTTGGCAAGCATAACTTCTGGGCCTTTTCTAAACCAGCATCTAAAGCTTGTTGAGCCTCATGAATGAAAAAGGACTGGGTGGACGAGAAATTAAGGATGACAGTAGGTCAGGTTTCTTTCAGCCTAACTAAAACGATTCTTGGGAACTTGGTTCCCAATTGTTTATGGAGATTCACATCTCAAAGGTTGTTGTTGGCAAGGATTATATGTTAACTGAAACCATCAACATACACACACACACACATATTATTAACTTCTGAAGAGAATATTATCAACTTTTGGTCATTTCGATAGAACTTTTGACCTGGAGTTATCACAAAATGAGTCCCCGGCCGGCCTTCACCAATTCCTGGCATTTCGCCGACTGTGAAGAGCATAATCTTTTTGAAGAGTACATTAAAAGTTATTTCCATGCAACTTACAAATGTCGAAAGTAAATGCCCTCTCGTTACCAGACTTTTACTACCGGAAAACCCTTTACTTCCAAGCTCTTAGGCAACTGGGTTTGGTCCACATTACAATATTAACTGTAAAGTAGAGACTTCAATATAATCAAATCCACTTTCATATGTATCCTGCTTCATCATTTTTTAACACCTCTCGATTTTAAGAAAAGTGTATCCGTGTAAGAATTGGCTATATTCATATTGAGATAGTTATTCTATGGTTCTATTTACTATATATATGGATGTGATATGGTCACAGAATCGTGAGTGTTATTTAGTATGATTCTTAACACTGACATCAAAGTGAGCATGCACGTGTAGTTTCCAAAAACGTAGCTTTCCAAGAATTTTTTTAATATGTATAATATAACCCCTTGTGACAGGTTTTCTCGTTAAAGATGTGGTCCAGAGATTAGCAAGTCGTAGTATTTGTATTTGTCCTGCATGTGTGATGACATGAGTACTAAAAAGTTTGTCGTTGTGCCTCATGGAAATCTAGGTTGGGCTTGGAAGTGGTCCTGACTCCTGGATTCGTGCTTTTTTCGACCATCATTACTCATAAGCATGCAGGTCCCTATCCAAATATCCTCTCAATCTTGGTTTTCTGAAACTTCTCGTTGACGGAATCTAACGTTCGCTGGCACACTGAGTCCCTGTTTCCTCAGGGAACATCAATTGGACTAAGCTCACTTCTGGTTCCCAAGGCTTGAAGCCACTTCCTAACCCCACCTGACTACTACAAGGACTGAACGAAAATATATATTCACTGCATCGCACTGTTGAAGCACTTAACAACTGTAGCATTGACCTAAAATTCTTGGGAGAATCAAAACATTCGAATAATGCACGTGACCAACTTTTTAAAGTTGAGTAGTACTCAACATGAAGCTCCATTGATCAATTTTAAGTATTTTTTCAGTAATTAGGATTCAAATGTAATGATCTTTGAACACTAAATCAAGCTTTGTGCCACCGAGTCACTAGGTCTCTATCAAGAGATACACCCTTGTGAAGAAGATATCTAAATCCAAGTAGTTGATATGCTACATATTTTACTGATTGACTTGCTGAGCATATACCACGTCCAACCTTAAGCAACGTCGAAGAAAACTAAGAGTGTATTCACGAAATAAAGTAAAGTTGTGCAATGGGCACCTCCAATCGGGATTGAAGATACGTTAACCTGCAGTACGTGCAGGTATTTAATAGTTCAAGCTTTCGGGTCCATAATTTTAACCTGTTGTTCTCTAATTGGCTTGTTAGCACAAAAGAAAATGATTTCAATCACTTACCACCTGCATGATCGTTGATTATACATGGCATAATGAGAGTATTCAAACATACCCATTTGCTTGATTATGACAAAAGAATGAAAGATCATGGTCAAGTGAGAACTTGAACTAGTTGGTCTAAATAAAGACCAACATTTAGAAACTGGTGATCTGTTGCATGTTCTTGACTTTGGTCAAAAATGAATATATGCTGTTAGATATTGGAGTTGAGGCGGTGGCTAATTGGATGTCTTGGGTTGTCTTTGACTTGCAGTATATAAAAAAAAAAGGTTTACAAATTAAAAAATTTAAAAACTTAAATATTAAATTAAAAATTAATTACTTTAAACTTTATTATGATTGTGAAGCAACTGGTGGCACTGCACTGGTACACAATGCTAGGCCTAAATTGGAAGTCAGGCTGGGCTCATGTTACTCAACATTCCATTCGCAACTCCGAATGATGAATCTGAGTCCAATGGTTTCGCGCACAGCAATGTTCATCGATCCTTCCCATTTCCCCTTTCTACCCTTGGATTTTAGTACATTGGCCCAAATTTATTGTTTTACCATACTTTTATCCATGCAAAGTACGGGAACTTCAATAACATATTAAAACGACTTGTCATATGCCACTTCGCCATTTCCAGAGTAATTTACATATATATTGACAATATTTAAATAAATATATTTATTTGTATCTATATAAATATGAAAAGGAATTAACATTAATCCACATGAACTTCTTCCTTTTATGTTCCATGTTTATATAACATGTATAAAAACAATATTAAACATGCACCTTTTTTTCGTATACAATCTTACAAGAAATTAATTCTTTATTAATGTTAATTTATAAATTTTATTATTATTATAAATACATAAATATATTATTATAAAATTAATTATTATTTTATTTAAAGTTAACATATTTAATCAAAAATTCAAGTAATAGCATATAAATATTTTAATAATTTATATGATATTAACTATTATTTAGAATTATGCGTGATGACAAATGGAATTCTATTTTAAAATTGTAAAATATTAAAATTTTACTAAAATAATTAAAATATAATATAAAAATACAATTTTAAGAAGTGTAATTGAAAGAAAATATTTTCTCTGGATAATTCAAAGTTTGCCATAGTTATTAAGTATATATACTAAGAGCGAATGGGATGGATGACCACGGAATCGATCCCTATCGTCCATTTAATCCAGCGGCTTATATTCTTTTTTTCTTCTGTTTATTGAATGTTGTGTCTTCGCGCGATATACACGCAATCTTCTGACCCAATCTTCTGATGCAATATTTTGT
>JAOSBK010000001.1:5358291-5404398 GCA_027568895.1 Erythroxylum shatona | reverse complement strand
CTTGACTTCATCCATCTTTTTCCTTTAGAAACAACGAAAAATCACTCTTGAAAGCCCATAAAATCGAAACCCTAGCCATCCTTTCTCTCTTCTTCTTCTCCATCGCCGTTCTCTCTCTCTTCTCTCCTCCTCTCTTTGTTTCTCTCTCAAAATTTTCGTGGGTTGCTTCCAAATGACAGCCACTCCCTCTATTTATACTGCCATGTCACTTAAAATGAGTGGCTAAAGACTGAATTGCCCCTCTCTTTAAGTGGACTTCCCAATATGCCCCTGAACTCATTTTCATTTAAGCTTACTTTAGGACAATTTTATCACTATCAATTTGAAGGAATTTGCCAAAACTTCCTTCTAGAGAATTGTTCCTTATTGTCTTAATTTCATAATGCCACAAAAATCATTCAATTTGGAGCACTACATCAAAAGTTATAGTCCAAACATGTCGGACATATCATTCTGCTAACACAATTTCCAGTACATTATTTCCATCCAAAAATTGACCTTCTTAAGGACCAAATTGAAACTCGATTCCTTCATAACAAATGTATCCCTATCTCTCTAGTTTAATCCAAATCAAGAATCACCTCAATTGGATTACTATAACAAAAGTTATGGTCAAAATACTTTCAGATATCCTCTAATCCGAGACTGCACACTAATCCGAACTTCCATTCAGAAATTGAAGATCTTAGGGGCAAAATTGACATTTACTTTCTTCATATGATTTGTAGCCCCAAATCTCAATTTCATTTTTCCACAAGAATCACTTCAATCGGATCTCTATAGATCCCGAATTTCACAAAAGACTGAACCATATTCATAAAATTTGTCAACTCACTTTGATTAAATTAATCACCCTTAATTTAATCTCATAAATTCACAAATTTCTCATAAAATGAAATTCATTGTCTTAGGAATCCAACGCTTCAAGAATCAACTCAATCGGATGTCGGACGGAAAAGTTATGGCCAAATAAATCCGATATGTTCATATCCTGAAAAAGCACAGACTGTGTGAAAATTTACACGGTCAGGCACACAGGCCGTGTGACCTTCGGGTGGGCTGAGTTGGGTTTACACAGTCTGTGTGAAAATTCACACGGGCTGTGTAACCTACGGATGAACTGTGCTGGATTTACACAGTCTGTGTGAAAATTCACACGGGCTGTGTAACCTACGGGAAAATCGGAGTTACTGCGCCAGATTTACACAGTCTGTGTGAAAATTCACACGGGCTGTGTAACCTACTGTTATCACCATTTTTTTTTCCAAGATCCCTCCAAAGGTTTCTAAACCCAACCTAACTTCCCTTTACATCATATTCTTCTCCAATACCACAAATAAACCACTTCAATCCATCAAACAACTACAAACATCATTGAAACTCAACTCCAAAGGATTCATCCCACACATTCTTCCCAAAATCAACACATTCTTCTAACACTAACAACAATGGAATTCTCAACCAAAGATAAACTCATCCATCAATCTCAAGCTTTAATAAAACATAATCATACAAAATAAACTTCTCAATTCTCATTCTCATTTCATATCACTCTCAAATTCAATAACCTCTTATCATTCACCAAACATCCCATCTTGCTTTTCCATAATGTCTTACATATATAACTATGGTTCATGCTTAAAATTTCTCAACTCATCATCCATACTTAATTCACATTCTAATTTCATAATCATCTATATACCAATTCATAATTTAAAGCCATACACAACTCATTTTTCATTTTAATATTTCCACTAAAAATTCGGGGTCCAACAGATATGCATTAAATAAAGACATGAGTATCTATAAAATATAATTAATAAATCACTTCCATAAAGTGTATCTTTTACTCTTGCTGGAATAGATTAAAGATAAGTCATTAATTGGATCCTTATAAAATAAAGCATATTTCTTATAATTATCTTCGTGAACATGTTTACTCTTTTATTAAACAAAGAATTCAATCCTTTTTTTTACTTTATCTATTATTTGATGATCAGGGATGTTCTCAACTTATTTGTCAATTTTTTTGTTACAATTAAAGGAGCTCTCTTTATCTTACTCATTGTATGATACATTTCATGTGACTTATAACAAACTTGAGATTTTGCTAGTACTCTGACTTAGGAAATGAATGATGTTAAAATAGATATTAAAAAGAATCAACTAGCCAACAAATGTGTGGTATAAATAATATTGTAGGAATACCTTTCAGAAAGTGGTTAAGTAGGGTGGAAATGCAGAAAATAAAGGCAAAAAAAAGCTTTCCTAATACTATAATGAACCTTACATGGGGCCATTAATATAAACAACTCTTTTGTCAAAAGGGACTGATTACTCATAACTTAGACAAAACACTTTATAAGAAGAAATAGAAAAGTTAGAATCATCAATTTATATTATAATAAGAGTATATTGTTGTGCCCAAAATAAGTTCTAAAAATACCTATGCTATCGTACTTGCAAGTATACAAGATAGTTGTAGTTTAATCACCTAGGGTCGTCTCCTACGGAGGTGAAATTGGTCCACTTAAATTAATCTTGAATAAAAATAAAAATAGATGCAATCCTAAATATTATATCTCGATTTGTTGAGTGAAGGCTTTAAAGAAAATCACAAAATTAAACCAAAAATAAACTGAATTAATTGGGAGCAAAACAAATAGATTAATCAAAGTGGGAAACTCTTGAGAACTAATTTCACTAATGTAATCTCCTATGTATGACTAAAGGGAAATGATTGGATAATTGTCTTACTAAAATTATCAATTGGGTTCTAAAATCAATTCAAATAACAAATAAATCTAACTTTTGTATTCGACAAGTTTATCATCCAAATTAATTATTAAACCTAACTAATAATTACCACTCAGGTTAATATATTTCTAATTCTTAACCTAAGGATTTATTGTTTCTCATTCTATATTAAACTTCTTCTCTTGATCCTTTGTTAAGTACCAAAATGATGCAAAGTTTTGTCATGCTATTACATTCATTCAGTTCAGAAACTATAGCAAACATAATAAAACAACAAAGTCCCTTAATCATGCATATTTGACTAAAATAGCTACATTAATCCTCAAGAAAAAGAGATTAACCCATTATGGAAATAACAAGATTCATCATCTTCATATACTTTAATCACATCTTTATTAGTATAAGAGAAGTATTAAAGCAACAGACCAAGGAAATAACCAAATGAACTATCAAAAAGGTAATAAAGTATGAGTCTATCAACTACAAAGGAGTAAGTTCAGTAAAACAATAGAGAAATAACAAATAGAATGAGCAAACAAGTGTTCAGATGAGGGTGTTATGGTGATCTCTTACCATTCTTAAGTTTTCTATATTGGCTCTAGCTTTTTTCCTTTGCTTAGTTCTGACCTAGATGCTCGACTGCTTATGTTGCTTCCACCTCTCTAATGTTTTTCTTTTTCTCTTCTCAGCCCACTCAATTTCTCTGCCTTCTTTTCTCTATCTTTTTTATGTCCTTGAATAAGTCCCTGTGTGGCTGTGTATAAAATGTGTAGAATGATAGAATGATCTACCAACATCCTCTCTTCTTTCTATTTGTAGTCTGATTTTAGGTCTAGGTTTTTGAGCCTTCAACTTGCAGATGCCACATAATAATTAGACAAATTAAAGGAAAAACATGTCACAGGGTGACTTTGTTTGTCAACCCCATAAGGGCTGGTCACCACTGTGACTAAACTTGTCACAGTGGTGACAAATGTAATCACCACCATGACTTAACTTGTCACACTGGTCAAAAGTGTAGTCATACTGTGACTAAAACCATTTTATTTTTTAATGCAAAATTTATGTTACCTTTCATTTTTCATGTAGAATTCTCAACCCACTTAATAAAAGTAGGAGGAATACCTACAGCTAAGAGCATATTCAGGAGAAAATCCCAGTGAATTGAATCATAGGCCTTTTTCAAATCAATTTTTAAAGCACAACGCTTATGATTATTAGAAATGTGATAATTTTTAAATATCTATTGAGCCAGCAGGATATTGTCCCCTATTCGACAACCCTTAATAAAAGCACTTTGACTAGGGTTGATTATATAAGGGAGCAAAACTTTAGGCCTATTTTCCATTATTTTCAAAATCACCTTATATAACATATTACAACATGAGTTTGGTCTATAATCATACATAATGGAGGGGTGATCTATCTTAGGAATAAAAGAAATGAAAGTAGAATTAAGTTCTGTGAGAAACTTCCCACGTTGGAAAAAATCTTGGATGGTTCGAGTAATATTAGCCCAATAATATGCCAAGTATGCATTAAAAAAACCATTAAAACCATCCAGTCTAAGAGCCTTATTAGGGTTAAAGGAGTTAGAGCGGGATATTAATCAAAACAAAAGTAAATTTATTTAAAAGAAATAAATCCTTGACACCAATCCCTGGCAATGACACCATAATTTGGTGAGAGTCACATTAGCCGAAAATAATTAACATACTTAGAATAGTAACATAACAAAGTGGAGTAGGATCATCTCCTCAGGGAATGGTGGTTTATTTCTTTTAAATAAATAAGTAAATTGGAAACTATATTGAAATGTAATATTAAAAATAAAAAAAATGAATTAATTTGAAATTCAATTAAGAAAAAACTTCTAGTTAAAGGAATATATTTCGACCTTGATTCATGCAATTGATCATTAATGTAAAAGTAATTCAACACATTCATGAATAAATTGGTTCTAGTTATTAATAACAAATCTATAATAACTAATCTTTCCTTACCTCTAATTGGTGTATGATAATCCCATAGGCAGCTTGTAGGATAATCATGAACAGATCGAATAATTACTCTCTAATTGAAAGACAACCCCATAGGCAGCTTGTAGGATTTTGTGTTTTGACAGCCTTAAGATTTAGAAAGACTATTTCTAACCAACGAAGTCAATAAATAGTTTATTGCAATCATATTAATTAATTCCACAATATAAATTAAACTTCTTAACGAGGAAATAAAATTATGTCGATTTTCACTTATTAAAACCAATAGACAATTATGGGTTCATCATTTTAATTAGCAGTATATTATTTTAGGATTATTAAATATATGCATCTATTCAATAAAACCCACAACCATCATAAAATCACTGAATTTAGGAAATAATTAGATACCCATGCACAATTGAATTTAGGAAAACCGATTTGATCTCACAATCAATTTAGAATCAAGGCTTCAATATAATCCTCTAACTAGAATTAAAAAATTAGTTATACTTAATTGAGAAGAAAGAACACATGAATATTATTTAAAAGAAATTTTATTTTTACAAAAAAAAATATAGGAGAGATTGTGTGTGAGTGGAAAAAAAAGATGTTCTCCTCTTAAATGAAAAAGACGTCTACAAAACTAGTAGCTATCACTTGTTGCCTCTCCAGCCATATATATATTGCCTTTCTATTAAAAGGTAAAGGTTTCTACAAAACCAGTAGTTGTTGGCTCTTGCCAATGAGTCATCTCCTCTATATCCCAAAAACACATCTCTCCTTTTTTTTGAAAATAAAAATCCTCGTAAGTTAAAACATTTCCATTCCTAAAACATCCCCTAGTCCACTGTGTTTTGGATTGTTCTTCTTCTGGACCTTGTTATGTCACTTGTTTCCTTTAATAAATTTCTGGGTTGAGTTCCTATCGTTTTAGTGTTTCCAGTTGTTGTATATTTTTTTCTCTTGTGTTTTGCCTTTGTCTCTGCTATTGTTTTATTCTTTTTTACTGATGGCTAATGCAATATCTATTTTATTGTCTGCTAGTTGTTGTGCATTTTTAATTCCTAGCTGGTAAGTCGATTCTCCTTTCCATTGCATCGGTGTTGCATCCCCATTGTTGTGCCATTTTGGCATTGTGGGCTATTGGCGTTTCACTCCTCTACTACTGTCATTTTGTTTCTTCCAATTATTGCGTTGCGAATTCCTTTTGGTTGCTACTAGATGTGCTAATCTCCTCCAATTTAGCTAATTTGAGCTTCCTTTCTCCGAAACAACTCTGCATCTTCAAACCTCCAAAAACAATGTTAAAACACCATAATTAGGATAATATATCTCCAACATGCCTTAAAAATACATTAAATTGATATGTAAATTGATAATCTATAAATAATAAATCCCTAAGATGGTATGTAGGCTAGAAACTCATGATGCAACTCCCATGAAGCTTATTAGTGAAATATTCCACGAGCTAGGAGTTACAGTGAGATCTTGTTTTCTCGATTCAAGTGGTGTATCAATGCCACGTACCATAGTGTTTGTTTGAATTCAAACTTAGGTTATGAATTTTAATCGAGAAGTACTAACATTAGAAATTCATGTATAATTATAGACAACCCTTTGCATAATAAACCTTAGGATGGTATATAGATTGGAAACCTAATGTAGTGTTAAGCAACTTTTACCTAATATAAAATTCTCAATATCCGCAAGTATATGGACCATGAACTTATAGTAATTGAGGTATTGATCCCATAAGGAATTAGCTAAAACTAAATGAACCTAACTTTATTTAAGGATATGAAATGTGGTTTGAGAGAAAATAAAATTAAACAATTAAACAATTATATAAAATTGAGCAATAAACCACTTAACAATTAAGATATCATAATAAAACAAGGATGATTAAGCATGAAAGTATAGGATTAGTTCTATCGTAAATTTGCTCCCTTAACCATTTTTTATTCAATTTGGTGTTGATCCTAGATTTCCGAAGGGTTTGATTATTCTATCTCAAGAATTAATCAATTAAACCCAATTAATTATCCCTAATTGATTTCAAAATTTCATGTTTGCAATCTTTCGATTCACAAAATAGCATAACTTTTTTAACTAGTTCATAAGCAATCTATCGAATAATCAAGTTCTCACATAAGATCTCTCTTTATATGATTATCAACTTCATATATGCATGACATACTAGGTCGTTAACTCTCATTTACCAACCTAATCAGATAACTATTGACTCACTCTCTTGATTTATTGTCGAAATATAAGCAAACACAAATATCATAATACCTAAAACATTGCATTGAAATAAAAAATAATCAGGTCACAAAATAAGTCAAGAACAAATCCTAATATCAAATTAAAACATTAACAACATGTGTAACATCTTTTGATCCAGTTTACACATCAAATTTGATGAAAATAACAAAAGGAAAGAAAGAAAAACATAATTTGGGGCTAAATTAGCAAATTTGGAAAATGTTGGACAACTAATGCTCCTCTTATTCTTCCTTAGATTAATCCCAATTTGGTAAGAACTAAAATCACGTCTTGTCCCTTTTATCACTAATATTTATACCTTAAAGTTATTGTCCAATCACAAAATATAAAAATAAACGAAAGTAATAAATACTTATATTAACTTTCATCCCATATACGAAAAAACACAATAATAGTTGCAAAAATACCTCCACCGAAGGACACGATGACAATGGCTGGAGAAGACAATGCCGACGAGAAGAAAAAAAGTCCACAACAGAGAAATGGGCTCCAAGCAAACCGAAGAGGAGACACAGGAAGAAGGAAGAAGAAGAAAGGTAGAAGAAGACACAAGTGGCAGGGAGATTTCGGTATTTAAAAAGCATTTAAAGATGACAATTTTCGTAGGTAAATTCAAAAAAATTTATTCCGCCAATAATTCCCGCCTTTGTACTGAAACAAAAATTTCTGTCTCTAAATCTATTTACCGACGGAATTTACCTACGGAATTTTCCGTAGGTAAACTCAAAATTTTTTATTCCGCCAAAAATTCCCTCCATATTTAGCGACGGTATTTTTCTGTCGCTAACTGTCGTCGCTAATTTTGCCTCGACGAATTCCTTCCAAATTTAGTAACGAGTAGTAATACCGTCGCTAAATTACTCAATTTTAGCGATGGAAATATGCTTTCCGTTGCTAATTTCCAACGGTATATTTTTCGTCGGTAATTTTTCGTTGCTAACTTGTAGTGATTACAGACGGAATACTTTTCCGTCGCTAATTTTGCTGCGACGAATTCCCTCTAAATTTAGCGACGAGTAGTAGTACCGTCGCTAAATCACTCAATTTTAGCAACGGAAATATGCTTTCCGTCGCTAATTTCCAACAGTAATTTTTCCGTCGCTAATCCACATTTTTCTTGTAGTGGGAAAAGTTCTTTAAGATTTTGTTTCTTATTTTATTTTTAGTTTCTTGTTATTTATGAAAATAAAAAAAAAATTTGATTTTCTATTTTCGTTTTGATCATAACATAATTTCATTACTTATTAACTAAATATTTTTGAGTTGCTTAATATATTAAGCAATGATAAAAAGTTATGGCCATCATAATTAGTCTTAATAGGTTGAACGAGAGAGAGAAGCCCTTAAAACTCAAATGATGCCTTTCAATTGTTTTTCTTTTATTTGATGATTCATCCATATAAACAATGATTAGAAATTTAGCTTTTATTCATCAATATAAACATAAAAACGCAATATTTCTTTTATTGCGTTCTTCTTTCATTGCACAACAAGTTGCTAAAGTTTTATTCAGATTGTGGTGAAGCTACACGGTATTCCCTCTTCCATAGTTTTTGATCGTGATAAAATTTTCACCTGTACATTTTGACAGCATTTATTTAGGCTTAACGTACCTCTTAAATATGAGTTCGGCCTATCACCCACAAACCGATGCAGTGCCGGCCCTGGGCAAGGGCCAGCAGGGCTCTTGCCCAGGGCCCACGATGGGAAGGGGCTCTCTAACTTCATCTTTTGGTTTTTTAACTCCTAGTATATATCTAATTCACTCAAAATTAATTTAACATTGGTGATGTTTCGAAGAGTAAATATTAGGCAAGTTCTAAGATTGCAAACAGTAAGTACTCTAAGTTTGCAAGTTCTAAGATTGCAGGTTACGTAGGCTACAGGTAGAGATAGTAATAAATAATTTTATCATTGGTAATTTTTGACTTTTTTTTTTTTGGACGTCGGTACATATTTTGGTAATTTTTGACGTTATAAGTTAACGTTAGGCAAGTTTATTTAACATTATAAGTTAACATTTTATGCTTATAAATAGTCTTAAAATATTTAAGTGTACTTTTACCTTCTAATTTCTTTATTTTCATCAATATAAGTACTTAACTAAAAAATTAGCAGAATTTTTTTTTACAATTTTGTCTTTTGTGTTCTGAGTATAATTTAAAGGTAAAGTTTCTGATTTTTTAATATATTTTTACTCTTTGTTTTTATTTTTAATATTAGATATTAAATTTTGCTATTTATTTTTTTCTCTATCACAGATATAATACTATTTATATATCTTTGTGATATATTAGTTTATATTATGTTGTCTAACAAATGTTGGATGATATTGATCTTGATAATATTATTAATAATTTTGCATCTAAAAATGCGCGGAGAAATTGTTTTTCATAAATTATGATCCCCTGTATATTTGTTAGTGTATTTGTTAATGTTATGATAATTTAATATTTAGTTGATTATGTAAACTTATAAATTGAATCATTTATGTTTCATAAAAATATGTAAAATATATTGTCGATTTATTTGGGCCCTTTTTTTTATTTCGCCCAGGGCCTATAAAACGATAGGAACGGCCCTGTCTCCAATGTCTACCTTCATCTCCGGTGTCTGTCTTCGTCTTCATCATCAGTTCTTTATCTTCTTCTCTGCACAAGGGCTTTCATTTTCCAGGTAATTCACCATAATACCTTTATATTGTGTGTTGAACTTCATCTGGGTGAGTGTAAAACCTTGCTAGTCTCTACTTATAGGAGAGATTTTCATTACTTTTTCAAAGCAATGAAATGAAGGGGAGCCCATCTCTTTTAGAACCCCATAGTTAAAGTTTGTATACTATTTTTTCAAAGTTCATGTTATTTTTCTTTTCAAATTTAAAAGTAGTGAAATCTTTATTGTCTTCTTTTTAAAATTTATTAATAATCACTATTAAGAAATGTCGTAATGATTAAGCCGTTGGAGGGTATGTGGATATGCTGCTAGTGAAAGGAATCATGTCTGAGATTAATTAGTGTTTTCTTTCTATTTTTCATATAGTTTTCATCAAGTAATCTCAGTTAATAGATCACAAAATTAACATTGCTAGAATGTTGGATCAAATTTGTAGGGAAGTGGTATACTTATATGCGTGAATGATTATCGAAGATCTCCAAAAATAATTTCCTCAGTGTTTCTTCTTATTTACAATGTTTCTATTGTTTATTATAAGTTTAGGTTTGAGATGTTCTTTCTTGCTGATGCTTCTGGTCAGAAATAATGCATTATATATATATATATACCTATGTTCAAATTAATGCATTAATTGATTAGACAAATAGTGAACTTTACCTTGATCGATAAGCATCTTCATATTGGATTTGATGATAGAAGAATTAAAAATGTCACATGGTATATGTCGTATAATTTAGTAGTATATTTATGTAGATTGTGACTTATGTTTGGAATAAACAATGTATAAAAGTGTTGATTATGTGTGTAATAGAACCTTTTTTTTCTTACGTCAATAGGTTATAAACTCGACTTTAACTAGTTATACTGACTTATTGATTACCATTAATAATCTTGCAAGCATGTTAGATGTGAAAAGAACATTCAAATAAGAAGTCTTTTATTCTTAAAGATGTCAGATTACTTATTAATCCGTGGCATATGCTCTGGGTTTTATTAATCTTTAAAAGTGAGTGGTAAACCTACAATGTGCTTGTGCAGGGGAATTTTTTGTGGCTAAAAAGTTATGTTTTAATGATCTTTGTTCTTCTGTGAATATTTTGTTAATTGCATATAACTTCATATAATTTTTTTGTTTCCTTATTTAATTGTACACTATCCTTTTATATTGATTATATCTATGACCTATTTTTGTTTCTATTGCCTTTTTAGAATAAAACCATTAATGTAACTTCATCGTGAAATGTCGACGTGCCAGATAGTTTCCAATGGTGAAAATGAGCTCCGTTAGGAAGTATCTAGCAGAATTCTCCATACTGAAGAATAAATCGATGCACAATAAAACTGCTCACCAAAGTCTAATCACTGCTCGCCTTCAATGGTCGATCTTCTTCTTTAAGATTTTTAGTATCATTCGAATTAGCTCTCTTTCTTTATGATCTTTATCTCATTTTCTATTAAGAAGCTATTAGATGAATGTGTGATTGTATATATTACATGTTATGTAAAGCTTGCTCGAATCTTCAAGAGAATGTAAATGAAAATGGAGGCAGTGGCGATGCCCTAATGAAATAGTAATTGATTGCGAAAACTATGCCTGTTTGTTGTGATGATGATATATTAATTCTATCAGGTATGTATGTATTCAAATTTAGGTTCCTCATATCGTTTGATTTACTTTTTTAGTTTTTAAGATTTAGTTTTTCAAAAGATTATGAATAAATTAAGGTTATTGTTTTATACTAATTATTTCTTAGGTGAAACGTATAATACGTGTTATTCATCTAATTTAGTGTTCCATACGTCATTTTGGAAATCGTTCAATGTATCTTCTACTAGTTTAGTTAAAGCTAAGAAGTTGTTGGAAGAAGTTGTCAATAAACCAATTGTTCAGAGAAAATCTTTGTCTATTTCAATTGATGCTTTCAAACGTGCAAGGATTCTTATTGGGAATCCAAACATAGAACATTCCTTTGCCTTATCTACTGAGTCTCATGTCACTTGGAATCTAGAAAAATAATTATATCTTTTTCTCCTCGATGAAATAGGTGGTGAAATTCACTATCTTTTTCTCTTTGTTTATCGTTTGGTTTGTAAGAATTGTTAAAGTTCTAATTATAATCTTATATTACTTACCGTATACCATTATATTATATTACTTACCATATATCATTATTTATTGTTTTTTCTATAAAAATCATCTATCATTATATTACAAACTTCATATTAAGACTCTCAATTTCTAAAAAAACTTCATGTTAAAACTATATGAAAATTTTGTGACACCATATAAAATACTCAAATCATATAATTTAAAAGAGAAAAATAAAAATTATAAATCTATGTAATATTAATTATTTATGAGTTTATAGTTTCATAAATTATTGAAATGCTTTGACATTGTTATTATCTATTTTTTAAAATTTACAATCATTATTAATAATATTAAATTTGATTTTTATCAATGTAATGTTCAATCATAAAATGATCAAGTCAAAGTTAGTGAATTCATAGCATCTAGTGACGATTTTGGTTGTGAAGATTATTAAAATTGTTGCCAAAGTCTTACCCTTTGGCGATGATATTACTAAATTGTCATGAAAGGATAAGCATTTTGAGGAGATTTTGAAAAAGTCTCGCCAGAGGCTTATCCAAACTGGATGATGTCACTGAATCATCGTCAAAGACTTGCCATGTAGTGACAATATTTGAAAAAATTTAAAGGGATTAGACTTTAGCAATGAGTTTAGAAATCGTGCCAAAAGCATACTTTTAGCTACGATTTTAAAATCGTCACCAAGAAAAACATAGCCAAAGGGCTACCTTGTAGTGTCTAGGTATAGTCATACTAGGTCCTTGGAATAAAATAAGAACCTATAGGACCAAAAGTCTTAGTTCTAAAATTAGTTTCTTCAGCTTCTCATCTTAAAAAGAAAAAACCTACAAATCCAAAACCTTATGTTTATAAATAATTTCTTTAACTTCATAGCTTAAAAATAACCTTTAGATCCAAAATTTTCGAGTCAATAAGAAGTCTCTTCTTCTCTTTATCTTATAAAGAAAAACCTGTAGGTCCAACATTCCTGTAAGACTTAAACCCGACTATCATTACACTAATAAGATTATTATAGTTCCAGTTCTCAAGATACTTAGAACTGTGATACTAGATGATGATATCAAAATTAAACTCATCACCATGCAACTTTTATGTGTATACTTGCATCTTAACCATCAAGCCTGCCATCCTTTAGCATTGTGTCAGTATTCTTCTTGAACAACTGTCTCCTAGCAACCTCATTCTTGTTTTCAAAGGCCTTGAGATCACTATAGATCTTTAAGTTGGCACACTTAACCTGATCTTCATTCTCCTTGTAAGAATTGCCAAGATTTCTATAAACCAAGTCGTGTCCCAAGATAATAGAAATGACAATCTAAAAATAGAAAATGCAAAGTTAATCCTATAAAATAATAAAAACTTAATAAGCTAAGTAAACTTATTTTATGCCTCTCATAGAATATATAAATGAAGTTGACATCTATCTCTTACGAGTTCCTATCCATAAGAGTCACTATATAAACCATCTTAAACTCACTCTTGACCTTATTAAAGATAGCATCAATCTTCTTCAAGTTGATATTAAAAAAGAAATTAAACATTCATCTTCCCCAATAGAGGTTTCAAGATAGGGATGAGAGAATATGAGCTAAGAAATTTAAGACACAAGGTTAGACCTAGTAAGGAGAGATAACTTAATCACAATAGCTTTCTTACTTTCAATCAACTTCTATTTCTTCTTCTTCTCCCTAAAGGATGAAACTAGTATATGTTTTCTCTTTGGTTTTCTTGGTGTTTGCAACTATCTTGTTCATATTCAAGGTTACTAATAAAACAATATGGATGCCAATACAATGTTGAAAAATCACATGTAGATAAAAATGAAGAAAATAAAACACATGGATGCTTTTCATTATAAAACTCGATCAGGTTGAGCTATCAAAGGACAGTCTTTTAAAGCAAAAATATGGCAAGTTGTATTACCTAAATTTTAGGCTAGGAATGTTAGATTTACATATTATTTATATCCTACTGGGCAAACCTCTCATATGCTTCCCTTTACATGATCCTAAAAGACTATATGTCTGCTTTATTTGATAAGATAAAATTTTCCTTTTATTCATGCAACCTTTTGGGAATCGTCAATAAATGACACCCACTCCTCGTGCTCAAGCTATAGCATTGGCTCTAATCCTTATCAAGTCTTCATTAGTTAATGAACTTAAATAGTTCATGTCTGAGGGTACTTAGAATTAGGATCCTCTGTTTGTTTTGACCATTTGATAAGATTGGACAGAGTAAAACAGACAGAGGATCCTTACTTCTTGAATGTGACAAGCAACAATGAATCCAATTTGTAAGCTCTATGAATAAGGATGTAGTTAATTAGGACTTGGGCACATGTTGTTGATAATTTGAATTATTATAGGGTGGATAAGGAAAAAAAATTCCACATTTGAACAAATAATAAAAGATCTAACCTCTCTGGCCCATGATAGAAAATGTTCTCATTATCCTCAGGAAATCATAACCCTATCTCTTATAGGGATAAGGAATTTCTCTCTCATCTTCTCAAACTCTTCCCAACAAAGTTTCTGTGACTTTACTCGCACTTCATATTTCTTGTCAAATTCTCCATGCATATAATCCAAAGATCAATTATGTAAGAATAGTATTTTACCATCCCTAATTGACTTGAGCTCATATGACACCTAAAAGGGGTCTTAACTATTATAATTGAAGGTGATATTTTTTTAACTATACATAGAGACACAAGGATGCTATTATTACCATTGGAGATCACTAATCCTACATCATTGTGTTTCATAAGAGCTAGAGCTACTAGCTTACTCCCTAAACTAGACATGTCATTCATGCTATATTTTGTAATTTAAAAAGGTAAAATAAAAGGGTTGAAGTTTTACCTTTAAGAAAAATATAGGCCTTTTGAGTGCCTTAATGATGATTTTCATGAGAAAGTAGGCAGTCAAACAAAGAAAAGAATGGCTTATATCCCAAAAATATAGTTATATGGATAAAGAGCATAGGTGTTTTATCTCTCAATGACTCTTAAAAAATGATAAAAAGTGAGTCTTCCAAATGATGATTCTTATTAGATTATCAACATGTCTCAAATAGGATTATAGCAAATTATTGGTTAGTTTTAAATGGTCAACCTATCTTAAGAGAGTTTGCAGAAGTAAATCCACTATATGCCCAAATGTGATTGTCATTTTCGTCTTAAACATGTCTACATAAAAAACCTAAGGTAGATGCTTGATGCAAAATTATCTACCTATGATTCTCGACTTGAATTGTCTTAGACTATTTAATACAGACCCCTAACGATGTAATGGAATAATTATAAGTCAATCTTTCGGTGGCATGAGAGGTCACCTTGACTAAGACTAAGTCTCTATAGACGTAAGTTCTAAAAGTTTTATTTTTGTGTCAAGTCAAAAAAGCAAAACTGGGAGGTACATGGTGTGTCGCTCTCCCACTTTATTGGATCAAATTGAAACCTAAAAGTCTACTCGAAGACTGTTGTTTTGGGCTTAAGCATGACTATTTGTAGAAGTTAAGATCAATAAAGATAGGACTCAATATATAGAAGTATATTCTTAATTAAAGAGTAGTAAAGCCTTTTATTAGGAGTTGAATCAAAAAAGAACATTAGGATAAAATCTTAAAAAAGACCTCAAATAGCCTTTCAATTTACTACTAAACATGTCGATCATCGCCGAGCATGTGAGGGATCTAAACTACCCCTCAAAATAATAAGTTATTAAAGAATTTTTTACAAATTAAAAAGACTAATATAGTCGGCTTATCATAGGCTAAAATAAAATCCAATCACATTAGTAAGGGCCTTTGATCTTCTAATAAATATTAAGCAACACTAAGCAATCATTAGTCCCATTATGATGGTAGGATCCAAATATTACGTAGATTGATCATTATCAACAATTAGACTAATTTATCCACCTTAGGTTAAAATCTTTTACTTCATGATCAAAGTGTATGCTACCTTTGTTTATACCTCCAATAACTTATCATTAAGAAAATGCCTATGGTCTATCATCTCTAAGCTTAGTTCTTATATTTCCTCTCACTTGTTAGTATTAGGGAACTTCAACAATTGCACATTATTTTCTTAAGAGACAGAGGGGAAATTGAATTTTCAAAAGCCTAATAATGAAAACTTTTGCAATTGCATAACTCATAAATGTTTATCTGTCCTTCGCTATAAAGGCCATAAGTTCATTTGAATAATATGAAAAATGACATACTTTTTCTTAAAAGACAACTTTATAGAGCTTGGGTAAACCCCCCTAAGGCTGTTTTCTTTCCCTTTTGTGTAAACATAATTCAGTAATCCCCTATGTTATAATCTCACTCTTACAAAGGTATATCCTAAACTTTCTAGAAGAAGTAAATAATCACTTTTAGATTTAATGATTATTTATTAAGGATCTTAGGTCATAAAGAGGCAGCGAATTGAGGTCTAAATATTCAAATATCAAGACTCAAGGCCTTCAAATGTATTATGAAATTGAAAGCCATAAAAGTGGAACTTAAGCAATCAAACATCAACTCAAAAAGTAATATAAAGAAAGCAATTATTGAAAAAAAGGAAGGCCCTAAATAATGCTTATAGAAACTTACAAGTAATCTAGTGGACTAATATTAATTAGAGAAAGGGCTCTGGCAAAGTATATTAAAGCATTGTAAGCACAAAACTCTCTTATGAAAAAGATCTAGAATCTTGTGCTAAAAGTTGGTGCAATAACTCTTAAGTATTCCCTTAAGTCGTTCTTCTTTGAAGGAATATTAATAAAATCTATTATCTTTTCAATGACTCAAAGGTTGCCTATTTTGATTAACAAGATATTAAATAATTACTCTCAAATATTTTAAGAATTATTTAAGTAGCTTAGGTAAAAACTCAAGCTCAAATATAAAACTTGACTCTTTTATTCCTCCTATTATTTCTCAAGAGCACATAAACTTTCTTATAAGCCATTTATTAGGCAAGAGAAAAAGGAAGCTTTTATAAATTAGAATCCAATATGGCACTAGAATCTAATGGCCTAAGCGCTAGCTTCCTAAAAAATATAGCACTTAGTGGGAAATATCATCTCATTACCCATATTGGAATTTTTCTCTAGAGGAAAGTTTCTCTATACATTTAGTAATACTTACATTAGCTTAATCCCTAAGTGTCAAATCTAACTACCTTCCAAAACCTCATGCATATTTCTTACCACAATGTGGTGTAAACATTATCTAAATGCTAGCTAACAGGCTCAAGGAATACATTAATCAATCCCTCTCAAAGATCCTTTGTTTAAGGTTTCAACATTGATAACAATATTTTGTTAGCATATAAACTCTTCAAGAACTATCATAAGCAACTAAAAATCAAAAGTTGTATTTGAAAACTTGATTTCCATAAATCTCTTTACTCAGTTGATTAATGCTTTCTCTTTAACACCTTGGAAGCCTTTGGCTTTCCTCCACTATTCATTAATTGGATGATTTATGGTAAGCAACTCACAAATTTTTAGGAGTTCTATAAGGTTATAGCAAAGAACCTCTCTTTCACTTTATTTATCTATTTGCATTGAACCTTTAACCCACTTGATTGCTAGCAACACAGAGAAGAACATGAAATTCAATTATCATTGCAAGTGTAACTAAGTGAAAAGGTTTAATGTTTCACTTGAAAATGATCATTTATGATCTTTAGAAAAGCCATCATTGATTTTTTCAACGTTTTTTAAATATGCAATAGGAATTCAAAAGATTATCTAGGTTAGAAATAAATCCTAACAAAATTTTTCTATTTGTTTTAGTAGGCAATCTAGCATAATCAATGCAGCTTGAATAACTCACAAAATTCAAGCTAGAAGAGTCTCCATTAAAATACCCTATTATCCATTAATCGCTTTTAGACTTCCCTACATTAACTACTTGCCTTTGTTTGATGGAAATTGATAATTAGAATAATAAAAACCTTTTATCAACAAGGAGACAACAACTAAACTCCTCGATTGTTAGAACTGTTATCTTTCCCTTTAAATAAATGTAACTAATGCTAGTCTTAAATGATTGCATATTAAAAACTAACTTTTCTATCTAGTAACAGATATTTGTTATCAAGTGACAAACTAGGTAAGCCTTGTTAAGTGACAAACTAGGTAAGCCTATAGTACTCCATATGTAACAAAATATTATTTATTAAATTGTTTAACTTTAAAAAAGATTGTTATAAAAACTTTAACAATAAAATACTTGTTATGATCGTACTATATTTTTTAAAACATTGGAATAAAAATTGCATCATTAAAGGTATTATTAATCATTATCTAATAATATAATTAAATTTAATTTTTATCTATTAATGAATGGGTCAAATTTTTCAATGAATTTTACAGCCTCAAAATATTGGAAATTAAATATTATTATTACCTTTTAAAATTTTAAATATTATTTTAGTAATAACATATGTGGATGTCTTTATTTTGATGACATGTTTCAAATTAGCTGTATATGACACGCTAATATGGATTCTTCTTTTTTCTGATTTTTTTGGTATACTAGTCACCTAACCGAGAAGCTAATTTGTGTTAAAAGCCAAGGACTATGTTGATAGTTACTTTTTGACATGCAATCATCCGACACCAAATCTAGTAAGGGTCGTGTCTCGCCGAACCAGCTCCGTTCAATTGTGATCATGTCACATTCTCTTGCTTTCACACGAATGTTTGCATGATTTGATTCTTCTGAATATGTTTAGTTCACTCTTCTTTAATTATTAAATGATGATATTCGCAATTGATAAATAGATTCTAAAACATTTATTTCTAAGGTTTTATAAAGCAAAAAATTATGAATAATATAATTTAGTTCGCTATTTTGCCGATTTGTTTCCTTATTAAATGATATGATATTTTCATTAAAACAAAAATTTACAGAAAATTTATTTCCAAGGTTCAATAAAGTATAATTTTATAGGTTATAATATATATCTATATAAGTTAGAAAAAGTGAATCTAATTATTATATATTATCGATAATAATATTTTGGGATAAGTTTATAGGACTTTAAGGTATGACAAACTATTATATTAATCTCTCATTTTTTAAAACTATCAAATACTGCCCTGTATTTTAGTTAATATATCTTCCGTTCCCTGTACCATCAAGTTGCCACTAAAATTTTATTTATACATGCAAAAACAATGTTGTTTTGAAATTTGGGGGTCCAAGGAATTTTATCTAATTAAAGGTTAAATTTGCTGGATCCCCTGTGATTTAGCATGTTATCAATATATCCATTGACTTTTAAAAATTATCAACAATCATATATAAATAGAGTTCTTAACAACAACTTGATAGTAGGGGGAATGGAAGATGTATTAACTAAATAACGTGGATGGTATTTAATATTTTTTAAAAAATGAGAGACTAATGTGATAGTTTATCAAACCTTAAGAAGTTCTAAGGAACTAACCCTAATATTTAAATGTTCTCTTGAAAAAATTTTTATATAAAATCATATAGTTTGATTTTCTAATATTTAGTATGTAATTCCATTATCATAATTTTACATATTTTTATACAGATTTTTTTATTACTAACATTATTAATTTTGATACGCATATATTTCGTATTCATCAAGAAAAATCATATGAATCTGAACAAATATAATTCAATTTATTTATATAGAAGTTTTATATTGATTGTAAATGATAAAGTTCTTTCACCTTTTATAAACCTTTTAGTATTTTTTAATTTTCTTTTAAAAATTTTACTAAATCATACTAAATTTCGTTTGTAACTCCTATAAAACATAATCTTTATAGAATAAAATCAAAATTAGTATTCATCACTTTAAGATCTTAAATAAATACTTGTCACGAATAACTAGAATATATTATTATATACCTGATATAGAAGATGTTATTATCATGGAGAGATTAAGAAAAACTACCGTATTCTTTCTTAAAATTAGTTGTTCTCTTAGACTCTTTTTTTATTTCTCTTTTGATTCTTTTTTGTTACAAAAAACTTGATGCCTTTTTGTAACCTTGATAAGAAGAAAGAGGACCAATTTATACATATCCATAACTTTTAATTTGGTATACCCATCAAGTGGCTGAATAAGCAGTTGAAATTTGATCCACTATTAAATATAAAATATAGACCAAATAGGGCTCCTTTTATATTAATATTATTATTGTTATATATATAATATAACAACTAATTGATCCACATTCTAACATTCTTCCACTTGGCTCGATATTTCAAAATTTATTTTAATATTATAAACATTAAGTTCTCATAAACAGATAATATCTTCATAATTTAACTTAACATAATAAAACACATAATTTAGGTGATGAAGAATATACATTTCAACATTGCATACTTCCTTCCATATACCACAATATTAGTAATTATCAAGTTAGGTGACATAAGTGATATATAAATATAACAAAGATCCATCTTAATGTCTCCTAAATGCTTTTATTTCTTGTTTAATGACAATTAGGTGTACACAATTATAATAAACAAGCAAATTTCCAATAAAAAGCTTTTATTAAGCTCAGGAGTGTTAAAACATTACTAAAAACAGACATTAATATAATTAAGACTCATCCTTTGAATATGTTCCTTAAATATCTTTGGTTGTAAGCCTTTAGTTAAGGAATTTGTAATTATGAGATTTATCTTAGTGTATTCAATACACACTCTTTATTCTTGAACTTCCTCCTCCGCAGCAAAATATTTTAACTCTATATCTTTAGCACCTGTAGAGTGTTTGTCACTCTTAGAAAAGAAAACTATTGCATAATGGTCACAATAAATTCTTAATGACTGAGCAATTGTATGGATAAGCCTAACCCCTATAATAAATTTTCGTAACCATAAGAAATGAGTTATAGACTCAAAACAAGCTATAAATTCCACTTCCATAATAGATGATGTAATGATAGACTATTTAGCACTTTTTCATAAAATTGCTCCTTTTGCTAGTAGAAACAAAGAGTCAAATGTTGACTTTCCACTGCTAATGCATCTAGAAAAATCTAAATCTGGATATCCAATTGCACTAATGGATAAAATCTTCTATATATGAGCATATAGTCCTTCATTCCTTAAAAATGCCTTAAGACTTTCTTTGCAGCTTTATAATGGTCTATACCAGGATTACTTTCATATCTTCCTAACATTCCATACTGTGAAGTTTATATTGAGTCTCGTATCAACTTCAATTCTTGTACATGTTTGCAAATACTTCAAACTACAAGCAATATAAGCATAAGGAATATATTTCATTTCTTTATGTTTCATATCATTATTTGGATTTATCCTATTTTTATATTGGGATAACCCCAGCTAAACATTTATTCATATTAAATATCTTACAAATTCTTTTGATATAGTCTTTTTGAGACAATCTTACTAGTTTTTGTGATTTATTTCAAAATATTGAAATTCCTATCGCGTAGGATGCCTTTTTCATATCATTCATTTAAAAATTCTTAGAGAGAAAATATTTAGTCTTATTCAATATGTCCAAATCATTAGCAGTAAGTAAAATATCATCAACATATAGAATTAGAAATATTTCCTACTGATCTTTCAGTAGATATATAAATCAATAGTAGTTTCTTGAAAACCAAAAGATGTTATAGTATTATTAAACTTAATATACCATTTTCAAGAAGCTTATTTAAGTCTATATATTGATTTCTTAACTTTACACACCGTGTAACCTTTTCTTTTTATAGAAAAACCTTTAGGTTGATTCATATAAACTTACTCATCAAGATCTCCATTGAAAAAGGAAATTTTTACACCCATTTGATATAGCTCTAAATCAAACTGAGTCATTGGTGCCAAAATTATTCTTAGTGAGTCCTTCCTTAAGATAGGGGAAAATTATCTTTATAATCAATGCTATCTTTTTTAGTGTAACCTTTAGCAACAAGTCTAGCTTTATATCGCTCAATAATACCATTCGAGTCATGTTTGGTCTTAACGACATCCATTTGCATATGAATCATTTAAATCCTTTTGGCAAATTATCAAGGTCCTTTTTTTTTTTTTGATTCCATTGAATTTGACTCATCATTTGTAGCATCCATTAATTAGACTTGTCACTTTTTATGGCTTGTGAAAATGAAATAGGATCCTTATTAATGTCGTAATCAAATTATAACTCTTATAAGTAATCTACATAGTCATTAGGAATAGTTGATCTCCTTGGTTTTACATATTTATATAAAGATATTCCACATGATTCATGTATACTAGTTGTAAGTTAGTTCCTTTATGAGGAGTTAATCCATCCAAATGTTGTCTATGATCATTTTGTTCTTCCAATACTAAGATAACATTTAGTATAGATGTGGATATTATAATAGTTTGGATAATGAAACATCAGCCATATTTTACTAATATCAACATGTTTTCTAACGCTCCTACTAACTTCACCATTTTTAATGAAATTCACATTAGTTATTTCAACAAATTTTGGATTATGGTTTGGATAATAAAACCTATATCATTTAGATTTTTTAGGTAAACAACAAAGTAACTATTAACTGTTCGAGAATCTAATTTCTTTTATATAAATTATAAACTTATGCTTCTACTAGACAACCCTAAACATAAAGGTGCCTCATATTAGGTTTCATTTTATTATATAACTTAAAAAGGAGTTTTAGGGACTAGCTTACAAGGAATCCTATTCAACAAACACACAACAGTTTTAAGCTCATGCATTCACAAGATTTTGGGCAATAAGGAATTACTTATCATACTCTTAACTATATCCATTAATGTCTTATTATGCCTTTATGTCACATCATTTTGTTAAGGTATGCTTGGCATAATATACTGTGCATATATGCCATATTTCTTAAGAAACTTCACAAATAGGCTTGGACATTATTCTGATTCATCATATTTTCCATAATGTTTACCATTTCTATCAGATCTTACTGTCTAATTGCCTCTCAACCTTCTTTACGAACACCTTAAGGATATTTATAGCTTAAGATTTTTCATTAAGCAAATAGACATATCCATAATATGAAAAATCTTCTATGAAAGTGATAAAATACTTTTCCCCACCAAATGATGGAGTATCAAAAGGTTCATATATATCGGTGTGTATAATTTTAAGGAAATGAGCACTTCTTATGACTACTTCCATAATATGTTTGGTTTGCTTTCCTTTAATGCAATCCACACATATAATAAGATCAGTAAAATCTAAATTTAAAAGCATTTCATTCTTTACCAATCTTTCTAATATTTCCTTAAATATATGACCAAAATGTTTATACCATAAGTAATGATAATTATCATTCATTATGTTACACTTAGTTCCAATAGTATGATAAACAAAAATTAGGATTTAAAAAAATTAATATAAAGTTTCAATTTATATAAACCATTCATAAGAATTCCAAAACCAATAATGGAATTTTGTTTAAATAAAATTAAGCAACCATCACAAAACTTAAAAGTGAACTCATTTTCATCAAGTTTAGAAACAGAAATTAAGTTTCTAAAAATTGAAGGTACATAAAGAGTTTGTATTAGATCCATTAGATAATCGATATCTAATATTAGATGATAAGTGCCTATGCCTTTAATTAGGACATTCTTACAATTTTTCACAAATAGAAAGTTCCCAGTTGGGTTTATTGTTTAGATTATAAGAATCCCTGCATTACATTAGAAACATGAGTAGTAGCATCATAATTAAATCACCAAGTATTAAAAGAAACTGCAGTTAAGTTTAGCTCAAAACATGCAAAATGGTTAGATGTACCTTTTTTTCAAACCAAGCCTTATATTTAAGAAAATCACTCTAATAGTGTCCTTCTTTCTTACAGAAATGGCACTTATTTGTCTTTTTTTGCATCTTCTCAACATTCGTAACAGCCTGTGTCACTTTAGCATGCACTTTCTTCGTCTTGGGCTTTGGCTTGTGAATCTTGCTAGTTAATTGACCCATAAGATTAACTGAATGAACTCTTTAATTTTTTAGCCTTGTTTCTTCCTAAATGAGCAAACTAGACAATTCATTAACATTATATTTATCCTTTATAGTGTTGTAGTCAATTTGAAAAGGTCCACATTCAGGAGGTAACAAGTTTATAATGAATTATACTAAAAAGGAAGCATCAATTGTCATACCCATGGCCTTTAATTTTGTTGCAATATTTTTCATCTCAAAGCCATGTTGTTATAAGCTCTATGACCCATCGAACTTTATATCATAAGATTAACCATTAATGTGTCAACGAGAGACTTATTTGTAGAATAGAAACATTCTTACACAAGTTTAAGATATTCTTTAGCATTTTTAGTTTGTGGAATAGTGGTGTTGCTGTTGTTAGCCATAGTCATTCGCATGAAATTAAGACATAATATATTAGATTTTACCATACTTTATAGTATATCTTCTTAACTTCACTGCTCATATATGTATGATAGTAGGTTTTTCTTTTAACATTGTTCAAGAGCCAAAATACCTAAATAAAAATTGATTTGTTTGCACCAATCAAAGAAGTTCAAACCATGAAACACAATAACAGAAGAAGAATGCAAATGAAGAGAAATAGCTAATAATGCATAAATTCTTAATAAATTATGATATTCAAAGAATTAAACGTTTAGAATATAATGTAGGACTTCTTTTCGACAAACTCAAACAATATATTGTCATAAGTTTAATGCCATAAAAACTTTATGAGGTAATCACACAAACTCATCAAATACAATCAATATCTTTGGATATATATAGCATATTTGACAAGAGAATATCGATTTTCCTTTATTATGTTTATTAAAAATAGAGTATTAATTTACCTTTAAATAAATTCTAAAATTCTATCAACTAATAAGTTTCATTTATTCATATAACTAATTCAATAATAGGCATTACTATTTCATGAATAAATGACTATTTATGCATGAAAAAATTCATTTATTTGAAAAAATTCATTTATTTAGTTTAGTCACTTTGATGACTAACAAACTATCCTTTGTCATGTATAAATTCAATATATAACACATAATTTTTAATTTCAATGATGTTATACATAAATCTAACATGAGATCATTAATAAAATTAACAAAATACATAACCTAACAATAAAACAAAAATATGGCATAGAATTTCAAAAATAGAGGAAGCTGAAATAAAAAAATGAACTTAAACAAGTATGCAGACATGGACTTCAACAAATATGTAAATATGAACTTAAACAAGTTCAATTGCATTAACAACATTGTGTTTAAGGTTAGAAAAGATAGTAACAAGATGATTTGACTTTTGACTTTAAAGAAGATGCTAATAGCATTATGTGCGGGCCAATATTTGCCTTTTCATTTTATTCTTTAAAAAACTAGTAAATATGGTACGGAGATACCCAACATAATCCTGCTTCACCCAACACAATAAAGAAACTAAGTTAGAGATGGCTTATGATAAATAAACAATAAAAGGCAATATAATCTAATGGACTTCAAAAGGCTAAAATAAATAAACCCATAAACGAAGGACAAATATAGTTGAGAGTCCACTTAACTCATTTTTTACTTACTTAATAATCAATCATATGTGCAAGTCATATACAATATTGACATTTTTCTTTAAGTATTTGTCGGCCAAATACCTAAATTTTGGCAATCATCATCAAAGATTCATAATAAAATAGACAAATAGTTTATTAAAAATACTTACTCTGATATCACATATAAAACATTAATCTTTATGACATAAAATCCAAATTAATATTCATAACTTTAGGATCTCTTGAATAAACAATTGTCACGGATAACTAGGGCATATATTATGTACCTGATGCGTAAGATGTTATTATAATAGAGAGATCAAGAAAATCTATAGTGTGCTTTGTTAAAATTAGTTTCTCCCTCTTGATTCTCTTTCCGTTACAAAAAAATTTAACATAAAGCTTTATGTAACCTTAATAAGTAGAGAGATGACCCAATTTATATGTATCTACAACTTTTAATCTTAAATAAATGGTTGAGATTTGATGCTCTATTAAATAGCAAATATAGATCAAATAGGACTCCTTAAATATTAATAATATTATTATATTGTTTTATGCAGAACATAGAACTAATTGAGCCAAGTTCCACTTACGTATACCACTTTCAATTTTAAGAAGATAAAGGTAAAAAGATTACAAAATTGTGGATGGTAATTTCATTAGTATTAAGGATGGCAATGGGCTAACATCACTAGTTTTTTTAAAATAATGTTTTTAATTAGGTCTCAGATTAGGTTGCTTAGGCCTAGACCGCCTCGAGACTTAACTATTCTAAACAAACGATATAAGTCTGATCTATGAGTCGACTTATTAAAAATACTTAAATATAATCTCATGCCCATTGTCACCTCTAATTGTTAGTGACTCTTGGCCGTGCATGCTGCTTTGGAAGCATTGGTGGCTCCAATTCTTGAATCGACAGCAAAGTTTTGTATAGGGAAGTATCTCTGTTCAATGCAACTCAGAAATTTCAGGATCTCCAACTTTGTTTCAAGCATGTCAATCATTAAACAGGAAATATTTACAGTGTGGACCCAGAATGTGATTCACCCAACTCCAAGTTGCGTGTCTCAAAGATTTTGCAGTGACCAACTAGAGGTGGACGATCATGATATGATTGAGTTGATGACAACCACAAGTGCAGTTATAATTATGAAAATAAACTTGTATTATACTCGTTAGTGTTTGATTAACTGGAGTGTCAACCAATAATACTAACTTATTGTGGCCTTCCATAGCCGTATCTTGGAACTGATCTGTAATTAGTTATAATCTCACCTTTTCACTCGACTTTCCCAAAGTGTTTCGTACATCTCTAATAATGCCGACTGATCATACCCAAAGGGTCACCAAGCTGCAATATAATCATGAAAATGATCGATGCTCAAATTAGATTCCGTAAACAAAGCATCGGAAGTGACAGTAGTTTGTATTTTAGTTAAGCAAAAAGAAGAGCTTAAGTGGTTGGCCTAAGTGTTATTATTGGGTGCATTTCTGACAAGGAGATCACTGCCATTTATGTAATCGTTCCATTAAAGGGAAGTAGACAATATTTTATAAAGAGGAGAGAGACGACATTAATTTAATCCAATTGCAGACAAAGAGCTGCACTTTTCCACTCATAAACGCATAGCCATACAGGATGTGACACACGTCATTCTTGGCTAAGAAAGGAAATCATGATAGAGATGGTTAGCTCCCATCCAAATTAATTTGGTTTCACTTTCCTAATGTCTATTACGGTTCTGCCACGTTAACGACTTTTTGTTGGGAGTCAAGAAGCTGTCAGTGGCGCATGAAAGCTAAGCAGGCTGGCTTGGCTGCTATAGTGGAGAATTTGGAAGATTTTGAGAAGGAAAAAGTTCTAGATGAGCATGACTTAGTGGATCCACTGTTAGAACACCAAAACGATCAAAAGTGACCGGCAAAACAAAGCAGTTCTGAGCTCTTCTTTGTATTTGCTACATTGACCATCCTATCCTCCTGCAATTTATCCAACATTCAGAGATCAACTGAGAATCACCCTTTCACATTGCCATCCAATAGCAAAACTGTAGAATTGTCTAATCAGACCGCCATGGCAAGCTGAGTTCATGGAAGCACAGTTTAAACTTGATTCATAAGAATAAGAAAGTTGAGGGTAAGATGGTCACCAACTGGAGTAAGCTCAAATTATTATTATCTTTCCTATCGTGGCAACTTTTAGTCATGACACTTTATGAGGGAAAGTAATAGTTGTTTAGGATAATACTGGAAAACAAAGATCATCCAGTCTCTATTTCAGATCACCACTTGTCAATCATCAGCTATTTAAGTCTTATGTCAGTAGAGTTATTTCCCCCGCCAACTTTGGTAAGATCCCCTTGGATTGGACTATATCGGATTCAAGTTCTTGAATCACGTGTTCGCCAAGATACGGTCCATGGATGGTCTTAGAGAAGCTTGGAGGGGTTGGAGTGGGGGACCTTTCACCCTCCTCCAAAATTCAACAGTTTGCCTGGAGGTGGCTGTGCTATTTGCTAAGCTGTGCGCCTGAAGAAGAAGTGTTTAAAGCTAGCAGATTGTTTTGGCTAATATCCGGCAAACCGGCAAGTCACAGAACGGCAATGGGCTCGATCGTGAGTCTTGTATGGCTTATTTATGGCTTTTACTTTTATCGTATCAATATAGCTATTGGGTTGGGATTGTAATAGTAATTTATGTTTTAAGCAGTAAGGTAGAACAGACTGACACCTGATTGTTCTTGTCTGCTGTTGGATATCTATTGTCCCCCTGATGAGTTTCAGCTATCTAGATTAATAATTGGAGCATCTCCCTCTGCTTCTTATCTGTTCTGTTCGCATAGAGTATGTCTGAGCTTTGGAGTGTGGATCTGTACCTAGGTTAGGTATCATTCTAACTGGTAAGTAGAACACCCAAATTTTGCAGGATGGAACCATCCAATCAGGCCAAGATACTGGTACATATATTTCATGCCCTTTTAGTTTATATTCTGAGTGCAAGTGTCCATGAAACCTAATTCTGTAATTTTGGTTTATAACAAGAATTAAGTCCATCGAAGAGTGATTAATTTTTAAGCCATTTCAGTATCTTGCACTTGGAACGAGTTGTCTGCTTCTGAAAAATATCTGCTGCTGAGTGCCGACCTAATTCTTGCAATTTTACAATCCCTTTGGAGGATCCAAAATATTCAGCTCTCGACAAATGAAACTCAATACAAATAATGCCAATTTGAGTATCGATTAATGCGCAGAAAAACCAATAAAATGACATGGTTCCTAAACGATCCCATCAAATCTCCAGGATCCCTTTCCTGGTTTCAAAAGAGAAGCATGTAATAATTCATTCCATGTATCTGGTACTCCAGGTAAGCACCAATGACTGCAGTCTTGAGATCGATTGGATGTAATTCGTTCCTCTTCTGTATTGTACATTCTACAAATGGAAGGATCTGCATCTTTACGGTAACCTGTCAGCCTGCTTATGTTTTAAGTATGCCACTGGAGTTTTCATTCTCTGAAGCACATGCTCAAAAGCTCTCATCTTTGAAGGGTACTTCACTACATGAGAGGAATTCAATATTGGTTTTGTTTCTCTACGGCATTTGCCACGCAATTTCCATTGCGTTCCTCTGCAATCAAATCAAGTCCTTCAGAACTTCACAACAGAAGCACAGCACATGGCCAAAGAACTAGAAATAGAAAATTTCTGAACTATCACGGTTATATCTATTGCCATCCTTGATTAATGTGTAACAAGGAGAAAACGATCAGTATTCACCAAGAAATTATAACCTTGTGTTCCCTTTTCTCACAACTTAAGGAGCAACGGGATCATAGATTGGGGATAGAACTATTTTTCAAAAGATGTTGAGACATCTATTGTCAAGTGTTTTCTCACTACCTTCTCCCTGAATCCATAATGAATTACCTTTTCTAGCTTCTCTGTTATAGAAGCAGGAAGCAGAACAACAGACCAAATAACAAGGAATATATGACTTTGGGATAGCTATGTGCCTATGTCCACTGAGGATGACAAACCATTGGTAAACTCGCATATCAAGACCACGAAATTTGTACCTAAAATATATCCTACAGTCTTTCACTCTTTTAGATCTCAAGAAGGCCTTGCAGCATCTCCCTAATTAGGTTAGGGACATCCATAGAACAACCATAGTTCAGGGTATGGTGTTAATCGACCATGAGGGGGGGCTAGTACTTGGTAAAGGAATATTCCTGAGACGTTTTTCAAATTCTGAGCCACTAGCTCCTAAAATAAACTTGTGCTGTGTTTCAAGAATTCAACTTCTTTTTTTGAGGATCTAAATAAACTTAAGGAAGAAGGGAGGAAAGTTAAGTAGATCTACATGCATGAGCATGAAGTTGCTCTAAGAGTTGATGGCTAAAAGAGGAGCAAACAGTCTCATACTGGAAATGGGTAACTGAATATACTCTGAAGAAGACTTGGGTTAGGTTACATCTAATGTTCTTGTGGCCCCATCTGTCCCAAGTAAAAAGTGCGCGTTTATATGTGTTAGAGAATATATAAAATCAATTAAGTTGGTCTCACACAACAGCTTAAGCTATTGTGGTGAAATGGTCGCTTAATATGGTATCAGAGCCTCTATGACCAAATGGTCATGAGTTCGAATCCTACCACGCACCTATTCTAATTAAATTAAGCATAAGGTAAAGTAGACCTGTGCAAGTTTCAAGCCCAAAGGGCTTTCACTTGAGGGGGTGTGTTAGAGAATATATAAACCAATTGAGTTGGCCTCACACAGCAGCTTAAGCTATTGTGGTGAAATGGTTACTTAACAATAATATCTAAAACTAACGATAAAAATTTTGTTGTATTTTTCAGCTGTGCTAGCTTATCACTTACTTACTAACGAACCGTGAGGAGCACCCATTCACAGCCAAATGGACAATTGCTTACACACAAAACATGAGTCAAAATGCGCATGCAAGCATGCAGGTGCAAATGGGTAATATAATTAAAATGCTCATTGCCCCATTAGCAACCTGCCATTGTGGGTTTATAATCTCAATGCTTACAGGAAGTTGACAAACCATTAAACAAAAAGGCAGGAGTAAAGGCAAAGAACCAGGCTAGAAAGGCCAATGTTGGGATTGGAGATGTTTAAGTGACAGGTATAGATGATACTCATTAGTTTAATAGCATGAGTTCAGTTCCTGCAATCTAGACAATCACCTCGTTAAGCAAGCACTTACTTATAAGAGACAAAAAGCAAGTAGTAATGGATAAATGTTTATAAATATGTTTCCAAACGAGGGACTCAGCAGAAGAGTTATTATTGACTAATACTATTCATCTAGTTATTGTTAAAATAATTTTAAAACAATTTGGAATAATAAAATATTTTTAAAATGAATAAAATCACAACAAAAATTTTTATTTTTATCTTTCACAGATAATCTATAAACAGTCAATAACTATAAGGTCTCATTTGAAAACCAATAATAATGGAATCGAAATAAGAGAACGAGATTAAAAAGTGAGAATCGGAATATAAATAAAATTACTAATTACGTATGTTTGGTATATAAGTATTAGAAATGAGATTATAGAAGTTAACAGTTATATTAGTATTTGGTATCAAATTTTAAGACTGGTAATGGCAATTTTTACTTATGTTTGATTATTATGTGATTAATTTTGTAAATAATTAATTAAAATCCATAATGAACTTATTTTATGATACAAAATCATTTAAATAAAATAAAATAATTATTAAATAAATTAAATAAAGTAATGTTCAATGTTGATAATAATATTCTAATAAGAATCAATCAAAATGATGTCTTGTCTAAATAAATAAACTAATCTTAAATTCTCAAATAGCGAGTTGCAGTTGAGACAAAACACAACAAAAGAGAAGAAAAAAAATAAGAAGTTGTGTCTGCCCACGAATGTTTCTTTGTTATTCTTGATATCTGATTCCAGGTTATACCTATACTTATCTTCGAAATAAAAATTTAAGATTATTTAAAATCTATTTCAGATTTATCCTTATCTTATCTATTACTAACAACCAAACAAGCAAGAATTAAGAAATTTAAGTTACATACACATTCCCACGTCTTCATTTCTAGTTACTAAATGTACCCTAAGAGTTAAATTAAAAGTTTATTGCATAGTTTTACTTAAATATGTTGTTCATTAATGCAGTAAAATATGATGTTTTTGCTATGGTGAGACTCTTAGAATAAATATTTATATACACACTGAAGTTTGATAGGTGAAGTGGCAAAACAAGAAAATGAAAGTAAATAGTGAGAAGATGCTCGAAGTTGAGCATAAGAAAATAATATTTAGATGTAAATATTTTTAGCATCTTTATCTTTTCCGTCAATGTATGTATCTTTTCTCAGGTGCAAATGTAATTAATATAATTAGGGGATCTTATGGGAGAGATTTTAGGACTGATAACATGTATATCTATAAAGTCATGTAGTGGAATACAACAAAAAAATAGAATTCATTTTCATAAAAAATCCTTCATCTTATCAGAGTCATTATAGCTCTAGCAATAGGGCACCCAAAACCTGCGCTATGAGAGCCAATGATTGAAGGAACATAACCACGATGGTGACCTTATTCTTGTGGTGCATTTTATTTTTTAACCATTGTGGATGATTATACTCAAGTTGTTTGTGTCCATTTAATGGTTGAAAAAAGTAAAGTTTATGAAATAATGCGAAGTTTTTGTGTAATGACTCAAGTACAAATTGGAAAAATTATCAAAGTAGTAAGAAGAGACAATGGAAGGGAGTTTCAGCCTTCGATAGAATTCTTTTCATAAAGTGGAATCATTTTTCAAAATTCATTTGTTGACACTCCATAGCAAAATGAAAGAGTGGAGTGTAAGCATCATCATATATTGAATGTAGGGAGTGCATAACATTTTCAAGCTAATCTTCCTATTAAATTTTGGGGGAATGTATATTAATGGCTGGGTATCTTATTAACCATACACTAATAATGTTACACAATGAAAAAAATTACCCTATAAATGCTTTTTGGAAAACCATTATCCTATGCCAATATTCATACCTTTGGGTGTTTGAGTTAATCAAGATAAATTTGGTGATCATATTAAAAGGTGCGTCTTTATTAGATATCCTCAAGGACAAAAGGAATGGAAGCTATGTGGCTTAGATAATGGAAAAAAATTTATTTATGGTGTTGTCATATTTATTAAGGGAGTTTATACCTTTTTGGAGAAAAAGGATAATGATGTTCACAAGTGTGATTCAAGTTTGCAAAGGCCTAATATGTATTATGTTAATGATGATGATGTAACATCTAATGATGTCATCCCTTACTCGCTAACCAATTCTCAGTGTTTATATGATACTAATTACAATAACGAGCTAGCACAGTGTGACAATGAAATGTCACAACCTACTAATCATGTCAAATCAAAAGTGGGGAGTACAATATATTTATTTTCAAGGGGAGAACAGTTAGGAAGAGGGAACTGAGTTCGTCAACCATCCACTTGATTATGTGATTATGTTTGCAGCAGAGTCCTTAACTTAAACTCCCTAGATTCATTTGCACCATCGATATCCTCAGGTACACCTTATCCTATTGCTTATTATGTAACATGTGATAATTTTTCTATAAAACATAACAATTTTCTTGCATCCATTATAGTAGAAATTGAACCCATTTGATACTCTGAGGTTGTTTATGATCTAAAATGGAAGGAAGCTTTAATTAAGGAGATAGATGCTTTAGTAAAGAAGGGTGCATGACTATTGAAACGTTGTTGTTAGGAAAGAAGGCCTTTTGATGTAAGTGAGTATATAAAATCAAGTTCAATTCAAATGGAACTATAAACTGATTCAAGGCGCACTTGGTAATTTATGAAAATAATCAAGTTAAAGGAATTGATTATAACCGGGATGTTTGCTATTGTCACAAAAATGGTCACTATAAGAACCTTTTTGGCTGTTACTATAGCTAGAAACTGGGAATTACACCAGATTAATATGCATAATGCATTTTTATGTGGAGATTTTGATGAGCAAGTCTACATGAAGCTTCCATCTGGTTTTGCAGCTTTTCATCCTAAGAAGGTATGTCTATTGTGTAAGTCCTTGTATGGGCTACGCCAAGCACCATGTAACTAGTTCTTGAAATTGGTTTAGTACTCTTCAAATATATGGCTTTACACAATCTTATGTTGATTTCTCACTTTTCACTTATCACAAGGGTGAAATTACTTTGTGTGCTCTTATATACATGGATGATTTGATAATTGTTGAGAATAACAATGAAGTCATTAGTTTATTCAAGTCTTACCTTAATGGTTGTTTTCATATGAAGGATCTTAAGGTCCTAAGTTATTTTTTTATAATTGAAGTTGTTCGTAGTTCCTGGGGGTTGTATATTTGTCAAAAAATATAAAATTGATATTATTTCGAAAGCTAGATTGTTGGGTGCTAAACTTGTAAGTTTTCCTATTAAGTAGAATTACAAATTGGCTATCAGAGACATGAAACCACTTGAATATCACTCTATAGCTACTACTAGTTGTGAACTTACATGAATTAAGTCAATTATACACTCTTTGGGAGTAGATCAACCTATGCAAATTTTTTGAGACAATTAAGCAGCTCTTTATATTGCTTCAAATCTTGTATTCCATAAATGAACGAAGCATATAAAAGTTGATTGTCATTATATGCGAGATCAAATACAAGTTGGTCATATTATCACTGCATTTGTTCGATCTCACGACTAGTTAGATGATAATTTCATGAAGGTATTAGGAAAATAACAGTTTATGTATCTCTTATGTAAGATAGCATTCATAATCTTTGTGCTCAAAATTGAGGGAGACTGTAAGGAAATAATATTTAGATGTAAAATGTTTTTAGCGTATATAAATTTTCCGTCAACGTGTATATCTTTTCCTATGTGTAAATGTAATCAATCAAGAGATTGTGGGAGAGATTTTAGGACTAATAACATGTATATCTATGAGGTCTTATAATGGAATACAACAAAGTAATTAATTTATTTTCTTGAAAATATTTTATAGAGGCTACAAGGAATGATGAAGAGGACACGATATGGTTTATGGTGGAAAGAGGGAGGGGAATTATCAAGTGATTAACTTTGAAGTTTTCATAAGTATAAAACAAGTGACTTGAGAAAGAATGGAAAAAGGCTTATGGTTCAGCCTAATGTTAATGGAATTGATTCAATTTGAATTAATTTTAAGCTGAGTTTGCAATTACAAAAAATTCAAATTTTGGGTTAATTCAGACGAATTTCACAATCTAACTTAGTCCAAAGCCCACACTTCTTCCATATACAAAATGACTATTTGATTGTGGTCTTCCCTTTCTCATCATGTTGTTTCTCTTTCCCTCAATCATCTTTTGTGCCCTAGCTAGTCACCAATTGCATTCCCCCTTCTTAAATTTCTAGTATTCTCTTCTCTCTTCAATTGTCATCTCATTTAGTTTTCTTGAGTTTTAGTAGCATAAAGTTGAAAAGGAGGTATTACCATTAGGTTTCATAGTGATTTTCTTGTTGTCCTCATGTCTCATGGTTTGTAAATACTTTATTAAACAATATGCAAGCTTGAACATTTAAGTGGTTAGGAAATCCTTAATTTGAATATGTCATGTGTATTATCTACTTGTTATGGCTATGACATTGATTACTCTTTCTTTAATTTTAAAGAAGAGATAATATGACAATAAGATAAGAAATAATTAGTTTCATTTAAGTTTAAGGTGATGATTTATAATTGAGGAAGGTTTTAAATACTAATTAATAAATCAATTATTTTATTCTTATTCATATTTTTCCCTAGCATGTTTATGTTTACGGTGTTAGATAAGTTTCTGTTTATTCGAATATGATAAATTGCTTTATTTCTTATTTTCTCTTTAAATTTTGAATCTCTACTCTCAAATCAAAATTCCTTTATTTACTCATATAATTTCTATACGTGCTTTGTTATTAATCTTTTACACTCTTCTAGGATGTATTATATAAAGCAAAGATAGTGGTTTAAAATTAGTTTCATTCATTGTTTACATGCTTATTGTTTATGGGTATTTCACTTAGTAGTTATATTTTCTTTTTATTGTTTTCTTATGTTAAAATCTAGGGTTCGACATTGTTGTTATCTTTTTTAATTTGCCTAAAATGTAATACTTTTAAGGCTACTAAGATTGATTAAATTTCTAAATTGTAATGTACATGGTTTAGATCACTTAATGTTAAAATAAATTAACGAAATTGACCTTAGTTTAAATATCTCCATTCTTTATTTTATTATTATTATTGTTTAAATATTCTATATATTGAATTGATTTCATGATTATATTATTTACAATTGTTTCAAATATATAAAGTTAATTCTTCAACAATATAAGCCAACATAATAGTGATTTTTAATTTGGTACCTAATTATATACCAAGTGAAGAAATAATCTAGATTGAAGAAACCATTTCTTTAAAGATAAGGTATTTAGAATCACTTCATAAAGAATAAATCAAATGATAGAGTTGACAAGTTAGAGTGCAAGTATTGCTATAATATTTTGGACGAAGGTTCTAAAGGTAAAATATATTATTTTAAAAAGCATACTAATGATAATCAAGTAACTACTCAAGCTGCACAAGATTTTAAGTAAGGCAGACATAAAGAGGGCATTAGATAGATTCCAAGTTGTTCAAATAAAGCATCAAAATTTATTGAAGATCTATTAGAGAACACTAGAGAACCATTAATGAGGAGTAGTGCAAAAAAGATCAAAGAATCTCTCAGCAACTTAATGGTGGATCTTTATATAAATATTGAAACTTTGTTATGTTTTGAATTGAAGGTTATAATGTTGAATTAAGTGAATGAGCAAGCTATCGAAAAAGGAAAACATAATGTAACCGGTGTCAACATTATATTAGTGTTTGGTACTATTCTTGTACTAGCTTTATAGAATGGAGAAACAAAAACAAGTCAACATTAGAGTGGTACATGTGACCATTTCTGAACTTTTCTATGTTGAGCACCCATAAAATTCCAAAAACTAACTGACATTAGTGTGGAAATTAGACTCATATTGGACTAGTGGATTAGATGTTTTATTTTTAAAATGTTTTATTTAGATATGGATTGATTTTTTCAAAAAATTTAATTTTTTTTATTAAATTATAATAAGAATATTATTTTCCTTTTAGGAATCTATCTTTTCCGTATTTCATGCCTATAAAAGGTTATCTTATTGATACAATTTAGGAAATTATTATTTATTAACAAAAAGGAAAGAATTTCTTCATTCTTTTCTTAGAGAAACTCTTGTTTTAGGTTCTTTAATAACTTATGATTTTATCTAACTTGTTAGTATCGATCAACCTTACAATCTTATCATTCTCATCTTTTCTTTTTTATAAATGTTGCTATTCATACCCTTCATTGTGTTTTGAGTCCAATTTTAAAACCAAATTTGTCTTGATAAAATGATATTTATTCTTTGTTCATATTGGTATTGAATCTCACTATTCATGTTGATGAGGGTCATATCATATAAGGACCCCGGTAATTAAAAAATGGTATTAGGAGGTTAAACTTTTTAAGAGACTAATCTGGTAAAAGGAAAAAGTGAAACAATTGTTGCGACTTGTGATCTTGAGATAATAAAGACTTAAGATGTTTATTGTCTCACTTTAACAGACCTTTAAGATGCCAACTTGTAATACTATTGAAATAGAGATATTTGAGATTTATAAAGAACAAAAATTTTGATATTAAAAATTTTATTATTAATAATGAACAAGTGACCATTACATTAGACATATAGACAACTGAAAATCCAAAGAAGGGATATATGGAGATGACAACGCATTATATTGACAATTATGGGACTTTATATAGTTGATACTGGGGTATTTCTTTAATTTTGTTATCATTTGTTCTTTGATTATGTTATAATTGATTTTTATTATGTTTTAAAATAATAGGTTTATTTATATTTTGAAGCTGCATATAAGTGAGAAATTGATAATTGTATTGGTTAATTGTTTAATGGACTATAACATCCACATGAAGCTTTCAACTATAACTTTAAATAACTATATCATGAATGATGTTGTGGTTGATAAAGTTAAAGGCAAGTTGTAGGTTAGGAACTTGCTGATGGATGAGAGGTTCTTCCATATGCACTATTTTATGCATATACTGAATTTAATAATGAAGAATGACTTAGAGATGATTAAAAGAAAGGGTACAAAAAATTTAGAATAGCATAACATATTAAAATGTAACATTTAAACGACAACTATAAAACAACTACGTAATCTATGCCTCTAAGAAGTTGGTTATCAATTTCTAATAAGTTGGAACTCTATATTCAAGATGCTAGAGTTGACAATTAAGTATATTGAGGTGTTTATTAAGTTAAGAAATGAAATTCTCAATATACATATTTGTTGAAAGAAGAGCAATGGGAGTTGGAAAAAGTAGTTTGAGAAATTGTTGCTATTTTATAATATTGCTAAGTTGTACTCTAGAACAAAGTATCTAACTTTGAATATTTGTTTTGCTAACATATGCAAGAACAAGTTGGCATTTAAATGGGGTGATTTTGAAAATAGTAAAGCATATGATACAAAAAATTGGTACTTATTGGTATTTGATTGATAATATTATAATAGTTCTTTCTATGCTGGACCTAAGATACAAGATAGAGGGAATTCAATTTTCTTATCAATAGTTATATGGTGATCCTACTGAACAATTTATTAATATTACTAGACAGTTCTAGTATGATTTATTTAATGATTATCAATCAAAATTGGATAAAGACTTAGATTACAGTAGTTCAATATCATCTTAATCTTTTGTTGATACATTATCATCAAGCAAACTTGGAAGTTTGAATCGTTTTTTAAGGAATTTATAAAAAGTAAAAAGTGTTAACATTTCTTGTAGTAAGATAGAGTTGAATAATTATTTGGAAGTAGATGTTGTAACAAAAACCGAAGAGTATTTTGATCTATTATCATGGTGGAAGTCAAATGAAGCTTAATATATTTGATTGTACAAGTAATTGCACAAGACTTGTTAATAATTCTACTATTTATAGTTACTTTCAAGTTTACTTTTAGTATTGATGATTGAATAATGAGGCCTCATTATAGTCGACTTAGTCTAAAATTGTAAAAATCTTGATGTATGCTCATAATCAGTTAGGTACCAAATATGGTTAAGGTGAACTCCATAGTTTATGGTATATTAGTCTTTTACTTTTATAATTTTAATAATCTATTGTATTATCTTATATTTTTCTTTTTATATTATAACTTGTATAGAGAATGTGAATACGATAGAGATCATCCATCCTACTAAAAGTTTATTTAAAGAAATATCTAATGATGTAGATATATTTTAATTATCTTACATAAATTTAATAAAATTGTTGCAGAATTAGATATGATTTACATAATATTTTTTTTTATATATGAATGAAGTAGTGCAACCCATTAGGAATCTTAACTATAACGAATAGCTAGCACTTTTTTTTTTTTACTATTAGAACCATTAGCTGATTTATATATTGTAATTTATCTTACACACTTTTTTCTTTAATATTCTGTTTTAAATTTATTTTGTTTGCTTGTAGCTGGTTTAGGTTTTTTACTTCTTGATTAATTTTGCTAGACAAACTTGCTAGTGAATCTTATTAGTATATGACTCTTCAGGATTGCCATAATCTTAGTAAGGCTTGTAAAATATGTTTTTCAATTAAAAGATGCCATATGAATAAACCATGTAATCAGTTATAACTTTGAGATCCTTATAATCCAGTTATGTTCTTAATATTGTAAAGAGGTTATGTAGACTATAGAACATTTAAGGCAAGTCTAATGATGCTTACAAGATCTATTTAGTGAACCATAATTGCTTTGTTTATCTTAGAGTCAAATTCTTTCATATTTATATACAACTTAATAATTTTCTTTCCATTTATGTTTCACAGGACGGTTTAAAAGCACTTGATGAAATTGTATATTGAATCATGCATTAAAGTATCCGAGATGCCTAATATGGAGTTGCTTTAAAGTTTATACATCTTAAAGGTAGCAATGCTAGTTTGATGAATATGAAGAAAATGGATGCTTATCTTTTTCCATAAGGGCGAGACAAAATTTCCTAGTTAGAGAACCATTAACTTCAATTCTTCTTAATCTTATCTTGCCCTCTTTTTCTTTTACTAAGTTAAGGATAAAGCGATTGCAAGATGATTGTGCATTGCAAGATATATCTATAACTCCATAATTAAATGCCCTGCATACACACAAAACGTTTCATATGCTTAACCTATCTTATAATTTATCAAGTATTTTTTTGTCTTCATTATAAAAAATGACCCATTAACTATTAAACGCAAGTTATCAATGTTTCTAGAAATTAATTCTAAATTATTAAAAGGAATAATGCTATTATATGTAATATCATTGTAATATTTAATAAGTTGTGAATTTGTTTTACGAATAATAGTTGCGAACTGTTTATGATCTTAAGAAACGGAATGATGAAGAAGTGTCAACCAGTTCTTATATCAAGCCAAAAAAAATGGTGATTTGACCTTTTATTTGTATTGTAATTAGTTTACCCATCAATTATATTTCATCTTTGTTACCTACTCTACAACTTCCTACATTTTTGTACACATGGATCGAAAAAATTTAGGTGCTTTTACGAACAAGTTTGTATTCCTACATGCAAAGTTAATCAACATTATTGACCATTTATTAAGGTGTTATCTGCAAAAAATGGTTCCTTGTGGCTAATAAGGTTATTATAAGTATAACATTATCTAATGAATATTTTTATGAAAGTGGTTACCATTTTCAATGTAAAGCTTTGGAATATCCAATAGTCTCTTACTCTTTCCACTATAATGGCATTGGTATAAAATTAAAAAAAAGTGATTTATTCCCCTATTATCTTTTTAATGTTATGTTCCTATTTTAATTTTTCAAAGTAATTACATTTATCACTTTTCAGGATAGGAAAAACTTTTAATGATTGATTATTATTATTGAGAGCAATCTTTGACTTATTTAAATTATCAAGTCAAGGTAGTCTTACTTAACTAACCTGATTGGCCTTTAAGTTGGATGAATCTTTGATCATACTCAAGCTCGAATTGAATTATTCAAGTCCAATTGTGCATCGAGCCACATAAATCCTGATTGGTATCAAACCTGAGCCATATGATTAGGTCCGATCAAGTTTTAAATTGAGTTTGAACCAGATAGTTTAGTCCACTTATTTTAAATTATTTCAATCATCAATGATTTACACCCATTTTTTATGATTCTTCTAAATTTCACCCACACTTTGGCTCTATAAGATCTTTATTTCTATTTGCAATTTAATTATTTTCTCATTGAAAGTGTTCATTTCACTAGTATTAAAGAAAAAAAATACATACTTGTTATTATCATTATTCACATTTTCTATATAGCCTAATGAAAAAGGAGGTTTATCCTTACCTTAAAAGTTTGCTTTTTTAATGATGCTTAGAAATGTTGACAAGTGTACTATGTCTGAGTTCATTAGGAAGTACTTGAAAAATCAAAGGTTTAAATAATGAAATTGAATGATAGAAACATTTTTTATTTTTCATAATATAGAATAATCACTTGTTGATTAATACTCACAATTAAAACAATGGTTCAAATTAATTAAAATCTTATTTAAATTATTAAAAAAGATTTAATAACAATTTTAAAAAGTTTATGAAATTTGAATTCAACAAAATTTTCAAAAAGTCACGACCAATTATTTAAATCACTTCCAAAAAATAATATAACAATTCAATCATATGAATAAAAAAATTAAGATAAATATGACAGAGGATTTTCTCGAATAAGGACATAGCTTAGAACGCAAGCATGTGGTTACACGATTAGGAATACAAGTGTGTCTATACTAGTGTTCCATTCTTTAAAGAAATAGTGTAAAATGCAATTGGGGACATGATTATATTCATGACAAACTATTTAACCTAAAAACACATTTTTAATGGATTACAAGCTCCAAAAGGACTCGAGGTCTTATTAGAGTTATGTTTAAATTATATTGAGTTTGGTAAAGGACAAATAATGTAGGATTGTATCAAGTAGAGTTTACATATTTTTTTCAACTAGAGTTTATAGATAAATATTTTTTTGTAAGCCTATGCATGAGAGTTTACACATGCTCCTAAGGATATAGGCTTACTAAATTGGACTTAAAATCTTTTTATGTTCTTGTTTGTTTATTTAATAATATTATATTCTTATTGCATTCTTTATTAATGAGTGGTATTAAAACATAATTGAGGTAACGATAAATTTGGTGGCAAACTTTGAAGTGGGAAAGTTCAACGGAACTGAAGATATTGAATTATGGCAATAAAAAGTGTAGGATTTATCGGTGTAAAAGGCATACTATAGGGATTGAGTGAGAATAATTCAGAAGATATGGAGAAGCTCAACTAGGAAGAGTTATTTGCATGAGCAATGAGAACCATTAGACTATGTTTAGCTGATAAGGTTATGTACCTTGCTATGGATATTGCATTCTCTGTGGAGATATGGAAGAATCTGAAGAGTTAATACATATTAAAGTTTCTCACAAACAAGTTATGTCTAAGTAGAAAATATACAAGATAAAGATGCATTAGGGAATATACATAGAAAAACATGTCAATGATTTCAACCAAATAGTTTATAATCTTTTAAGGCTCGATGTAACTATTACATATAAGAATAAAGAAATGACTATACTTTATTCTTTACCTCCTTCTTACAACTATCTGATAACCACACTCATTTTACATAAGGAGGTAATTGTTGTTTAACTGTTGATTGTTGGTTGATAACCAATGAAAATAAAACACTAGTAAAAGCTTTTAGAGGAAAGGGTTATAAGTGAGGGGTAACTAGTCAACTACAATACTCATATATTATTGATAGGAGATGCTCACATCATATGACACCAAATAAGAATTGGTTTGTATCATACACATCAAGCAACTTTGGTATTTTCTGATTAGAGGGTGATAAAGTTTACAAATAATTGGAACATGATAGCTTAGGATCAAGATCTTTGATAGTGTTATTAGGAAGTTGTCTGATGTTAAACATATATCCCATTTAAAGAAAATTTGATCTTTTTGAACATCTTACATGTGATTTTGGCTATAAAACTAATGGAGACAACATTAGTGTGGTTAAGGGTGCAATAGTTATGATGAAAAGGCTATGGTTGGTAAAAATATCTACAGAATAATATAGAGCATAATTGTAGTTGGAGAAGTTGCTACAATAGATTAAAGGAACATAATACTGCGTTGTGACACGTACAGCTGGATCATTTTAGTGAGCAAGTGATGACAAAACTACACAAAAAAAAGTTTGTTGGAAGATGTCAAATATTGTAAGTTAGACTTCTACAAGTTTCACGCTTTTAGTAAAAAATATAGGATAACATTCAAGGTTGCAATATTTGGGAAGCAATATATATTAAAGCACATATATGAAGAGAATATACTAGAGTTAGCAAAGAGAATACTAGCTCAAAAGTGGTGTAAATAGAGTTAGAAAACAAGAAGTTGATGATAAAAGGGACACAAAATTCTGGTTAAAGAGATATAACACGTCATAGTTAGATGAAGTAGTAGATATGGTTGGCAAGACTAGGTCTTGTATGCTCTAATAAATAATAAGGATCTGAATACCTTTTAAATGGACATGGATAATTAGGAGAATGATAGATGGATAAGTATTTAGGTGAAAGGTGTGAGGTTTCACAAGATTAGAGAATTAAGTGCATCTGGTCAAATCTTATTGAAAAAGGCTCACACTTTAAAGAATGTATCTAACATGTCATCAAAGCTAGTTACTATATAAAAGGTGAAGTTTTGTTGGACTTAATTAATATTTCAAGGTGCTAGAAGAGGGAGTAAGCCAACTTATGTAAAGTATATCTACTAAGTGAAGATTATAGTGTATGACTTATATACATTAATATTTCTTATAAGTTTTTGGATGAATGTAGTTATGTGATATAACTTATTCTCTAAGAAAAGAGCCAAAAAAAGGTTAAAACATGAACATATTAAAACGATAGAAGGCTTTTTAAAAGAAAGATCATACGACCAAAAACATGAACATGTAGATGCCCATGTTCCTAATTGGAAAGAGCTACGGAGAAGTAGTGAGTTGTATAGTTTAGAACACAGGTATGTTTATACTTATATCTCATTCCAAAAACCAATAATGTAAGACATATTTAATGAGCTATTTGGAAACTTTCAAATTGAATTCATTAACAAATTGGATTCAATTATATTAATGGGATTGAATTAAATTCAATTTACACAGTTTGGAACAAACTCAATAATATTATAATTGAATTTAATTACACTGTATGAAACATAATCAAAATGAATTCAATTATTTCATATAACATTTTTACTCTTGACTAAAAAGTAATTTTATTAAATAATAAACAATCATATTTACATAGAGCAAGTTATAAACATCAATTTCATTATAAGTGATATCATCAAAAAAGTTCATTATTAAAATAAAAAGAAAAAATTGATTGCAAATGACATTAAAATGAAAAGAAAACAAAAAAACAAAAAATTTAGATATATACCAAAAAATTCGAGAAATGCAAAAGAATGTAGACAGGAAGGGAAAATGAAAGGAGAAGTTAAATCGAACGATGGATCTAAAAGAGAACGATGATGATAGACAAAAAAACGGAAAAGGAAAAGACATTCATAAACAAGGAAAAGGGAAAACATGGATATGGTGGGAGGTGTTGATTCATGAAGAAGATGTTGTTGTTTCGTTTCTTAGTGGGAGGGGTTGTTTGAGATGGGAGGGGCTACTTGAGGTGAAGAGATATATGGTAGGATTAGATGGATATTATTGGAAGGATATTTTCAACGTTCAAAAGAACTATTAAAGTCCCAGTTCGTAATTCAATTCTAATACTTTTTTAGGTGAATTTAATTTATAAAAGATGATGGGGTTCAATTCATGTATGAATTGAACCCAACCCTTTTTTCTGTTTCCAAATACTTGAATTGAATTCAATGCTACAATTGAATTCAATTCATACCATTCTAAACACCCTGTAAGGATTTCAAATTCTACATATTCTATTAGAGTCACATTTAAATTAAGTTAGATTTCATAACATAAAAATTATATAAAATTACACTTATTTGAATTTATATATAAGTATACTTTTACAAATGTAGTTTTATGAGAATTGAAATCATTATTATTATTGAATAGTGAAAAATATGCTCTTACTCATGAAAACATATATACACTAAATTAATTGAATTTCCTTAAAAAATTTATATCCTTTTTTATTTATTTCATACTATTATATTCTTACAACACTCTTTCTGAACAATTACATAGTAAATAAGCCATATAATTTGAATTAACAAACCTTAATTTCATTTTCATTTTCAGTCTACGTCCAAGTTTAATATTAAGTATCTAAACCAAAGTTATGAATTTCATACCGTTCTGGCCGGTACCAGCTGAAAATCGGTACGAAATCAGTAAATGTCGATATCGGTCGGAACCAAAAATTTCGGCTGGTATCGTAAGTTTCGAAAATTACACGGACTAAATTGCAATTTCCAAAACTTAACCCTAAAACTGCCCCTCGACTCGATTCTTCTGTCTGCTACTCTGCTCCTCTCTCTGGTCGTGATGTCTCTCTCTCCCTAGCGAAGTCGTCGTCTCCTCCCCAGCCATCTCGCCGTCTCCTCCTCAGCCATCACTCCTTCCTTCGACCTGGGCTGGAGCCATCACTCCTTCCTCAGTCATCGCTCCTCGTGATCTCTCTCTCTTCCTTCGACCTCAGCCATCACTCCTTCTTCCGCAGCATGTCATCGCTGTTTGTCGCAACCACACCGCACTCACACCGTCTGTCTCACCTCAGACGCATCATCAAGATGCGACCCGACGTCAACCCGAAGACCTAATTGTTTGAGTGTGTGTTTTTTTATTTTTTTTTTCATTTTTCATTGCATTTTGAATCTTTGATTGTGTTGGTTCGTTAGATGATGGATTTGTGTTGTGTATGTTCGGTTTGGATGGTGGATTTTGGGTAAGAAGTTTTGCGTTGTGTTTATGTATGTTCGGTGTTGGATTGAATGGTGGATTTGGATAACAAATTTTGCATGGATGTTGGATTTTGACTGGGAATGGATATTAAAGTTGAAAATCATGAATGGGTTTTGTGAATTGTTGAACTGAAATTGGATTTGGATTTTGGAAGTGGAATGCCGAATGTATAAATTTTTTGGCTTGTGATTTACAGCGATATTGAATAAGAATTATTGATGAATGAGATTGAATTTGAGCACTTGAGCTTGAGTTGAGAATTTGAGATGTTGAGTTCAATTGTACATGTATTTTATTTAATGATAATTTGGTTATGGCCATGAGGTGCGGTGAGGGTGAGGGACTAGTGTTAAAGTTAAATTGTTGATGTTGATTAATTGATTGTTAAAACTTAAAATTGAAAGTTGATAATCAACATTTAAACCTAAATGTAAAATTGATAACCAAATGTGAAATTAATAATTAAATGTGAAATTGTAAAATTGATAATCAAAATTGGTAAAATTGAAAAAGCTTAAATCATTAATTGACACATTCTTAA
>JAOSBK010000001.1:5336777-5348166 GCA_027568895.1 Erythroxylum shatona | reverse complement strand
CTAACCTTGGAATGGAGCTATGGTGTATAGCACAACTGGTATGAGATGATTTGTGTTTTTTGGATAATGAAAGTGCAGAGGAAGGAAGGGGGTCCAGCTCCAACTTTCATTGTTGTCACTATATCTTAAGCTCTCTCGCTCTCTCTCTCAAGCTTTTGTCTGTTTCGGATGTCATATTACAAAGGTGAAGGAATTGAATGATGTGAACAGTGTCACGCTCCTCTAGGAGATTGGTCACACGCGCTCAAAGGTTTGGGCTTTGACTTGCCCCAATACTGTTATATTAGTCATCATCATTTTAATTATTAAATAAAAGTTTAGGATTATTATGTATATACAATTTTAATCCCAATTTATTTTTCTTACTTTGCAAAGAATATATTTTAATTCATATCCTTTTTTAAAAAGACTTATGAAGAAATGGAGGGTGAGAGGATGTGGTAGGTACAAAAAAATGAGGAACCAATGCTACTACTTCACATGGTTAGGGACATATGGTTCTGTGAGTCAAACTATTGAAGGTTAGATATAGAACTACCTCCTCTTTCTCTTTTTCTATAACTTACACCAATGTAAATACATGTTCCAAGCACATCTTCTTATTCAAATCATATAAAAATAAAATAAATAAGTATTCAAAGCTTTTGAATTTCTCAACCTTACTCTATTGTGATAGCAGATCTTCTATCTAATGTTACTCTACCCAATCATGTCTAATTAAAAAAATAACGTCGTTTTATTTAAAGACTTTTTTTTGGTTGCTTCCAATTAGCTTATATAATAATAATAAAATTAATCCATTTTTAAATTTAATTTAATTTTTATAATTTATAAAATAATTAAATAATTTTAATAGATTAAATCAATTTTTAAATTCAAATTTTATCTTAAACATTTTATTTTAAAATATTAAAATAAAAAAGAACCAAATCAAAATCGAAATTAAGTCACGCTTCTGACACAAAAGAAATCAATTTTTAATATTTAATTTTTTATATTAAAAATCTTATTTAAAAAAATAAAATTAAAAGAATAAAAATAAAATCAAAATATATGTCACAGGCTTGACATCACGCCCATCGCATAAACAAAATTAATTTTTTAAATTAATTTTTTCTTAAAAATTTTATTAAAAAATTAAAATTAAAATAATAAAAATAAATCAAAATATGTGTCAAATCAAATCAAATTTTAATTTTTTATCTTAAAACTTTATTTAAAAAATTAAAATTAAAATAATAATAAAAAACGAAATTAAACAAAAATTTCATTTAAACAAAAATGTTATTTAAAAATTTAAAATAAAAATAAAAAACAAAATATGTCACACCACAAATGAAATCAAACTGTCACACATTTTGTTTTTTTTTAATTATTTTATTTTAATTTTTAAATAAAATTTGTTGAAATATAATTTTCATTCTATAAAACATTTTGTTTAATTTTTTATTTAAACAAAATGAGTACATTTAAGTTACTACTGTGACACATTTTATTTTTTTAATTTTAATTTTTTAATAAAATTTTTAATATAAAAAATTAAATTTTAAAAATTGATTTCATTTCCATTTTAATATTTTCTATAATTTATAAATTAATTAAATAATTTTAATAAATTAATCAAATTTTATATTTTAAATTTTTATATTTAAATTTTATTTAAAAAATTAAAATTAAAATAATAAAATCAAAATGAATATTTAAATAGAACGATTAAATTTTTTGAATTAGATAGGATTGGAAGCAGCAATACTATATGCTCTCCTCCATCAAGGCATAGCTCATTGAATAGGCTATAAGATACCAATCATAAACATAAATAGCGTTCAAAATTCTTTCTTTAACTATTGTTGGTATCCCTAGATAGATAAAGAATAAAAAACATATTCACTCTAAGTGACTTTGAAATATATATGATTAAACACGAGATCGAAACTTTACACATCTTGTATAGGCAAGCAGTGAATAGTCATTGAGTTAACCTCCTTATGTTAGAATGTTATGAGATTTCAAGTGCTTGTACTTCTGTTCTTTGTTGAAGATTACTGCAGTCTCTGCCAACCCTTTAGATAAGATGGACTTCAACGTAGCAACCCCCTCTGGTAATGCTGTGTCGATCTTGCCGTAAAAAAGAGAGTGGCAAATATTATTGAAAAGTTTGAACTTTCAACACAATATGAATTAGTACATCATCATCCAGTATAAGCAGATCTCAATCACTAAATCAATAATTTTGGGAATTGAAAACATACTTTCTCTTGAGCCGTTGCGTTAAACATCTGCAATAGGAAAGCTTTGGGATCCATTTGACCAGGAGGCCTCCCAATTCCTAAAGTAAATACGAAAAGGGTTCAAGACACAGGTAGTAAGCGAGTATAATGATATGGGGAGTTATACTAACCGATCCTCAGCCGATTAAATTCTCTGTTCCCTCGAAAATGGAGGATCACACTCTTTAGACTAGCAAAAGTAAAGTGAAATATGTGACAACAAAAGAGTTATAAAAACAAACTAATTAGTTCAATTAAGCATGGCTAGCTGCAAAGTCTTTTGCAGGTTAGATGATTCATATCCACTGCAATTGCTAAATTATTTGAGGGATAACAAAAGCCAACCGACCTCGATCCACTTAATTGAGAAAAGATTGATATAATTCTATGGCTATACAGTTTTTTCAAGTTTTCATCTTTCATTTTTTGTGCCTTTATAATATAACTCCAAACTGTTAAAGCAGGATTCCACTTATCATGCATTAAAGCATTTTATTGCCACAAAAAATATAGGTGACTAGAATGTACATTTTTGTCTTTAACAGATAAGGTTTGTCTATCCATACCCGTTGTGGCTTCCGTGGCCTCCTTTTGGTTGAATTCGAAGCACGCCACACGGTAAGGTCATGTCATCATGAATCTAAGATTGCATAACATGATAAATTTAAGATGATATAGCTTGTCAAATATTCAGTGCTCATACTACATAGTAAAAGTAACACATAGCCAGAGGAAAATTTTACCACAACAACGCGACTAAGAGGTAGCTTATAGTAAGCTGCAAGTGGTCCAACCTGCATTAGAAAAGATTGAGTAGTTAAGACCTTCATGAGATAAAGACACAGTTTATCATGTTCTAATCGGAGATTGACCACTAAAACATTTAATAAAAGCAGGTGTTCAAAAATTGAGGAACATTAATTGATATTTTTACATAATGATAAAAGAATTGCCAGAATCACTTACCGATTCACCACTCAGATTCATATATGTTTGAGGCTTTGCAAGAAGAACAGGTGTATCACCAACAAAACCTACAACAAATGGTAAAACCTTCATGAGGTTTGTGTCAGCAAGAGTTGCAGTATGCTTTTGTGCATGTTAGCTATTGTGCATAGAAGTTAAGAAGAAAATAGATCACTAACCTTGTCCAAAGATGGCTTTGCAATGAGTTCTATTTATTAGAATCTGTTGTGATTCAGCAAATGCATCAATCATCTGAAATCCTACCTGACACACACCAGCAACATTTAAGAATTCAAGAAAAAATAAGAAGCCAAAATAGACGTATTTTATGTGTATAAATATGGTAGCATACATTGTGTCGAGTTCCTTTATACTTTTCGCCAGGATTTCCCAAGCCCACGAAAAGCCATGGTTTTGCAGTAACACTGCAGAAGCAACGACTATGAACTCTCTTAAGCATATTCCTTGATGCCTCAACTCTTCTTATTTGTTTACCCAAAAAACTCTTCCTTAAGCATCAGAGTATAAAGAAATGAAGAGGGACAAAAAGACTAAACGACAGCTAATTTCCTATTATTTAGCATGTTCAAGCTACTTCCAGATAGCAAAGAGTTGGATTTAAAGTCTGTTTATTCTCAATTTCTCAAAACTATAGTGGTGTGTGAATTAGATTCATCAACTGTCATTACCGTTTCCAAATAACAATATTTGCAAGTAAGATCTACAGGATTTTGCCCAATTGGGTTAGTAGTTGGATGGGTCTCCTTCACGGGGTTTCTTCAAATTTGAAAATCCCATATTCCAAAATTAATCAATTATTATAATATATCAAGAAAATGAAAAGAACTCAATTTTAGTTTCATCAAATTCATTCATAACATTCTCTCAAAATTCAATATGTGCTCCAACAAGAACAAACCATTGACACAAGCAACAACCGAAAGACAGAGTTAAGGGAAAAAAGGAACTTACTTAGAATTGAAATGGAGGTAGTGACAGCTTTGGGGAGATATGAACTTGTTATGAAGGAGACAAAGATCATAAGTTGTTGTTGTCTTGATATTTGGTTAGAAATATGTCAATTAATAAACTACAGACTAAAATCAACAAATTAGTTAAATGACACAGGATGCGTTATTCACTTCTTCTTGAAGCTCTTCTGTATTTTACATTTCACAATAAGTTCCAAGAAATTTGAAATTTTTTGTTCTGGATTATAAATCCAATTGGCTTAGAATTCAAAGAATATAGTTTAACATCTAAGGCCACAAATATCACAAGTTAGTTGAAGCAATTAATCAAACAGGTAAAAATAGGACAATAGGTAGGAAAGCCAAAAAGACTACTTTTCTAATTTATTGCCAACTAACCATAGAATATAATAGACAATATTAGCCTATTAGGTTTACTAAAAATTATTTAATAAAATTTAGGTTAAATTTAGCTTTTTAAGAAATTTCATTAAAATAATAAATTTAACCCTTTGAAGTTGTTTGAATACTTTCTTTAAATGATTTTTATCTTAGTTTAATTTTTGAAATAATATTATTTTTATTTTCAAATTTAAAAAATTAAGACCAAATGAAATCTTGAAGAGAAAAACTCTTAAAATTTTCAGAATAATATAATTACTTAAATCATTAAAGAAAAATATTTTAAAAATAATTAGTTAAAAAGAAAAAATCAAGATCTATGAACTTTATCTTAACGATTCCATTGCTTTAGCTCATAAAATAATTTGTTTAAACTAAAGTGGCATATAAATTATTATGCATTCACACTTTAAGACCCATCAACGTCCAATTAAGAATAACCTTATTATTTAATGCTACCAAAAGACAAATCACATATAATATGATAGACAATCATTAACTAAATATTTATATTTAATACCAAAATGGGATATTTAGCATTTGTAAATGTATTTTAATATTGTTATTTTTTAAAATTAGTCAATTTATTAACTTATTAATTAAAATTAATTAATTATTTATGTTTAATAACCTACGTCATAAATTAACTTTTAATTTCTTTATTTATAATGATATTTATAATTATATTTTAAATTTTTTTGTTTACAATTTTTATTATACATTAATTATATTTTTAAAATTTAAATTCTTACTTACAAATATAATTTTTATCTAATTTTTGAATGACATGTGCATTAAAAGGAAAAATTAGTAAATTACATCTAATCTCCAACATTTTTATTATTTTTTGCTTTAACATCATACACTCTCACTCTCACTCTTGCCTACTCACGCACTCTCTCTCTCGTCCTCTTTCTCAGAAAAGCCCTAATTGAGAAAATGAGAGACAGCAACAAACCTAAAACTAAGGCAGCCATAGCCGCCAGCCACCTCAAGTTCCACCTTTCTTCATCACCCTAGTTCGAAACCTATAGCTATGGACGAGGCCGCTCTTCAACAGCAACAACTACCCTGCACCTGTTGAAAACCTAATCTCCTCCCTCATGCCTCCTCCATCGACCAACGCTCTCAAGCAAAGCTGCTTTTCAATCTCTCCAAACAAGCCCACCCCGATTCCTTATCCCTCAAGCTCGCCCACCTCTTACAGCATTCATCTCACCCAGACGCTCGCGCCATGTCCGCCGTCCTCCTCCGCAAGCTCCTCACCGGCCACGACTCCCATCTCTGGCCCCGCCTCTCTCCCTCCACTCAATCTTCCCTCAAGTCTATTCTTCTCACCTCTGCACAGCAAGAGCAGACTAAATCCGTTGGCTTAGCATCAGCCATTCCACTCTAAATGAATTGCCTAAGTTTTACCTGGAACTATTCTTGGGTTCCACTCCTCTTCTTCGGAATAACCACCCTCATACTTTCGCAATGAAACAGAGTTTTAACACTAATCATGGCCTAAACTAGCAGACCATCTTTATATCATCATTTTCTAATCTAACTCCGAGAGAAACAAAATTAACAGTTTAAGAAGAACAAACGGTAAAGTCAAACTGAACTCACCTGAAACGGAGGAAAAAACTTGAGGAGCGGCTGAGCAGAGAGGGAGTAGGAGGAACTTGAACACGTTAACAAAAGATGATGAGACGGTAGCCATAAAAATGCGCAAGGTAAAATTAGGTTAGGCTTGTGTTGTGGGATCGATTGACAATTAATGGGCCTGTATCTGTTTAGACAAATACCTTTTTTCTTTAATTGCCAACCAAGTATTTTAAGAGAGACTCAATTATAAGAAGACACTTTTAAATCATTTACACTTAAATTAATTCTCGTTCAAACAGGGTAGGTCCCCTACAGAAGGTAAAGTTCTGATCTCAAGTTTTAAACGGCTGCATACATGAAGACGGTTCGAACCTGTGACCTCACTTAAATAAAAAGAACCCTTTACCAACTCACTAGCACCTTGAGTTAGAGAAATGCCCTCTTTATTGTATAACCCAAATATGGATCAAAAAGTTTAATAATTCTATACGGACTTGCCTATAGTTTGCTAAAAATAGTTATTTTCAATAATTTGTTTTTACTTAAAACCTCATATTTTTATTTTTATTATAGTAGTTGTTATAATAATAAAAAATAGCAAAATAAAAAGTTACCCTGCTTCCTTAGCCTAGAGCTTTAACCATTATCCAAAGATAATAGCAAAACAAAAAGTTGCTCCTGTTATTCTAGCCAAGAGCTTTGAATATTATCCACCGTAGGATCCAATTGGAGCACCTCTACTTTTGGGATACTATTCGAGACGAGTCAAAAAACGATTTTTCCTTTTTCTCTTAACGTTATCACTTGATCTTAATTTTTTATATTTGAAAATAAAAAATATTATTATTTGAAAAATTAAACTAAGATAAAAAAAAATCATTTTAAAGAAAGTATTCAAATAAAACTTCAAAGGGTTAAATTTATTATTTTAATAAAATTTTTAATAATATTTTCACCTTTTTTAAGTATTACATAAATAATTGAACGAGATAAATTATTACCTAATTATCAAAATTTATCCATTATACATTCTAATTAGAAAGATATTAACTTTCGGTCAAATTAATTAAGGTCGAATTATAAATCCAATTGAATATAAAACTTTAGGCCAATTTTATTAAACATGTTTTAGAATTTTACAATTTTAAAAATAATATCAATCAATAATAAATAAATATAAATTTGACCTAAAATTTATTAACTTAGATTAAATCAATTGACGAGACAATTTTTGGTAAACCTAATAAGCTAATATTGTCTATTATATTCTATGGTTAGCTGGCAATAAATTAGAAAATTAGCTTTTTTTTGGCTTTCTTACCTATTTTCCTACTTCTACCTGTTTGATTAATTGTCTCAAATGATGTTTGTTGCCTTACAATTAAATGCTAAATTATATCCTCTAAATTCTAAGTCAATTGGATTCCTAATCTGGAACAAAAGTTTCGAACTTTTAGGAACTTATTGTGAATTAAATGAGCCATGCCGCCTTGATGGAGGAAAATTGATCTTTTGTCTAATATTACTCTGTTCAATCCTCTCTAATTTAAAATTTGTTGTTGTTCTATTTAATGATTTATTTTAATTTTTTATTATTTTAATTTTATTTTTTAAAATAAATTTTTTAAGATAAAATTTTAATTTTCAAATTTAATTTATTAAAATTATTTAATTAATTTATAAATTATAAAAATATTAAAACACAAATGAAATCAATTTTTAAATTTAAATTTTTTATCTTTCATATTTTATTTAAAAAATTATTAAAAAAAAACCAAAAAATGTGTCACATGCATGACTTAAATGTACATATTTTGTTTAAATAAAAATTGTATTTAAAAAATTAAAATAATAATAATAAAACAAAATGTTTCATTAAATAAACAAAAAATTTATTTAAAAAATAAAATTAAAAAATGTGTCACAATTTGATCTCATTTGTGTTGTGACACATTTTGTTTATTATTTTAATTTTAATTTTTTAAATAAATGTTTTGTTTAAATAAAATTTATTTTTAATTTTGATTTTCATTGTTTTAATTTAATTTTTTAAATAAAATTTTTAAGATAATATTACTTAACTTTTCTACAAGTTTAAATAAAATTAGTCAATTTATTAACTAACAAATTAAAATAATATTAATTGTAATGACTCGTATAATTAAATAATAACCCCTAAATCTATTATGTAATCTATTTTTTCTTCTTATGCTTGTAACGACTCGTATAATTAAGTAATATTACTAAATTAATTTAGTAATATCCCTTAAATTAGACAAGATTGGACACAGTAGCATTATCTGCTCTCCTCCATCAAGGCATGGCTCATTAAATAGTCTATAAGAGACCGATCATAAACATATACAGTGTTCAAAGTTCTTTAACTATTATTGGTATCCTTAGATAGATAAAGAGTCAAAAACATCTTCACTCATCTAAGTGACTTTGAAATATATATGATTAAACACGAGATTGAAACTTTACATATCTTGCGTGGGTCACCCTTAAAAAAAAGCACCGAATAGTCATTGAGTTAGCCTCCTTATGTTGGAATGTTGAGAGATTTCAAGTGCTTGTACTTATGTTCTTTGTTGAAGATTACTGCAGTCTCTGCTAACCCTTCAGATAAAATGGACTTCAACGCAGCAAGCCCCTCTGGTAATGTTGAGTCGATCTTGCCATAAAAAAAAAAGAGTGGCAAATATTATAGAAAAGTTTGAATTTTCAACACAATATGATTAGTACATTATCATCTAATATAAGCAAATCTCAATCATTAAATCAATAGTTTTGGTAATTGAAAACATACTTTCCCTTGAATCGTTGTGTTGAACATCTGTAGCAGGAAAGCTTTGGGATCCATTTGACCAGGAGGCCTCCCAATTCCAGAAATGAATACGAAAAGGGTTCAAGAAAGAGACAGTAAGCGAGTATAATGATATAGGGAGTTATACTAGCCGATTAAATTCTCTGTTCCCTCGAAAATGGAGGATCACATTCTTTAGACTAGCAAAAGTAAAATGAAACATGTGACAAGAAAAGAGTCACATAGACAACCAAGTTAGTTCAATTAAGCACGGCTAGCTGCAAGCTCCTCACCCGCGACGACTCCTATCTCTGGCCCCGTCTCTCTCCCTCCACCCAGTCTTCCCTCAAGTCTATTATAGCTCACCCGTCTTCCTGGCTTGGTATGGTATCTATGTAATTGGTGGATTTGAAATTTGACAGTATTTACAATTTAGAGAGAGGAATAAATAAGACGTGGATCCCATCTGGCAAAATATGAAATTAACAAATTTTATTTGAGTTTTTCAAATAATGAACTTAGCATGGGCGATACAACTCAGTTCAGGGACATTTTCATGTTCAGCATGTAAACAGTGAATCAACTAACGTTGGATTTCACAGCAAACTTGCAATTATGAGAGGTCATAGCTATGTGCAAATCCTTCAAGCCCACATAAGAGCACGTAAAAACTAATCTATCCCTCAACAAACAATCGTCACCTACTATCATGTCTTCGACGCTGCTCCATTTGCAGTCTCCACCATCAACAAGCTCGCAAACAATCATCTCTCCAGGAGCTGACGTATTGCTTATATACATAAAATCGTCAATCAAGCTCACAATTACCGACGATAGGCTCCAACTGTCCACTCTCAGCTTCGCTGCTAGCTCCTTTGGCATTTCTCCTATCTCTTTCACAAATCCCACGACTCGCCGTCGACCCCCCACACCTTAAAGTTGACTCCGTTGCTTTCCTCGGTTAAACCAACCATCATAAACCGGTTCTTAGCAAATCCGATAATACATGACCAGACATCTGTTGTGGGTCGGAGATTGTACGGTCCTTGCCAGGCGTTAGTGATGGGATCAAAAGAGTACATAATTCCAGAATTTTTCTGTACCACATACATCTTGTTGAAATCCGCCGTCACCGACAACCAGATAGAGGCGGCGGAGTCCTTAAAAATCGTCGGCATTGACTCACATGTGTCCCAAGTTCGAGACTTCAAATCATACATTTCTACAGCCAAAGGGTTCTCTTCGAAATCGCAGGCTCCTCCAGCGACAATCACACGGTGACCCACCAGAGCAACAATCGGGTCTGTCCTCCAAACAATCGGCGCGTCAACGTGATGCCACGTCAAGTGAAGGGGGTCAAACGAGAACGAGAACTTAGAAGGCGACAACATATACAGTAGCGTCGAGTGTGATGACCGAAGAGTGTAGATGTACATCGGAGGCTGGTGAATTTGGACCCAGAAGAGGGAGCGAGGGTCGTAGGCGTAGGAGGCGGTGGAATAAGGGTGGCGGGTGCGCTGTATGTGGAGGAGGAGCCACGGTTTAATTGGATTTTGGTGGCGGAGAGAGGTTGAAACAGCGCGTGACCATTGTTTAGAGACATGATACGCAGGAGCGAGATCGATGAGCGGAACATGAGTGGGGATTGCCTCTAGCATGTCTCCGTGAATTGGAGCTTCAACTGATGGTGATTCTCCCACTTTGCTGTCACCGCTCATCGTGAATGAATACTGATGATTTGGTTTTGCTGATTACAATCTAAACCAAGGACACGGAGTTGAAGAAGAAAGGCACGGTTTTTTGGTGTAGCTAATGGGGCATGAATATTATATAGGAAGGACAGAGCAGAGGCGAGAAAGTCTATGTCGTGGGCAGCAATGGACAAAGGCGCATTGGGCAACCACTTTACCTGTTCATATCTCATGTATGTATTCTATTGCGCAACGCTTTCCTCGTTTCTTTCCTCGTTAATGTGATTAGAGAGGTTGTTATTGCATCTGGAAAGCATGCATGAAGGCATTTATTTGGCAATGAGAGGCGTTGACATATTTAGGAGATGAGGCTGCTTTTGGGTTGTTCACGCTTCTTGGACACCCAAGCCGCCAGTCCTTTTTCAAAGCTAACCAATTTAGAGAGGAGTGACTTTTGCACTTATGTATTTTTGATGCAATTTTTAATATTCAACTTCAATTATTCTGTTTTTTATTATTATTAAATTTTTTGCAAAGTATTTATTATATATATTATTATTATTATTATTAAATTGTTTAATAATAATAATAATAATAATAATAATAATAATAATAATAATATAACATTATTATATTTATATTTATTATTAGTATTATTATTATTATTATAATATTCGTTATGATTATTAAATT
>JAOSBK010000001.1:5311340-5321622 GCA_027568895.1 Erythroxylum shatona | reverse complement strand
GTTCCTCTGTGTCTTAAGTTTCTAATGATACCAAGATCATACAATTTGGTTTATTATTCAATGAGTTATGCTCAAAATATCACAGACTATGTACATTTGAAATTTTGGCTAGAGCATGATCATACATTCAAGTTGTACAACCCATATCTCTAAGCTACAACTTTGGTGAAGACGCCTTAGTCTAATTCGTCCTAAATCAATACAGTTTATTCAATAACCACAGGACATGATTTCTGTTCCTAGTAGTGCTACATTCTAAGCCAAGACACAATTTCATGCCAATTTTGAAAACCTTAAAGATAGAATTAAAATTTGACTTCTTCAAAAAAGTTGTAGACATATGTCTCTAGTTTAATCTTAATTAAGAATCAATCCATTTATAAATCTACAGATCAAGCTATAATTAAAATACCGAAGCATGTTCTTAAAAATTCTCCAGTTCATAACATTCTAGCATATACCCTCATTTCAAGTCAATCAATCTTTTTCCAATCAATTCAGATGGCTCTAAATTTTTATGGAAAGAAAGAAAAATATCTTAGGAGTCTATTGGTTCAATTTTCAAGTCATTTAGAGGTCGGATGGCAAAGTTATAGCAAAAAGAGTCAAAACTATTCAGTATTAGAAAGTTTGGTTTTTGCACTACCAACTTCTATTGTAGAATCACGATTTTTGCACGTATTTCTCCATATTTTTGTAGAAATGCTTCTCCATCTTCTTCCTCTCTTCTATTTAATTCCTCATCACAAACTTATACCCTTACATTTATCCCTCTTATTCACTTTCATATCAACTCAACTTAGTCCCAAAACAACTCAAATTCAAGTTTATATTCAAAACATCAAAACCGATCATACACGTATTTTACCATCTTCAATTCTCTCTCTCTCTCTCTACTGTAAATTTTGTTCTCATGAATAATAACAACCTACAAACTAAAACCTATAGCAACTTATGCATGCATCCATCCACAAGCTTGCAAACATCATCTATACTACTCCCCTTTCAACTCAACAACACAAAACAACTCAAAAATTTAAGGTTCAAACTTAAACATCAAAAACTGACATCTCTCACACATGTTCCCTATTTTCTGCATTTTTCTCCATATTTTTGTACTTCTTCATTCTCACAACTGAATTTATTTCTTCCCATATCACTCATGCTCGAACCCATATACAAAATATTAAAACATCATCAATGTATTCATGAAAAACTTACTTGATTCAATGAAATTCCAGCTCAAAAATTCTCATTCTCTCAAGCAAACAAACATCAACTCAAACGTATACTCATCTTCAACTAGTTTTCCAGCAGCTGAGAGTTAGAAACCAAATACATAAACATGCATAACTGGTAGTTTCAGTGATAGATGTAAAGAACAAAGAAAGAGTTTTAATTGGTGCTTTCAGTGGTGAAGAAGAGATGAGAGCTGCAGAAGTCTTTTTGCTCAACATCTAACTATGTGGGTTAACAATTCAATGAAACATGGCACCCATGCATGTGGGACATGTGTCACCCTCCCATTTGTCTCTTATTCTATTTTTTTAGTCCACAAATACCCCAAATTTTCAGAAAATTTCTAAATTTCACTAAAATTTTGAAATAATACTAATAGTCTCCAAATAAATTTTTAACGCTAATAATCTTCAATTCACATTTTTTATCGCATTTATAAATCAATTATACCCAAAAGAAAGTCAATGAATGCATTTACAATTTTTTTAATGCATCAAAAATAAATATTCACATGTGTGTGAATATACTAGGATGCGTGAGCATGAAATGCACTACTAATTTTTCACTATATTCTCAATTCACTATTTTGGGGTCTAACCTCGAACATGGGATCTTATAGGATAAGAGTTTTATGTGCCTTCTAAGAAATGTTTGGCCAGTACCTGGCAAAATCTCCACCAACATGAATTCATTTGTTAAAGCAGTCTCATGATGGAATGAAGACACATTTGGCAATATTTTCAAAAGGAAAATAAGTTTGATGCAACATTTGGGTGGCGTTCAACGAGCATTAGCAATGCATAGGACGTCGAGTCTAAATAAGTTGAAGATGATTTGAAAAGAGATATGGATCTTATACTGGCTCAGGAAGAAGTTTACTAGTAATAGAAGTCTCAAGTGGATTAGATTGCAAATGGAGATAGGGATACTTCTTATTTTCATCGTATGGTAATCCAACACAAACAAGCTATTAGAATGGAATATCTTAAGGATAGTTCAAGACATGTAATATACAACCATGATTTGCGAAGACATATCGTAGACTACTTTACCAATCTATATACTCGTAACCGAGTAATATGCAGTTCAGAAGATAGGGGCAAGCTTTTTCCTTAACTTGATAATCAGGTGTTGGAACGGTTGGTAGGGATGGTTGAAGATGAGGAAATAAGGCGGGCCATCTACAACATGAAGCTGATGAAGGCTCCAGGACTAGATGGCATCAGTCCCATTTTCTTCCAGAAGTGTCGGGGCATAGTAGGCCCATCAGTTTGTCAATTAGTGTGGGAGACCTTCAACACTCAAAAAATTCCAAGCAAGTTAAACGAAACTCTCCTTGTGCTTATCCCGAAGATGGAGCATGCAGATACTATACAGTTGTTTGCCCCATAAGTCTTTGCAATGTCATTTACAAGATAATTTCCAAGGTCATTGTCAATCATTTTAAGGGAGTCATTCCCTCAATTATAGGGTCGATGCAAATGAGCTTTTTTCCTGGAAGACAAATTACAGTTAATATAATCCTTGCCCAAGAAGTTATTCACACTATGTGGCGTACCACTGGAAGACAGAGATTCATGGTGATCAAAGTTGATCTAGAGAAAGCATATGACATGCTTTCGTAGGAATTTTTACATAATACCTTAAGAAAAAAGAAGATTCCCCAGGATTTGATTAATATGATTATGGAGTGTGTGATTTCATCCAACATGAGAGTTTTAATTAATGGTGAAGCCTCTTAATCGTTTGTTCTAGTGAAACATATTTGACAAGGTGATCCTTTATCGCCCCTTTTTGTCCTATGCATTAAGAGACCGGCGCACCAAATAGGTCAAGCTGTAGAATAGGGGCAGTGGTCTCCTTTTCGTTTCAATAGTAGGAGCCCACCTATCTCTTATTTGTTGCTTGCGGATGATCTTTTACTTTTTTCCAAAGCCTTAAAGGCACAAGTATAGGTTGTCAAGTAGGTGGTGGAGAATTTTTGTTCCCAATTAGGCTAGAAAGTTAACATGGTTAGAACTGTAGTTTATTTTTCACGCAATGTGGAAAAACAAGTCAAAACAGTGCTGACTAATTGACTAGGATTCTATAACAATGAAGATCTAAGCTGGTATTTGGGTATGTCGATTCTGCACAGAAGGATCACAAGGAAAACCTATGCAGGAATCCTAGAGAAAGTTCAAAAAAGGCTCTCATGTTGGATTGCAACCAGTCTCTCATTGACAGACCACATCACATTAGCAAAGACAGTATCCAAAGTCTTCCTTTTCTTGCCATGCAAATGACTAAATTGTCGTGCTACCTCTATGATAAGATCGAGCAACATGTTAGACAATTTATTTAGGATTCATGGACTACTAATCACAAGACAATTTTTGGTATGGGAGCGAAAATGGAGGATTGGACATTTGGAAAATCCAAGTGATAAATGAAGCTTTTATTATGAAAGTTGGATAGCAGTTGATTTATTTTATTGATAAGCTGTAGGTTAAGGTGTTACGAGCGAAGTGTAGGATAACTTTTATGCTGGCTTGGATTAGACATTGAGAAATGGTAATCTAACTTACTTCTGGATCGATAGATGGTCGATAAATGAGCATCAGTTGGCGACTTATGTGACGAGTGATATTCCAAAGGATAATTTGATCCACCCGTAAATGCGTTTATTCAAGTGGATGGAAATTGGAGTTGGCATCTATTTTCTGCACGGCTTCTGATTGGTATTCTCATGAATCTCACTTCAAGGCTAATTCCACTATCAAGGGCCGGAGCAGACGAATTTTATTAGAAACACTCAGCTAGTGGCATGTTTTTAGATAAATCAGCATATGAAGTATTAATGGAGGACGAAGCGCACACACGAACAAATGAGTGAACGCGCATATAGAAGTGGAAGGGTCCAGAGAGGATTAAAATATTTTGTGGTTAGCAGCCAAGGAACGACTCCTTACATAATGGGAGCTAGCTAGAAGGCACGTAAATCAGGACACTAGATTCCAAAGGTGTGAGGAGGAAATGAAGATATTGATTCATGTTCTACGAGATTGTCGCTGGGCACAACTGGTCTGGAATCAACTAATGTCGGTGCCTTTTTGGATTGATTTTTTCTCAGTCTTTTAAAGATTGGTTACAGGAAAATCTGACTAATAAATGGGGTATGGATGAGAATGGAGGATTGGAAATCTCTTTTGGAGTTGCAATTTGGAGAATATGGAACTGGAGAAACATGCATACGTTTCAGAACTGAGGCTATATCTCATCAGTGCGAGTCAAAAATATCGGAAACAGAGTTTATGAGATTAACATAGTCCGTGTGCAATAGGATTGCGAGAGGACATGATAACCCTCTCTGCGTGGTTGGCTGAAATTAAATATGGATGGAGCTGTCAACCCCAATAATGGAGTCTCTACATTTGGGGGGTTGATGAGAAACCATAATGGAGTCTGGATTAGGGGTTTCCTATAAATATGGGTAGGGGATCCATTCTTAAAATTGAACTTCTGGGAATGTTTCATGGCTTGTGTTTTGCATGGTGGCATGGAACAAGAAATGTGTGTTAGAAACTAATTGTGAAGTAGCCATTAACCAAGGGCTATATGGAGACAACATTAGTGGACATGAGCAGTTAATACACAGTATCAAGGAGCTTCTTGGTAGAGAATGGAGAGCAAGTATCCAATATGTGCCTAGGGAAGTCAATCATTGTGTGGATTTTATTGTGTAGTATGCTTGTAGCCTTACACTTGGTTCTTATGCTATGCTTTATCCTTCACTTGGGTTGGAAGAGCTATTAGTGTCGGATAGTAGATTTCATCTTAGTGGCGAGTAGGTTTTAGGTTGTTTGCCTCTATCCAAAAAAAGGAGATATTTAAATAGACATTTGAATACTTATTAGAGAATAAATTCACTTCACTAGCTCAATAATGAGGATCTTGAGTGAAACATTACTTGTTTGTATGTGAATTTTCTTATGATGATAATTGTAAAATTGACCATTAGATTTGATATTATCAAAATATCTTACTTAAGAATTATTAGGTTTTGATGTTACTTACAACTTATTCTATTTATGGTTAGTTCGATTTGTAATACTTAAATATAATATAAATTATACAAAGATAGTTGACTAAATTAACAAATGATTCATCACCATAACATAAATAGAGAGGATGTTCAATTATTCTTGGTTAGTACTAATTTAAAAACTTCCTGGTTAAAGTAAATTGATATTTGAGAAGGTAGTTTCATATATTAGTTGTAAATTAATTATTAATTTTAAAGAATGAACAAATTTGAATTATTGTAAATTAATTATTAATTTTAAAGAATGAAGAAATTTGAATTTTAATAGAGTAATTGATTTTATATTATATATCCAGTTAGAATAATGAATGATTAAATGATAAATTATACGTTATAACATGCATAATTAGACTAAGCCAAACCATATTAACATTCCTGATATTTGAATAGTCATGATATGTTTGATAAATGTCAATTCTATTTTATAATCATAAATTGTTTAATTAAAGAATTAAAAATAAATAAAAATTTTAATTTATCTAATTTAATTATAAATTAAATATATAATTTATAATAATTGTCAACACATTAAGTATCAAATGAGTTAGATATATAAAGAAATTAAAAAGTTAAATTAATTTAAATTAACTTGGACTAAAATTTGAAATTTAAAAAACTTTTAAAAATCACATATGAGTTAGTTGAATTTATCAATATTAAATTCTAGTTATTAGTTAAATTTATATTTTAATAATCATCTAGAGTTTTATCATAATTAAATTTGGTAAACTTAATATTTCTCTATACAATAGAAAAGACAATAAAAAAGCCAATAATCTTTTTTTAACTCTTTCAAATAATTAGAATTTTTTTGGTCCATGAGTATTGTTAGAAGTCCAGTAATTGAATAAATTGTGGTTTGAATTTTGTAGATAACTTGCATTCAATTTGTTCTTAACTATTTTATTTTCTGATTATTGTTTCAAATTATTTTATTAAAGGAATATGATTAAAAACTATAAAAATTGTTCAATTGTAGTCCCGATTAGTTTCCCAAAAAAGCAATGTACAATCTTTATTAGAAGTGCAGGGAAACAGAAGATTTATATTATTTGGCGGGCCATAAATCGACAACACAATGTCGGACCTTTATGTAGGAAAACGTTTGTCGTATAATGTGTTCATGCTTCTAGGTGGCCTTATTAAGAAATTTTTTCAATAACTTCCCTTAACACCTACTTTCTTTGTATTCATATGGTTTTTTATGCTATCAAGGTAGCAGCCACATTCTTACAACTTTCCACTTTATAGTAAATAGTAATAGTAACCATAGTTTACTGGTGATTGCTGCCTTGATAGCTGGTTGCTAGAGTGCGTTTTACCGATTTGGTTTTTGTTGCGTTAATGTGTTTTACCGATTTGGTTTTTGTTGCATTAAAGAAACTTTATGGACGAACACGTTCGATATTATTTCAACCTTTGATTTCATATTCGATAGTGCCAATCCATCTACGAGGTTGTCCCTTTACCTTATTGAGAACTTGCATACTATGCCACACCCTACATGTATTGGAAGCTAAGTATGTATATAATAGCATGTTAGGCTCCAATCACGACTTCGATAATGTCAATCAAGAATAATCAACTAGTCTCAAGAGTCTCAATCACAAAAAACAAACAGTCAAACAATATATATGACAAGAAAATAAATAGAACATTAGATATATGTGAAAAAAACCATATGGAATATAAGGGAAAGCTACAGGGCAAATTAATAAGTAAATCTACTTATTTCAAATAGAAACTTACAAGAGTTTAAAGATTATAAGCCATTGACACATGTTTGAAATTATATCACAAAAGTGCTATAAGTTATACCACCAAGTTTCAGTATTGACTCTAGGTTTATACCTTTAATCAATAAAACGCTCAATTTAATCCAAAAACAAACACTTAAAAGACAACTTGTTGCTAAAATTATCAATTATAAAATGAGAAAGACTTCTCAACTCACTCTTCCTTTCTTTCCTTTTCCTTTTTCGGTGTTCTTTTCACTCATTCTAATGAACCTCATCATTTTTCCTTTTATATAAAAAATAAGGTTTTGTAATTGGACACAGTCACTTATACAACCGTGTCTTAACCATATTGGAAGGAATTGAAAATATATATGGTGTCAATTCCATTTATAAGTTCATCTATATCTAGGACACTCGTGTGTGTGTTCCACATGATTATGAATGTCTTTGACTCTTACCATTCAATAGTACACATTTGCAATTACTTACACGATCGTGTATAAAGATATGGGCATATATGATCTTACACGACATTGTAGGTTATCATCCAATTTGTACATATTCTCAATCTCTTACAAAACCTTCACACATGGCAGTATAAGTTAAAGACACATGCATATTGTACTATACAAGATCGTATCTCTAAAGAATAACTTTAAATCAATTATTATCTATCTTGATTTCACTTGTTTATCATTTCAACAATCATTGAGCATATCCAAGATCATTGAAACTCACTTTTACGTCTAAATAGTGTTGAACGTTGAACACTCAACAATCTCCCTCTCTAGCCCATTTTACAGGAGACCTTAATCATCTCAATGATTATTTGAGAGTCATCTTGATGAGCTTACTACAAAGCTCATGCTTGCTCTTGGGAACCACTTTTGTTAACATATCAACATCATTCTTATACGTGTGAATCTTCTTCAAATTCAATCATTGTTCTTCAATCACGGATATAAACTAGTGATACTTAACATCAATGTGCTTGGTGCGAGAATGGTACATAGTGTAACATCTCGTTACCTATGTTAGGGCTATAATTATTGGAATCACCCTATTCCTTAATTGCTTATTCTGATAGCCAATTATCTTAACAGGTTCTTCTACATAGCTTAGATTACTAGAGACTTCAATCTCCTGAGTCGATATCACATGAGTTGGATCCGACCGATATCGCCTAAGCATGCTTACATGAAACACATTATGTATCTGAGCCATTTCCGAAGGTAAGGCTAGGTAAGGCTAACTTATAAGCCAATGGTCCGATTCTTTCAATTATCTCATATGGACCAATATATCTCAGACTTAACTTACCCTTCTTGCCAAATCTCAATACACCTCGCCAAGGTGATACTCTAAGAAATACCCTGTCACCAACTTGATACTCCATATCTCTCCTGTGTTGATCCATATAGCTTTTCTGTCTATCTTGTGTCATTTTAATTCTGCTACGGATCAATTTAACCTTATCAATGGTATCCTGAATCAATTATGGGCCTTCGACAATTCTTAAACCCTCTTTATCTCAGTATAAAGGTGAACGACACATCTTGCCGTACAACGCCTCATATGGAGCCATACCAATACTGCTATGATACTGATTATTGTAGGCGAAGTCAATCAAAATTATATACTTATCCCATGCTCCTTGAAACTCCAAAACACAAGCTTTGAGCATCTCCTCGACAGTCTTGATCGTTCTCTCACTCTGACCATCTGTCTGAGGATGAAAGGTTGTACTGAAATTCAGCTTGGTGCCCAAAAACTACCCCAAAATCTCGAGGTAAATCTAAGATCCCTGTCCGAAACTATGGACATTGGAACCCCATGTAATCTTACAACTTCATTCACATATCGCTGAACCAACTGATCTAGTGAAAGATTTTCTCTTACTGGCAAGAAATGAGTCGATTTGGTCAATTTATCCACAATGACCCAAATGGCATCATGTTGTCTCGGAGTCCTCGGCAAACTCATAATGAAATCCATCGTGATTCGTTCCCATTTTCACTTCAGAATAGGTAACGAATGCAATTTCCCAGCTGGAGCCTGATGCTCAGCCTTAACCTGTTGGCAAATTATGCATTTAGACACAAACTCTGCTACTTGCTTTTTCATACCAGGCTACCAGCAATGTTGTTTCAGCGTGTTATACATTTTAGTAGTACCAGGATGCATAACATAAGCTGCTAAATGTGCTTCCTCTAAAATCTCTGTCCGCAAATTATCAACGTCGGGCACACATAGTTTTTGCTTTAACCTCAAAGTATCATCTCTCATTTCAAACTCAGAATCTGGATTCACTTTCAACTTCTCAATTAACTTCACTAAATCTGGATCTCTGCTCTGAGCCTCTTTGATTCTTTCGACCAAAACAGGTCTCAACTTTAAGGTAGCTATCAATGTATCATTTTTCTCCAAATTTAATTCAACATTCAATGCTCTCAACTAAACTAGGCTCTGTAACCTTGATAACTATACTTGTGCCACACTGTTGTATGATTTCCTACTCAATGCATCAACTACATCGTTAGCTTTGCCAAGATGATACTCAATGGTACAATCATAATCTATTAACAATTCAATCCATCTTTTCTGTCTTATGCTCAACTCTTTCTGGCTCAACAGATATTTCAAACTTTTGTGATCAGTGAACATTTGAAAAGCTTCTCCGTACAGATAGTGTCTCCAAATTTTCAAAGCAAATACTACTGCAACAAGTTCCAGATCATGATCTGGATAATTAAATTCATGGGGCCTCAATTGTCTCGATGCATATGCTATTACTTTACCATTTTGTATTAGTACATATCCTAAACCTTGATGCGACACATCACTATACACAACATAACGTCCAGAACCTGTGGGATAGTTAACACAGGTGCTGGAGTTAATCGATGCTTTAGCTCCTCAAAACACCTCTGACAATCATCACTTTATCTGAAAGGCACGTTCTTTCTTAGAAGTTTTTTCAAAGGGGCCGAAATCAGTGAAAACCCCTCTACAAACCTTCTGTAATACCCGACTAATCCAAGGAAGCTCCGAATCTCAGACACATTCTTCGGAGCCTTCCACTTCATTACTGCTTCTATTTTCTTTGGGTCCACCTGAATGCCCTGTCCAGACACGATGTGACTCAGAAATACTACTCGATCAAGCCAAAATTCGCATTTGCTGAACTTGGCATATAACTGTTTCTCCCTCATTGTCTGAA
>JAOSBK010000001.1:5294738-5305267 GCA_027568895.1 Erythroxylum shatona | reverse complement strand
GATCAAAAAGGTGCAAGGGGAGAAGCTCCACAAGTCAATCTTCTTAACATGTCATTTATATCTTGGAATGTGTGAGGAATAAATTGTCCTTCAAAGCTTTTGGCTTTAAGGGACTTTGTCTTTAGCAAAAAACCACTCTTAGTAGCCTTACTTGAAACCAAAATAAATTTAGAAAATCTAAGCAGCTTACACCTCCTGGGTTCTCAATGGAATATGCTCTCAAACCACTGCCACTACGCTTTTGGAAGAATCATCATTTGCTATAAAAATGACGAGATTAGAGTAGATCTGTTGGGCTCTAATAAGCAAGCAATGTATATGAATCTTCCCTTTCTGTAGGATAATGCAAACATGAACATATCTTTCATTTATAAGAGCAACTTTGGTTTTCAGAGAAGACATCTATAGAATAATATTAGAACAACTAGTAGCAACATTACCAAACCGTGGATGATATGTGACGATTTCAACTCAATCCTTTACACTTCAGAAGCTTAAGGCCACTGCAATTTAAAGAATTATTTAGTTGAATTCAAAGATTGTGTCAAAGATATAGGTGTGACTGACTTAAAATTTGTGAGACACACATTCACTTGGTTCAATAAACAAACTTCATCTTGGAACATTTGGAAGAAGCTAGATCGTGCACTTGTCAATGATATTTGGTTGAATAAATTTCCCAACAGCATCTCCAACTTCAAAGACCCCTTATTCTTAAATGATAATTATAGTTGACAGCTTGCTCCAAAAACACATTACATGTTATTCCTTTAGATTTTACAGCTACCTTGTCCATGATCCAGGTTTCTTCGAAGCTTGCAAAAGGGGGTAGACCTTTATTGCGTGGGCACCAAGCAATTTCGCTATGTACATAAGCTAAAAATCATCAAAAATGAGCTCAATCTATTAAAATCTTTGAAAGGATCCACCATATCAACTATCTATTCAACCAGATCAGAACTTGAGGACATTTAATCCAAGATAGCCTTGAAGCCCACAGATCAGCTGCTATTGGACACAGAAAAGCTAGCTTTTTCAAAATACATATAGACTGTCAAGAACTATAGTTTTTTGTTTCAATAAAGAGCTAGAGTGAATTGGCTTAAAGATGGTGATAATTGTACAAGCTTCTTCTTCAATTCAATTCTAGTAAGGAAAAGTCACAATAAAATTTACTCCATCACCTCCACAGCAGACTCTCTGCTTTAGAGATTCCAAGATATACAAGAGAAAGCTATAAGGTATTTTGGATCTCTTCTCGGTACACCAAGTCTTTCAACTGCTTCTTGTACAACTCCATGAACACTCATTTTGAAACAAGTCTCTCTTCAGGATCTAGATTTTTTTAAACAAAAATTGCTGATGACAAGGGAATTGAGAAAGCAGTATTTGAAATAAATGGTATGAAGGCCTCAAAGCCTGATGGTTTCAACAGCTACTTTTTCCAAAATCGTTATAATAGTACTAGAAAGTTTGTGAAACATATAGTCCACAAATTCTTCACAAAAGGAGTACTCCTCAAGGTGGAAATCAACAGAACCTTCCTTTGCTTGATCGCTAAAGGCTATAATCCCTCCACTTTTGGAGACTTTATACTATACATATAGCATGAACCAACTTCCTTTACAAAATCATTTCCAAAATCTTAGCTACTAGATTGAAGAAAACAATAACTCATTTGATTAGTGAGAATCAGGGTGTTTATATGAGTGATTGAACTATTGGAGATAATGTTCTTATAGTTCAAGAACTACGTAAGGGCTACTCGAAATCCAAATACGCTCCCGCTCCCAACAACACAATGGAAATAGACTTTTAAGGCATTTGACAATATAAGCTGGGATTTTTTATAGAATGCTTTAAGCATTTGAGTTTCCAGATATCTTCATTAAATGCTTAAGAGAATGCATCTCCTCAACTACATTATCTGTGCTTATCAAAGGCAGTCCAACTAAGTTCTTCAAGGCTACCAAAGAACTTAGACACCTATTCCCCTATCTTTTCATTCTTTGTATGGAAATCCTTAACTTAATCATCAAACAAGCAGTGAAGCTAAATCCTAATTATAGGCATCACTCAAAATTCAAAAAGAATGATTTAACTTACCTTTGTTTTGCAGATGATCTCCTCTTATTTTGTAGAGCCAAGCTGGATTCCATCCACACATTCATGCAGGACCTTGAATAATTCAAAGCTACTTGAGGCTACAGATTAACTTCACTAAAAGCCACTTTCTCATCTCCAAAAGTTCCTACATACTTGAACCACTCATTGCACAATCTACTGGAATGCATTCCATATATCCTCCACTAATGTGCTTGGTACTTCCTATGACAACAAAACGCCTCAACTTCCTCAAATGCTCACCTCTTATTAAAAGAATTCAGAAAAGAATCAACTCCTGGGTGAATAAAACTCTATCCTATGTGGGTAAGTTGCAACTTATAAAGTTTGTGTTTAATTTTTTACATATGTATCAGAGCTCTCACATCTTTCTTTCCTAAAACATCTTTAAAGCCAGATTACTTAAAAACTTCCTATGGAATCATCCAGATGGCAGTATATTCTTTCCTAAAACACATAATTGTTTGGAGCAAGGCATTAACTCGAAGACTCTTCTATGGCTTGCTATTAAGAACAAGCTCATGACTTCAAACCGATTGCCTTACTTGCAAGTTGATAAAAATTGTCCCATATGCCGGCCTCATGTAGAAACAAGAGATCACCTTTTCTTCACATATTCCTTCAACAGCAACATATGGCAGTATATTAAGAGAAAATGTTTATGGTCTGATCTAGGGCATTCCCTCACTAATATTATGCAAAGACTATCTACTCAGACAACTCACTCGAAACATGACAAACTCATCTTCATCCTTACTCTGGGGCTTTATATATATGTATGCACTATAGAGATAAAGAAACTTCAAACATTTTGTAAGTCAAAATTCAACATTGGATTCCATTAAATCAGACATCATCAATGTAATTCGAAAGTTGCTAATTGTGAAGAATCTATACCAACACTCCACTGCTAATATTTTATCTTCTCTAAATATCTGAAAATATTTATGCTTGACCTACTCTTTTCTAGACTCTTATTTTGTTTCTACTCCTTATGTGATTTTGTAATAATTGTAAAAGGCTAAGCCTTTAAACATTTTGTCTCCTCTGTATTACTTTCATTATTTATTAATTACTATCATTTTCCTTTTCAAAAAAAGCATGAAACATAACAAAGTGAGATGTGATATGTGAAACAGAACACGTTATAATGAAAAAAAAAATATTTCAGTATATCTTTAAGTATTATTCCAACGAAAATAGTAAAAGATAATAAAAGTTATATAATTAAAGACAATTTTAGATATTTAAAAAATCAATAACTAAAAATGTACACTTTCATTTTTAAAAACCTAGTCTTTTAAAACTATTCAGTCTATACCATCATTTTTAAGATTTAAAATCATTTTAAGGCATTAGCAGTACGTTAGAATTTAAACTTTATCTATACCTGTATTTTGGTATACCGACCTATTCATATTTATATATTTATTAAAGTAGAAGCAATGAATCTCTTCACTATCTTTTATCACCTAAAATTAATTTAGAATTTGTTTTGGTTTATTTGTATTTTAATTTTTAAGTTTTTATTTTTAAATTTAACTAAAAACATGTTTAGTTTGATTTTTATTTCAGTATTTAATTTATTTCTATTATCATAATTTATGACGATCATAAAATTAACTTTTTGTTTTCTATTTATTTTCTATTACAATTTGATTTTATTATTACTTAGATAAATACTATTTAATTGATTAATAACAAATATGAAATTTTATGAATGTTATAATTTAATTAATCAATAACAAATATTATATTTTATTTTTAAAACTAATACTTTAAAAATTAAATATTTAAACATGACGTTTCACAATTATAGCATAGCATTATTATAGGAAAGGTAAATATTACAACTTTTTTTTTACCTATTTTCAAATTCATAGTTAACTTTTCACTAGTCTGTCACAAATGCAGAGTTGCAGAGTGGGGTATAAAGGAACATAAATTCTATAATTATTATAACATCAATATCTGTAAATGAAGTATGATAATGAAATGTTTATACACATCATCAATACTTGCTTTGGCTAGATCATTACTTTATATTATTATTATTTTTCATTAATTATTTATGCGTAGTAGATCCTCACCTGTATAAATTTAACCTACCGACAGAAACAAAGCATTCTTTGGGTTGGCAGCTGTTAATGTATGCTTGTTTCGTACAGGTCTAATCTCTTAAGCTACCATTTCATCACAATAACTTACATTTGTATGAGGTCAACTCAATTGGTTTTATATATTTTAACACACTCCCTCAATTGAAAGCCCTTTGAGCTTGAAACTTACACAGGCCTATTTTACCTTGTGCTTAATTTAATTAAAATAGGTGAGTGGTAGGATTCGAACTCATGACCATTTGGTCATAGAGGCTCTGATACCATATTAAGTAACCGTTTCATCACAACTCAATTCTTATTAGTAGACTCTACACTCTGCCCATATAAAAAATTCAATATGGTATCAGAGCAAGTTTGGTCCGGATTATTAATTTCTCGGTTGTCCGTTTGGATGTCCAGTCCCCGCGGCCCGGTCCGGTTACCACTGTGTTTGTTTTAAGTGACAACTAGATGTCCAGTCCCAGTTGTACTTGAGGGGGAGTGTTAGAGTATCCCATATTGATTAAACATTAAAACATTAAAGGGTTTATAAGTAGTAAGGGTCAACCATCCAAACAACTAGTTCTAGTTATTTGGACAATGGTTGATCCAAGCCCAATTCTTGTTAGTGGACTCTACACTCTGCCTATATTAAAAATTCAATATAATCAATATCGGTACGGGAGATTTAATTAGAATTAGAAAGGTATTTTTAATGGTTTTTTTCTCTCTCAAAACAACTTCTCATTTCTGAAAATATTTAATTTTAAATATTTATTTATTTACATATTTCAACTTTTGCGTTTTCAATATTTGGCTTAACATTTCCTTTATTTCCAAAAGTATTTAACTTAATATCCATTTAATTAGCTTTTATTATAATTAAATAGTTATATTTAATATCCATTTAATTCATAAATTTGTGAAAAAATTTGCTGATTTTATCATTCGCATTTACGTATCAATAAAAGTTAAAACCATTTGCAGATTGGGAAAAACTCTTTGTGCTAATAGTGGAAGTTAGTACTTCTAACCTTTTCTCGTCTAATAATTTTATTGTTCTAGACATCAACTTTTCTTATTCAACATTCATTTTCAGATCAGGTGTAACACATCAGTGTTGATTATGCTGTTAAAGTACTAAATATTGCGAGTTAACATGTTATCGTCCTCTATATATTCATATATTCTAGTTAATGGTATATTTCAATACTTGATTATTGGCGGCCGTAAATTCAGGTCTCTAAATGCCTAGACTAGGCTTGTTTGGGAGATGGTTATAATTAACTTAGATAAAGTAAGGAGCCTGGTTGTAAATGAACTTATGCGCATGCTTGTGTGTATTTCAAGAAACTCTCAGGTAAGAATTTCATCATCCTTTTTCTTTATGTTGATGATATATTGATTATGAATCAAGACATAGGTTGAATCCAAAAGTTGAATTGGATTTATCTAAATCTTTTAATATGAAAGATTTTAGACCTGCAAAGTAAATTTTAGATATGAGGATAACTAAAGACAGGAAGAATAGGATATTATAGTTGTTTTAAGAGATGTATATTGAATGGGTATTAAAAAGGTTCAATATAAAACATGTCAAATTGGTTAGCACGTTACTAGCGTCTCACTTCAAAGTGGGTAAGCGTACATGTCTCTCAACAAAAAAGCAAAAAGATGGTATGTTTTTTATTCTATACTCATCTGCAATAAAGTCTTTGATGTATGCAATGGTATGTATAAGGTTAAATATTGCATAGGCAGTTTAGATGGTAAGTAGACTCTTGTCAAATTTAAGGAAGGTTTACTGGAAAGTAGTGAAATAGGATATTGGAGAGTCATGTCGAAGCAGAGATTGTGCTTTAGTGATACTGAGTCAACTCTAGAAAGTTTTACAAATGCAAATATAACTTAAGATCTTAATAGAAGAAAATTCACTTCAGGTTTTCTTTTCAAGTTTGCAAGAAAATCATCTCATGGCAATCCAAGCTACAAAAATATGTGACTTTATTTATAACTAAACCAGAGTATACACCAATTGTGAAAGCTTATAAGGAGATGCTCTGATTGAAAAGGTTTTCTCAAGAGTTGGATGTAAAGCATGGAGACTATATAGTATTTTTTTATAGTTAAAAATGATATTAACTTGAGTAAAAATACTATGTATCATTCCCACGTAAAGCACATAGATGTCAAATATTATTGATTGAAGTCTGTGATTGAAGAGCAACAATTAATGTTGAAGAAGGTTCATATAGATTTGAATGATACTGATATATTGACTAAAGCGATTCCCAAAAATAAGCATAAGCTTTGTAGTATGCTTCCTAGGATATATCTCAGGTAAATGATGGAAAATAACTTATTTTCCCTTTAATTAGGCTAAAGAGGAAGATTGTTGAGTGTGCAACCCTATTTTAAAACTTTTGGTACTTGTAGATGCCTTTATGATGAAGCTCTTTTGGGGAGATATCTGTAAGTTAACTGTAAGGACACACACCCACGTAGATCAACCGTATAAGTCTATGAAACTGTGTGAAGAAGCACATGAAGAATAGTGACATACATGACTGTGTGTGGCAACCGTATAACTCTCTGTGACCGTATACAATACAAAAAAAATTATTTTATGGTAAAGTGCAGCTATAAGACAAAAAGTAAGGGAAAATAAAGAGATGATAAAGTAGTGATGTAATCTCATCCTTTTTTTAAAAATTGTTTTAGGAATTGGTTGAAGTGTTTGTTGATTATTACATAAACTTTAGTTCAATTTTGAAACTTTGTGAACAACTTTTTATAAGGTGAGAGATCAACTTTTGTAAATCCTTATTGAATTTAATACATTTACTTGTCAAATTTATCCATGATTTTTTCCTCTACACTGGAAAGTTTTCTATGTAAATCTTAGTATTTGTTTTATTATTAAGTTTTTCACTCTCATATTGATTTGCTGGTGCAAGTTGAAGAGTATTTATTGTCAATATTTGGTTGATTTTTTTAAAGAAATGTATTATTGCCTCCTAACAAAAAGATACATATATATAATTTGAGACCCACGTAAATTAATAAATTATCCCACGAGACGTTCTTTTTGAACTTTTTATTATTCTTTTCATACATGTTAAAACATTAAGGTTTAAATTAAAATTTAATTAAAACTTTAAAGTCTAATTTCCCCATTTTGTTAATTTTATTATTATTGAAATGACTAGTAAATTATGAGTCTTGAATGATTGATGTGGCCATATGATCCTTATGGCTTATATAATTCACAAGTTAGTATATATATACATATCGTCTAAGTTTATTCATGTGCTTTCTCTTAGAAATTAGACCATAAAAGAAAAAAGAAAAAGTGAGCCATTCTGGTTTTTGCCTAAGCCTCTGTCTACCTTATAAGGGGTCGTAAGCTTTAAGTCATGAAGCTGCTCGCTACAACGATTACTTTTACAAAATAATATAGTTCCTATTTAGAAGATAAAACTACAAAGGCTATAACCATCTATTAACAAATTATGTGTTATTAATTAGAAGAAGAAACCTTCCATGGAACTGTAAAAGGATTTTTAATTCTGCAGTGGTCTCCCTGTGACAGCAGACTAAAGAAATGCTTGCAATATATACATTCTGAACAAAAACTATAAAGCAATCACATTATTTCTGCCAAAACTTGCATATGAACTTGGCCTGGAGGCAACTTATATCTAATCCTTGTGATGCTCCTCTTTCGAAAGTTAATACCAGCTTCAGTAATTAATATGCTAATGGACATCTCTCTTATTTTAACCAGTACAAACAATTAAGTGCTGCTATTTCAAACAGTTTTTATGTCTGTGGGAAGTGATAACAGTAATCCGTCTTCTCACCCAGAACCCTGATAAGACTCTGGAAATGATCTGGACAACAAAGTTTGCTTCAGCCTAACTATCAGAGCAAAGAGGCCATAGCATGGGATATGCATCAAACCTACTCCCAAGTACCTGTATAGTATGGTGCAGGCAGAAAAGGAGTTTCATAATCAGAAAATTAGCATCCTATCAAATAAGCACTGTTCAAATTATTGAAATCTATCGGTGTCTGAAGTCTGAACATGCCAACCATACCCGAAGTCACCATGTATATAGTTCTATATTTTCTCCAACATATTTATGTCTGAGAATTGTCTTATAGTGACAATATGATAAAGATGGATTACGTACCACAAGGGAGCATATCGAGATGACAAATCAAGAAATGGATATGGCCACCTGTGAAGAAAAGATATAAACATTATACATGAGTACTAATCTGCGCACGTGTATGCATTGCATATCAGAATGAATATAACGTTACCACATCGAAACACAAATGTGGATGATCCATTGAAAAGCAACAAATATACTTGTCCACAGTATGAAATATGCAATCCGAAATATTGGAAACCTCTGCAAGGATGATATAGTATATCAGTAATTGATCATGAAGGTGGGGAAATGAAAAACTACCACCAACGGTAAGGATAAAATGGTTACCAAACAACTTAAAATGGCGTCACCAAGGAGGAAAACAGCATTGATTGAATGCATACAAGTGTTCAACTGCAAGTTATAGAGCACAAACAATTAGAAAAAGGCACGAGAGAGGAAGTAGTGACACTGATATTTAAACAACGAGCATTGTGTGTAGTTCTATACTTGGTAGCCATGTGCATATCTAATACTAAACAGATGGAAATATATAAAACGTGAAGGAGAGGAAGTATACTCACAAAATCAAGCCTGAAGTCTTTGCCAGTTAAAAATGGATAAATGATGAACCAGAATACACAATCGGTGAGCACTACAGCACCTGCACACATCTGTTTGTAGGTTGCAAAACAGAAAATTAGAGGGACATTTCAACACTGTGGTGAAGATACCAGCACTAGCTGCATGGAACTAAGAAAATGAACTAAACTCAAAATACTGTAACACAAGAAATTTGTAGGAGGTGATCCTGTAATTCCAGTTGAGAGAGCTTAATACTCAACAAAGGTGTTACATGTCATGTGCACGATTTAATCAAACTTCTTTACTGGAATCTCAACAAGAAAGAAAATGAAAAAGAATGAAGCAACATATGTCTAGGAAATTATGAATAGAGTAATTTAAAATCGAAGTTTTTCTTATACACTGAAGTAGTTGATTGCTTGACAAATATTACCTGAAAAGTAATTTGAAATACATAACCCCATGCACCTGCCTTTTGGCGAGCATGTAGTTTACCATCAGTGTTTATGATTTTGGGGGTGTTGATATCTGAAATTTCCCCATTTGAGGGAGCTACATATGTCCCACACTCTGCATCTACAGTCACACTATCTGCCGAATCAACATCCAATCTGTTGTGGCATTTGAAACATCCATAAATGGACATTGACGATCCAAGCTACATTGAGATATAGAGAGTAAGCAACCTATGCAATATAGAACTGCAAAATGCTGAAAACATAGAAGCCATCCCAAGTTCTGGTTATCAAATGAGATATATTGACATTCAAGCATTTGTTTGTGGAGAAGTTGACAGAAGTTTAATCAATAAACAACAAGGATAATGAATAAACAGATTTGCAGAAGAGATTTACCGCAAAGTAGATTGTGACTAAAGTGAATGTCCACCTGAACAGAAACGGAGTAAAGACTTTAGTATCCAATGAGCAGACTGACATCTAGCTTTCTTTCAGTTTCTGTTTCTTAGTTATCAGTTAGATAAACAAGGAAGCCAATTGAAGACATAGCACAGAACCTTTTAAACCAACAATCTCCCCACATATAGCCAAAATCAAAAGAGAACAATGAAGACAAAAAATATACCCTACAAAGGTACTCAGCCTCTCGCCAAGGACAACAATTTAGATAGAGAACAGATATGATCCAGTAGACAACCAGACTCACGAGCTCAACCAGTAGTCACTTCAGTCTAAAAGATATGAATAATAAACATTTCCAAGGATGACAAGTAATGCACCACATCAGTGATAACGTGTATCTTAGTAATAAAATACCATCATTTAAACCACATTCCTTTAAGGGCATACAGAAACAACATAACTTGAACTTCTGAAGAAAATAGTATCCTTTTCATAAGTATGCATGTAAATGTTCATAGGTTTTTTAGTTGCTATTATAGAAATTGCCAAGTCATTTCCTATTGAAGAAAATGAAAATAAGAGCGCAACAATTTTGTGGATGACTTACTGAGTGTAGAAGTAAAATATGCCCCCTCCATCAACAATGGCGTTTGCTGTGATCAAAGAAAACATGACAATAAAAGCAAAAATTCGAAAACCAA
>JAOSBK010000001.1:5270541-5283590 GCA_027568895.1 Erythroxylum shatona | reverse complement strand
ATTTTCTAAATTGTTCGAAAACCAAAAACCCCCCATATACTTTTCTTGCATCAATTATTTTCAGTACGAAAATTAACGGAACATTTCCTGTGGATTCAATCCCGACTTACCACAACTACAAATTTTAGTTTGCAGAGTCAGGTAAATTTTGCAGTGCACTCGATATGCGCTGCCAGAATGTTGGCAAGTTGGAACTAGGTTCGAAGATAAGCAGTAACAATATGGTCTGCTTGAAGTTGTTCTCTATCATAGTGGCAATCAATGTCAATATGTTTGATGCATGCATAGAAGATAGGGTTAGCTGCCATATGAAGAGCAACTTAATTATCACATAACAAATGCATTAGTTAACAATGGAACTCACCAAGACTAGCCAAAAAGGCCTTTAGCCATTTAAGCTCTACGCACTTAAAAGCCATGGAACGATATTCAACTTTTGCCGAAGGACGAGACTTAGTGGCATATTTCTTAGTCTTTTATAAACTAGGAGACGACCCCAGCATAATAAAATATCCACTTATAGATCATCGCGTAAGTGGGCATACAGCCTAATCAGAATCACAATAACCATATAATTAGAGATCACTGTCAGCGCAGAGAAAAATACCTTGTTTGGAATGATTTTTGAAATAATGAAGAACATGAGTGGCCCCCTCATAATGCTTTTGGCGAAGAGCTTGTATGAATTGTGATAGAATGTGGACATAGTATGCAATATCGAGACGTGCAATAGTCAAATAGATCAAACATCCAACTATGCATAGATAGTGAACCAGATTAGAAAATAGAGTTCCAATTGCAAAAGCTAAACTATGGTTTTGTGGCATAAGAGTGTCGATTGGTTTAGCTACAAGTAATACATCTCTTTCAAAACATCTATTATGTATTTACGTTGACACATAAACAAGCCTTCGGGAGAGCGAGCAAACTCAATGCCCAAGAAATATTTAAGAGGACCAAGATCCTTAATTTGAAAGCAAGAATCTAAGTATCTTTTAAAATTGGAGCAGGAAATGGAATTATTATAGCCAAGAACAAGTCATCGACATACATCATAACAGATAAGGAAACATCACTCTTCCGGTAGGTAAATAGGGTGTAATCAGCATGGGATTGAACAAAGACATAATGTCACAAAGTGGAAGCAAGTTTTGAGAACTAGTGGAGTGGTGATTGACGCAACCCATACAAATATTCGTGAAGCTGACAGACCTTTCCAAGCTAAGAAAAAGAAAAGTCAGGTAGAAGTTTCATATATGCCTCCTTATGAAGGTTTCAATAAAGAAAAGTGTTGTTAACATTCATTTGGCGAATTTCCTAATGTTTAGTAACAATGACTGCAAGAAAAGTACGAACGCTAACCAGCTTAACAACTGGATGAAATGTCTCTTTGTAATCAATACCTTCCACTTAATGATTTCTAAGTATAACCAATCGAGCCTTATAATATTCAATAGAACCATTAGAGTTGTATTTAATTTTATAAACCCATTTGTAGCCAATATGTTTCTTTCTTAGGGGGAGAGCACTTATATCTCATGTGTGATTCCGCTCGAGTGCATCAATCTCCTTCCTCATGACATCCCACCAATAGCGTTCTTTTACAACCTCCTAAAAAGTTTAGGGGTTAACCCCTACAGATACAACATCAAGAAAATTTATATGGGCAATATTAAAATTATATCTAGTTACAAAATTGGCAATAAGATACCGCGTATCTGAGACAACCAATGGGGCAGATGAAGCAGGAATGGGTGTGAAAAGCTGTGACGAGTGACAAACAAAATCCTTAAGATGAGTAGGTGGATAGCGTTCATAGTGACCATTCCCAAATAACTCTGGCTCAGATGCTCCTTTACTCCCCCTGTCGATGATATTACCCCTACTATGTCGAGGTTCATTAACAAGAGAGTCATCGCTCTCCCTTAGATCAAGAGACGTTGCATCAATCTAGGTAGGCGAAGTATATTGTTGTGGAGTATATGGAGATGTAGGGGAGCAAGGTGTGCCAGTAAGGTTGGTGGAATTCAATTCCATATGCGCTGCTAGAGAAGACCCAGTTGGATGCATAGCATTAGGTAATGAAAACTAATCATCCTCAATGATTTTTAAATCCATATGTTGAGAATTATTTGAAATCTTAGACGTGTTATTTAGGTCCAAAGGAAACACATATTCTTGGAACTTAACATCCTGAGATACAAACACCTTCTTTATTTCTAAGTCATAAACCTTCCATCCCTTCTTACCACGAGGGTATATAAGAAAAATACATTTTCTACTATGAGACCCAAATTTATTTCTTATGCAAGGCACATTATAGGCATAGCATAAACATAAAAAAAAAAACAAAGAAAAGAATAATAAGGAGGTGTCTTGAACAACATTTTATAGGGAGTTTTACGATTAAGTAAAGGAGTTGGAGTCCTATTAGTGAGGTAAGCTACAGACAACACATAATTACCCCAAAATTCTAACAAAAGATGGGCTTGAAAACTAAAACCTTAGCAACATTAAGAATGTGACGATATTTTCTCTCAACCCAACCATTCTATTGGAGTGCCCTATACAACTATTTTGTAGCAAAATCCCACTGCCTCTGATTGTTTACTACTACCAATACTAGGAATCAATGAGAGGGATTGACTGGATGGATGATCAAGCCTTCGATGCCACAAAACCAAGAGACTAGATGAACTTGCATTAGAAAGAGTCATCTTTGTCACTGGCTTATAAAAATACACTCCATTCTATAGCTCACCTAAACTAATCGATATCCTCGTAATGCAATCCTAAATAATACATAAACAATAAATGAAATTTCTATTATCTTGTTAGTTGTGATATAGCTAAATTATATCAAATAGAGTCATATTTGGATTAGGAAGTCATCCTATTGGATAATGTAATATAATCTGATTGGGATAAGATGTGATCGAGTTAACTTAATTCAATTAGAATTCTGAATTGTAAAGCGAGATACATCGATAAATAACTTATTTAAGTCTTATTCCTGAGAGAGGAGAGATAGAAGGGAAGGGAACACATCGAGAGAGATCATTCATTTGTATACTTTTAAGGAAGTAATAAAGGATAATTTTTACAGTAGCTCTTGTTTGTTTATTATTGCCTATGATTATTTAATACCTTTGTAGTGCTCTCACTCAAGCGTGAGAGTTAAATACTTCGAATGTTGTTAAGTGTTTGAAAACAAAGTTTTGTTAGTCAATGATCAGGTGGGGAAAGGTTGAACCTTACTTAAACAAATCTAAATGAGATTGTTGTGCAAAAGAGTAGATGCGACTTCGGTATAAGTTTAATGTTTAGGAAAAACTTTGTAACAATTACCATCGAAAGGAGAGCATAATAATAGTATTGCCATAGGAGAGGACTATTGTTAATAATTTGAGATATTAGGTTTTGTTGTGTTTAAAATTGAATTGAGTATTAAATAATGAGTTGAGTACATGTGTCAGCCACCTGACATACCAAATTTGACATGATTAGCTACATTAATGATGTTAACAAAAAACTTAGGGCCTGTTTGTTTTTGTTTTCAAATTTAGTCAAAAAAAATTTTATTTTATGTTTTTTTGTTTTGGTTTTTTCAGTTTTCAAAATTTATGAAAACCACAAAAATTGGTCTTTATTTTCTATCTTTGTTTTTTCCATAATCTGGTTTAGTATCAACTAAATATCTATTATTTAATTATTTGATATATTAATTATTAATAATAATTATGAATAATTTAATTTAGTATTATATATTTAATTAATTTAAATTAATTATTAATAAAAATTATGAATTATTTTATTTTATTTTATTTTTATAATTAATTAATTATTAATACATATAATTAAATTTAAAATATCGTGAAAATATACAAATTTCAAATAAAATTTGATTAAATAATTAAAATATATTTAAAATAAAATTAATATTTAAATTATTTGTTTAAAATAAAATAATTTATTGAAAATTAATAAACATTATATAAGATATTAAAATAATTTTAATTATTTAAAAATAATTATCTTTAAGTTTTATTTAATATGTAATTATCATCAATAATAAAAGTATAAATACATTGACAAAATAGAAGTAGAACTAAATTGTCTCTTAATGACGGACTATTTTCGCAACAAATTGAAAGTTTTACTATTTTAGCGTCACTTTTTAAAGTTTAGGTTAATATTACAAAATTGAGTAAAATTTGAGATTTTTATATAATTAACTCTTAAAAATATTAGCTAGTCTTTTAGATATGCTAAATATTCCTCTTGCTAAAGAGGATGAACATCTTGGATTCAATGATATAAGGATCTTATGACATTGTTATGTATCCTTGCGTTGGAGTACCTACCTGCTTATAGATTTAAAGCATTGACTAACCATTATCCATGCCGGCCAGGCCACAACCTTATCAAAACTCTTGAGAGTTTTAAAATATACAGTTGGCTGTAACTAGTCAATGCCCCTGCTTGTTGTTTCCTCCATTTTTCATATGATCCCTGAGTTGGGAACTGCTCATCATCCATGGAGCCAAAACATGTCCCTTTTCCTTTACCCTGAACGTAACACACAGCTTCTTCATATAATATTCGAAGCACAACTATATTTGGTGAAAAGGTACTCATAACTTGGTTATTAAAACTCTTTCACAACTCCGCTGGTTGTTGAGAATGTTGTACTAGTTTCTTTATTAGGCCAAAGACGAGACTTTTCCAAAAGTAATCGGTTCTCTATTGTAAGTAGCATAGGGCAGATCCTGAGGTTCATAAGTGGTAGTTGAGCTATGATAATTCTTCTACCCACGTACTTGTCTGATTCATTTACAGAAGTTGCAAGCGGGTGTTTCAGATGGCTAACTTTCATCAAGTTTTTCGACTGCAACAATCAATCTGTGAATTTTTAAGGCTAATGTAGGCATTCTACTTAAATGTCTGGTCATTGACTTGTTCTGTTACTTAGAACAGTCGAAGTGAGCATATACAATGGAACGTAAAGTGGAAATTAGAACCCAAAAATCACTACTAGTTTAGCTGATCAAAGTCATGAATTGCATGTACATGGGCCAGTCAAACATTAAAAAGTGCCTTGAAACTGACAAAAAGAGAAGGACTGGAATTGGGAAGTAGCATGAACAAAGAGACTGGTACTGGTCATTTTTCATTGTCAATTTTAAGAGCCCTATCTGACCAAAGACAAATCCTAAGATGCCTACTTGCCTTATTCGTGCATCATTCTAGAAACTTACCCTTCCTCCTCTTCTGGTAAAACCTTGCTGTACTTTCACTCTCATGACATGAAAGATGGGCTCGAAGTGATAGGTGAGTTAAATAACTAAGAAAACTACACATGAAACAAATTGGTACTTGGGTCATTTCACTTACTGCCATAGAAATTTGGACCCTGTTAAAACCTCAGTCCTTGGAGTCTGCAGCACTAATGAACTCTTTAAATATGTGAAAGAAATGCAAGTCAACAGTCAAAAACTCATAAGGCTATCTTAACTTCATCAATACCGTTTTGCTATGGGATGTTTTACCTTTCTTGAGAGCTGCCTCCTCCAAAGCGTAAAACTATGATTACGCCATATATGTGGAAGCATATGCTTAGGTTTTATCAACAGTAACGCAATGATCCTTTTCCGTTTTGGCCAAACTGAAACATATTCTGAAAGATAATGATTCGTTCCTTGTTTCCTCTCAACTGTTATAAATTTCCTCTTTCTATCAGAACACCACATTTTCATTGCATCCTTCGCTCCTCAGTCCTCACTCTTCTTTTCACTCACAGAACCAACATCCAAATGGAAACATTGAGTCATCTCTTTGATCTTCCAGAGCAGATATGCTACGTACAATGTGGTTTTTGCACAACCATTTTACTGGTAAAGCACTGTGCATCTGGCAAAATTCTTGACCTGAAAATTTGATGAAACTTCTTAAGTCGTGATTTCTAGACTTACCCTGTCGTCTCTCAAATATAGGTTAGTGTTCCATGCAGCAGCTTGTCCAAGATGGTGACTGTAAGATGTGGGCACTGCACAAGTCTCCTCTCCGTGAGCATGATGAAAGCCACTTTCTTTCCTTTCCATCTTATGGCTTCTCTCAGCCATGATGATCCTCAGGTGAAACATATGGGTTTCTTAGCAAGTGTCACCATTCTTAACGTTAGCAAAATATCGAATTTCATCTTTCTTAATTTCAAGTAACTGCTCAGTGTCTTAATCTCAAGCAGAAGGAAGAAGCTAGTCATAAGCAAGTTGATGCAAGAAACGCCATGAACACACAACGCTGTTCATCCTTAATGACCTCGTCTGACAATGAAGAAGATAACAAAGCCTCTGTAAACCGTGTTGTTAACAAGCGTAAGTGTTTAGTTTAGTATACGTTGTACAAACAATTAAAGATTGATTATAACCGGTTTTTACACACCTAAACATCGCGTAAACAGCCCCAGAGAAAAGGCAGAGAGCACCATCTGCTTATAACCGCTTCATCAAGTAAGTAAATGTTAAGTTTATGGTTAGATCCTAAGTAGCCGTAGATGTCTTATAGTTATGCTCACAGCAGAGAGGAGATCAGAAGACTCAAAGCTGAAAATCCAAACATGGCTCATAAAGAAGCATTTAGTACAGCTGCCAAAAACGTAAGCTTCAATTAGGACCGCGTTAGTTTACCAGAGGAAATAAATACTTAGTGGATGAAATGATGGATGGGTCATGAAAACTCAATGTTCGCAAACGTTTATCTATTTACAGTGGGCCACTAATCCTCCAATCCAATACAGTGAAGCCGTCGAGGGCTGTGGCAAGGAAGTGGAAAGAGCGATGTGGGACAGTGAAGCAGCTGAGGTATAATTATTAATCACAGTAACAAAATATCTCATTTCCCTTTTCATGGCTGTACGAGCCGACAATATGAGGACAAAGAGTCCGAAAAACTTTTCCTGGAACGTGTAAACTATTAGTTGTAATACATTTTACTTTGTCACTGCTTAGGTTACAACTTAAATTAAGTGTGGAGATTAAGATTCATTCTGATAAGGCACATTTCTGTCCAAAAACAGCAGATATTTCTTCTGACCTCAGACTTGAAATGGAGGCTATAGTTAATTTCTCGGATGGTCTACTGTGTTTTCCTGTAGAATTGTAGCGTATCTGCTTCAAAATCTCAATCTTGGGTTGTAATGCTAATGGAATCAATAGAATGTTGTCAAATTGAATCTTTAGTGCAAGTTTGAAATCTTTAGAAAACAGATTTTCTTGAAACTTGTCTTGTAAAATTTATGGAAGAGCTTTATAAAGCATACTTCAACAGCCTGTGTAAGCATTTCTTTTAGTTACATTCTACATGTTTGTGGTAAACTATGCAGTTGAGGTGGGATACATGACCTCCTGAGTTAAAAATTTTCAGGTGAACGTACAAAGGCAAAAGTTTCCAGGGAAATAAGTTTCCTAGGCTCGTATAAACTACCATTCCAAGAAAAAAGTGGTCCTTTCTTAGGGTGAGAACTGTGTTCCAAATCATTTTCCTCTTTGGGCTAGATGCCCTCGGGAACAAAATCAGCACTGCAAGTTTTGGAAATCTGTACTAGACACACTGATGAAATATATAAGAAGCTCAAGTTTTCAAGGTACCTGATGAATGATGTCTGTAATATGTCAGAAGGACAACTTAATCGATCTCTCTTTGCATACTGCAGCGCACAACTCTCTCTTCATCATGGTAAACAAAGAATCGTGATTAAGCCCTGGTGCCATACTTAAGATGCATGTAGCCTGTAACCTGTAATGGATTAATTGAAGACTAACAAATGATCTCCTAGAATCTATATAGAGCGGGAAGGTCCTAACCATGTTACCATTACTAAGAAGTTGCTCATTACTGTTATAATATGATTCAGAACCTTCAGTCTTAGTGCATTAACTATAACTCTTATTTGCAAAGATGCAGGCAATTTAACAGATAGAAAACGCTCAACGAAATCAATAAATCTTTTAACTTGGATTTGTCTTCACTTGTATTTATGGCAATATTTTAAAAATCGAAAGTTAAACTACAAGAGGATTGAGATTTAAAAGATTATCGATTTAAAATCAGCTAAATATTAAATAAAATTAAAGAATTTGAAATATGATTGAGAAAAATAATCCTTACCCATAAAAAATTTGAAGTTTAATTGAAAAAAAGATTATTAAATAAAAAGTACTATTTGATTTATTTTAGTTTATAAGAATTTATTAATTTAAAAAATTAACCGATTAATTAATAAATTGATCGATTTTTAATAAAAAGAGTTATTAAATTAATTCAAACCAAAAATTTAAAAATCAAATTAAAAAGTTAAACAATTCAAAATCGGCTAAATTTTTTAATCATTGATTTACATGATCGAATCTAAACATTTTGCTAAGGTATGTTATGTGCCCCTGAATTAATGTTAATTTGTTTCTAAGGTTAAACAACTGGAATATCCATCATTAACTTTGACATCCTAATAATGATACCCTAATAAATAAATAAGATTTAAAAAAAGTAGTTCTCTTAATATTTACATCAAAAATTTAATTATGAATAGATCTTAATATTTTTGAAATTATATCATTTGAATATCATATTTGCAAAACTCAAACTTTTGTCATTCAAATAATTCTATCATGCTCAACTGAATATTGGCATCTTAACTAGCACTTTTAACCAGAAACTTCTAAATATAAATATCTATGCCCTCTGTACATCTAATCATTTTAATATTTTCTAATTATCTAAATTAAATGTTTCTTCTTTAATTATTTTCATATCTAAAAAAGTATAAAGTAATCTTCTAACGTGCAATTGATATTTGACCAAATTTGGTCTATATAAAGTTTCTGAAATTTCAATAGTTACTCATATTACCAATAACTGATAATGGATTGGTTGACACTTTTGGGATTAGGTTCAATTGATGTTTCCTTCTTCTAAATTAATAATTCATATGTTTAGTATACGTAAATGATTAGCTTGTTAAATAATGAATTTAATATACATAAATTTTTATTGTATTAGTAAATTAATGAATGGAATGCCTATTTTAATGAATGATTATAACAAATTCATATATGATAATCACAAAGCAATTATAATAATAATTAAAGAGAGTAAGAAAAGAGAGATAGAACTCATTTAATTAGTTTAGCTAAACAATAATTATTTTATGACCACTTCCAAGGTTTCAATTGAGAATTCACTATTTTCTTTTTTTTCAATGTGTAAAAAGGAACTCACTATATAACATCTTTGTCACGAGTAAAAAGAATTCTCACAATTATTTTGCTATGCCATGGGTGAAGAGTAACCCTTTACAAAATTTGATCAAGATTCAAATAAATGCTCACAAAGTATATTTTAAGAAATTTCTCCAATTATAACAAGTATATGTTAGCTCAAGGTATATATTTAACGATTTTGATGATAATTATATAATATTTTAAATTTTAAATTGGATTTATTTCCTTGTATAGATAATGATATTTTTTAGCTACTTTTTTCTTGCAGAAACCCTCTTAGTAAACTTTCCTTATTAATATCCGGGAGGATCTTACCTTTTCGAACAATTAACTCTGAAAATTTTTTTTCCAGGAAAGATGATATTGACAATCCAAAGTCAACTCAGAATTAAGATGAAACAAAAATTAGTTAAAAAAATTGACTATTTAAAGAAGAACAACAACACTTGTGAAGCAACGAGTATACACAGACTTCTGAAACGTTTAAGCAACATCTATCTTCTTAACAGTCATATCATTCTTATTGTGCCTTAAAAAGTAAAATCACTTTATCGAGAGAGAGATTTTATTTAAGAACTTAATTTTGATTTTACATTTTATTTTTCTGTTAACTTTTAGAAGATTGTTATACACTTTGGGTATAGAAGGGTGGATAATCTTGAAAAATATGGACGTGAGTTTGGAGAGGCTCGTCAAATTTAATACTTGAATTATTATAATGAAATACTCAAGTTGGACACTTAGGAACTGAACGTTGACTTGGGTTGTAGGCCAAACTAGTATAAATCAACTGTTTCCTTCTCTCTCTTTTAAATTTTCGCATTATATTATGAGTGTATTCTTTTTAGCAAGAGACTCCTTCATTTTTATAAAAGGTTACTTCTGTTTTCAACTTGCAAAAGGTTCCTTTCAGTTTTAACAAACACCTTCTATTTTTAAATTGTTTTAACAAGATTTATCATTCATTAGGCTCTTTTCGTTTAAGTAGGGTTCTATCTCACAAAAAGCTCTCTGATCGCCTAACAGGCTCCTGCCGTTTAAAAGGCTGTATCGTCTGACAAGCTCCTACTATTTTTATTCAATAACTAGGATATGTTTATTATAAGAATTGAAAGAACTTGTGAATAAAATTTAAACATAATTCACACCTTTCTTGCATGTGTTTGCTTTATCAATATATAATATCCCAAGTCACAAACTATCAAATAAAGTCCTTCAGGATTTGCTTAGGACGAGAAAACCAGAGGTGTTATGGCATCGAATCATATGGCACAAAATTATCCCACCAAGAACCTCCTTTCTCTTATGACTCCATATACAAAATAGGTTTAATATGGTTGATAGGATAAGATATTTGAGCATTAATGCACTTTCCCCTTCTGTCAAATCCAGGAAGAAAATAGAGATCATTTATTTTTTATGTGTGAACTAACTAATCAAGTATGGAAAGTTGTTCTAATGTGATGTTGTTTACCTTCTCTACTATTATTTAGTCCTTGGCAACTCAAAAAAAGTCCCATGATCTTGTCTCATATAGCAATTATTAGCTTGTGTGCCCAATCTATATGGAAAGAGAGAAATACAAGACATTTTGGATCTAAAACCAAGGCTATAAACATTATCATCACTGAAATTCTAGACATAGTCAAGGAGCTTATGGCATTAAGCAACTTTCCCAGCAACATCAACATTCTCTAGTTCGTTACTATTGAATTTTTTTGTTTTACCTAGATAAATAGTTACTGATATTATCTTGTTTTAAGGGGTATCCCCCTCGATCACTTGTACACTCATCACTCTATTTTTTATTAATGCATTTTACTCTTTTTTTGTTAAAAAAAATATAACTCAAAGGTTCCTTCTACTACACACACCAAATAAGGATCTAGGATATAACCAATTTGACGAAGCTTATAATAGAGTTCCTAGTTTTAATTTTAATAAGTCTCTAAGACTAACTGAATCAAGTGAGAGTTGTTTATGCTAATCAATTTGATCAAAATTTATATAATGATGGATAATTATGTGATAAACAAATTATATATACATACCCATTCTAGCAAAAAATTATGAGTATCGTATTAAAACTCGTATCAATTTTGGTGTTTATTACAGTATAACAGGGGTATCCATCAATAATGGATACCAATTTAGATAATTTTTTAACAATTATAAAATAGTCTCTCATCTTTTATATAACTAAAAGTGAGTCCTTGAGCCATAAACAAAATCATTTTGGAAAAATTTTCTCAAAATAGTGTCATTTTGATCTTAAACTTCGTAAACCTAAAGGTTAAAATCACGTCATTTTAAGAAAATTTTTCAAAATAACATCACTTTAGGACAGAGGTTAGGATGTTAGGCTAGCCCTTTAGGCCTAAGACTAATATAAAACTAAGTAAACCCAAACATTTGCACTCAAAACGTGGAATCGCCCACCCTAGGCGCTCCCACACTCCGGCCCGACAGAATTGTGAGGGTGAAAAATCACGGTTTAATCTCACTTAAGGTATTAGCAAACCCAAACCTAACCTATTGACTTTGCATTAAGTCGAACTAAAATTACCGACTTTACCTAAATTGTTAACGAGCTGGAAGGTTTGTCAAATACTAAATTAACCTAATAGGCCTAAAAGTTTAAACTTTAACTAAAAGATACAAATGAATGCTAATTGGCTTATACATCTAAAAAATTGAAATCAAATTAAGTAAAAGACAGAAAGGAATTTGTCCTTAACGATCTGTAAGCCCAATTATTATTATGAACCTTATTATAAATCAAAAGGCACAAAGTTAAAGTTAATGAGCTAACAAATCCAATTACCTTGTAATACTTGTTTATTAAACAAGAATGATTTTAAAGATAGAAGATTGAGCTTTGAAAAGAGAAAATAAACGTATGAAAATACAAATTGAGCTTTAAAGAAAAACATTAAGACTTTCAAAAAAAATCAATTTTATTAAGAATTTCATTAAATTTTCTCTTTTTCCTCTCATTCCCCTTTTGGATCATGCATTTACAATAAAAAAACATAGGTAAAAAGAAAGAGATCTACATTTTTTAGATTGATTCTACGGATTGAACCTAATTGTTGGGTATATTCATACTGAAGATGAGTCTAATTTATTTTGAAAGTCCCTATTGAGATTGCTTATTTAAACCAAAGTTCAAGTGAGCTTTTCCTATACATACATTCTAAGAGAAAATTTATTTACTAATTAGAGACTAAATGAAACAAATAAATTTATATTTAAACATTTAAAGTAAATGAACACCATAAATGGGCCTTAAGCCTATGTGAATATTTTTCTTCTTTTGATATCTACTTGAACCTAAAACATAATTGACCTAATTTGTTACTGTACTTATGTTTATGATATTGCTTGGAATAAAATGTTATTAGTGAAGTTTGACTAAACCTTTTGTAATAGAATCTAAAGAGGCTTATGAAGTACTGGGCTTTTTAAAAATCAGTGGATTTACTATTGTTCTATAAAGCTAAGCCCATAAACAATATTCTTCTCTCTTAATAACGTTGAGATACTTTGATGAATTAAAATAGCAGCACATCACAAAACAAACATGTCATTTAGGTTAGCCCAACTGCCATCATAGGTTTTTTATGCGCGAAATGTGCTTATCAATATCAAATTCTTTTTAAGTATTCTCAAGCGTAAAACTGATTTTTCAGTAGTAAGCACTACAATATCGAAACTCACCAGTTAGGTCGGCACTCTTATTTGTCTGCCCTTGTTCAGGTTTAGAATTAT
>JAOSBK010000001.1:5228233-5270441 GCA_027568895.1 Erythroxylum shatona | reverse complement strand
ACGTCGCAGTCACGACAAAAGGCAATCCATCCATGGAGTCAAACGGCAACGTTCAGCCTCGTCAGAATCTGGCAGAACCAGGAAGCATAGATGATCCAACATCAAAGAGATTGGGTGAACCAATTTATTGACAAGTAAGGTGAATCCTTCTCATCAACACAGAATCCTTCTCCCACAAAAATTAGGAAGAGCTTAGGCATAAATAGGAGGTGGGTCTCACATGATCGTAGTTAAGGGATCATATTTTATGTTCCTATTAACCAGTTCCTACTTTTTTTTATTAAATCTCATTCATACATTTATGTAGGGCCTATATAAATATGTAGACAAGATTAAATAAGATAAGGTTGAATCATCCATTATACAGGATAATGCATATGTCAAGAAGATAGTGAAGCCCACGTGCTTAAAATGATAATTGAGTTTTATTTTTACCGGTCTACTGAAGAAAACAGCGAGTATAATAATTAATACCTCGGTTTTCAGCCATAATGGTTATATAATACAAATTGTATTGAAAATTATGGAATTGGTTGGTCTGGTCCTATTTTTAAGCCACTAATTTTGAGTCATTATTTTTAAATAATTTTATAAAATTATTTAAAATAATACTACTCAATTGATATCATTGTTATATTATATCATAACTAAATTTAATATTAAATTCAGTATGGTATTAGCAAAAAATGCTTTCTAAGAGATATACAGTAATCTTCTAATCACTATCTAACAAAATTTTAAATTAAAATATAAAGAGATAAATAAAGGATATAAATTTTTAAAAATATAATTTATTAATTAAAATGTGTAAGAATTAAAAAGAAAAAATTGTTTAAAAATTCTTTATGAAATATACTATTAAATCTTAACCAATTTTTATGATGGTCTTATGATGGTCTAATATCCTTACCTGAAGATTTTATCTTATTAATATAATTTTTTGATTTGATTTTTAAAACATTATATAATTTAATTTAGGAGAATTATATAATCAAATGACTCCCATCATTTAAAATAAATTGTAATATTGTAAATTTTTAACTAAGAAATTAATAAATACAATTTTAATTTAAATAATTTTATTGATGAATTAAAATTAAATAATTTTAATTTAATGAATAATTTTCAAACACAACGTCCCAAATTCGCACGATTCTTCTACTCTTGTTTAAATACACCAATTTCTGGTCAATATAAAAAGCATAGTAATTAGTAAATGGCCACGCTAATTGGCAATGACATGGTACAATTTCCTTTTATTTCTAATACAGACTTTTCCTATTGTAAAACTTTTTTTATCTTATTTTTAATTCATTCATTTATTTTTTTACTGTATCAGAAATAATTTTTTTATTAGTTAAAAATAAGTTTGAGTATTTTTTAACCTTTTCAAATCTTACATTTTTATAAAATTCTTATTAAATACGAGAATTTATTTATTAATTCGTCTTTACCTTTTACTTTAGTATTAAATGTCGGTTAACAAATATATTTTCACTAAATATATCATTTGTAATCACCAATAATTCTTCACTTTGATATATATATATATATATATAACTTTTTATTCTATAATCTTAATTCATATATATATATATGTGTGTGTGTGTAATACGTAACTTTACCTTAGTTACGTATCCCAGATCGAATATGAAAGGGTAAAAAACGAAGAAATGCGAAAAATATTTAATTTCAGTTTCATAACTTCAAATGAGCTTTCTGAAGTCGAAACGAGCGCGAATCTACCGTCGTTTTCATAGGAACTACTTATTGGGATGTGGGTAAGGTCTTTTTATAGTTTTTTCTAAAAACGTAAGCTCTTTTAATAGGTGAATAATTGCAGGATACCTTAAGCTTTATATAGTTTCCATATCAGGTTTCCCTATCACAAAACCTATATGGGTCCGATCTACATAGATTGAAATCCATTTTTTATACCAACTTTGACCTATAAATTTAGAACATTTATTAGATCACTTTATTATATTTATTTGAATAAAATTACATAACTTCACCGATAAGTTATTAAAAAATCAAAAAATGCAATTAATAGTTGTCATACATACATACATACATATATATATATATATATATATATCACGATATTACTTGATTCAAAACGTTCTCATAAATACCAAATATATCTTTTTCCAATTATTTTTTAACTTAAATTTGAAAATAAGGAAGTTTTTGTATTGTATAGCAATTTACATTTTTTTAAATATAGGATTCTTTTTTGATTTTTTGTTTTATAATTACCTATAAAATTAAAAAATTACCTATAAAATAATTAGATAGAATAGCTTCGACCTTGTCACAAGTTTCAGTTAATTCAATAATTAGACCAGTGGGGTCATCGTATTCTTAGTATAGAGTTTATTTTTTTAATCGTAGATATTCTTTCGGGAGCAGTTTGGGCTAATGAAGCGTAGGGATCATATTGAAATTGGGACCCAAAAGAAATTTGAGCATTTATTACTTGGATCATATTCGCGATTTATTGTCATACTTGAACAAAAACAAATAAAAATTGGAACGGTTTCAATTCTGCAATTGTCGCCTCTATTGGCTTTCATATAATTTGGATATGTTATTTCGGAGTTAATTATATATATATATATATTCATATGATAATTTATCTTAAGATCAATTATAAAATATTATTTATGAAATTTGAAAGATAATGACTAAAGATTTGATATATATGTTCTTTTTACATATAATATAAATAAAAATTAATTTATTAAAAAAATAAAAGAATGAATAAAGGGATTGTTTAATGTAAAATATTTAAATAAAATATTTCTTAAAAATGGTATTTTCAAAATATTAGTTTAATATTTAGACCATTAAAATGACATTGAAATGTTTAACAATAACTTAAGATATTGAAACTCTTCTTAAGAATAAATAATTTAAAGACCCCATAAGCTTTTCAATATGACATTCGCTTAAAAATAATTCATAACTTTTATTTAATAATATTATCTTTAGTTAAGAATGACAATAGACCGATCTATTAGTCTTGATTCAGGTATTTTTAGTGAGCTGATCCATAGGCAAATTCTAAGTTCAGTTTTATCTGAAACTCAATTATTTTAAGAAAAATGATATTGTTTTGTTTAGAAGAGTTAGACTTTGGATAAGTCTGAATCTCAATAACCCAAATTCGAATATAATTAAAAAGGTACATTTTACACTTTCAATTTTTTAAAAAATTATTTTAAAAATTTGACATTTCATCCTTAGCTTTAGCAAAGAAAGATTTCGAAGAATGAGGAAATCTTAATAAATTCATGTAATTGTTTAATCAAACAAAAAAGTAAGAAAATATGGTGAAATAAGAATTACAAGCCAATGAAATCCTACGGTATCAAATGGGAAAGTATTATAAATTCAGAGGTACGCTTTAGATGTAATAATTTAGAATCACATTATACCAAATGAGTAGAGAGAATATTATGTATAAACATTATTAAAGACCCATGAAACAATTTTCCTACCTAATTAGCAACAAGTTATTTAGTTGCCAAACTCCAGAAATCAAAGGTAGATAACCTACTTAACATGATTTATAACGTAAATCATTATCGATCCTTAAGTTGGGACCCCCATATAGCCTCTTGGATGGACAGTATTTAATCTGTTCCATAATCGCAAATGAACAGTTGCGTATCTGATTATAATTTAATTGTTTTCTTCCTTAGATTAAAATGGCATTTAACGTGGGCTGCTTAAATAAATCCCGGGAATCGTGGACCATTGCGACTCGTCGTTTGCTCACCCGCCAAAATTACCTGCCAAAAGAACCACCGATATTGCTCATGTGGGGTTCACGTTCGGTGCTTGTACATCGTTCATCCCACCCTTTCAAAAATGTATAACGTGGCACGAGGATTAAGCATTTTTAATGCCATCATATCCTATCCAAGGGTTTGACGAGGGGATAGTTTTGGAAAGTGTTACGAAAAGGAGTTGTAATGTTGAAGGTCTTGTGATGATAAGTGTTGCAACCAACTCTGACATGTTCTCATGATCCTCATGACATATTAAATGTGGGGTAATATAAACGTCCAAGCAAGCATAATATGGATTTAGACAATCCATATAGGGACAATGTAACCGATAAAATGGGAATTAATGAGACCTTAAATAAGGAAGTAACGTGCAAGAAGTTGTAATTCGGATAACCAAGAAATATTAAATCTACATACTTACTTTTTTACATCAAATCCAACCTAAAACACAAAACACAGACTTTGGTAAGTGGTATTAGGAAACATTTTGTTAAAGCATAGCTTTCTTGTGTATATTTGGAGGTTGCAACTACTACAAGCCCAGGACCAGGACCAGGACCAGGACCAGGACTAGGACCAGGACATTGTTTAGCATCTTCTGTTCATCAAGCTATTAATTGGATTTTACAGATTCAAGGAACAGGTTAAATCTTCTAATTAAGTGATTTGTAACATTAAGCAAAAGGTTAAAGCAAAGTAAAAAAAAAAAAAAAGGGAAAGACATGTTTAGGAGACGAAAAGCATGGCAAATTAACAGATATCGGTTTGCGTAACCACTAGATAGATAGCAGTAACCAGTCTGCCACTACCACCATTACCAAATTCTCTCTTCTTTTTTTTTATTCAATCATTTCCTATTCTGATTCTGTTTCTTTCTTCAACCTCTCCTTTGCCCTCTTTCCCTAAGCATGTCTTGTTCGACATTCACCTTCTTCTGTTTTTATTCTTGAATTATTTCTCTTTCTCTTTGTTGGTTTTTTTCCTTTTGTGTTTTTCTTCTTCTTCATTTTGTTGGGGTGTTGAAGTTTTAGATCCTAGATGATCGGTTGTTCTGTGTGTTGTAAGAAAGATGCAATCTTTGATATGGCTGTTTTAAGGTTTGGGAGATGTTATGATCGATTTGATTCTGAGCATGTTTTGTTTGTTCTGATTTTGGGTTGGGATTGAAAGATCTCAAGGGACCATCTTTGCATGTAGAGGAATCAGATATAGAGGTATTTTTCTCAATCTGGTCTTTGTTGGATTTTCCATTTCTGAGTGGATGCTTGTTTTTTGTGTGCTTGTTTCATGTCTGTGCACTTTGATGCTACTACATTCATGTGTATCTTTATGAAGATCTAAACCTTTTGTGTTCTTGGATATGGTTTTAGATTTATCTTTGCATTTCAATTTTTGCTTCCACAATTTCTTTTTTCCTTTCTAAAATTTTCTGTTGAAATGCTTACTTGTTTCCTTTTTGGCATTTATCCCTTCTATGTTTTATCATTTTCTTGGATTGCTATCTCGTGGCCTTCGTTTATAATTGTTTTGCCTTCTCTGTGCAGGTAGGAACATACCTTACTGCACCGTATTGCGAAAGCATTATAATTTATGTAGATTAAGAGTATCGGACAATGTTGGGTGGTAACAACAACAATCCTCTTCTTCCCGTTTTCGCGGACGAGAATCGTATTCCTTATCAGGCTAATGCTTCAAGTCAACTCCAGTTATTTGGTAATTGTGAGTTCTCATTTCATTTAGAATCCATTTGATTTTGGATCTAGAATTGGAGTTTCAATTCATGTATATAAACATATTTTTACCGTAGTTAAAATGGGTTATTCAAACTAATAATGTCCACGCCCTTTAAATTTGGATATCTACAAAATAACTACTTTTGAATTCCTTTAGAATAGATAAAGAATTGGAATCATTGCATGTCAGGACAACTCAGCATCTAAATCCCTGGAAATGTTGAAATACGGGGGTAGTGAGTTGATTGATTTTCTTTTGGCTGAATAAGAAGAAAAAAGAATCATAGAAATTGCTGAAACAAGGTTAAGTGTAGCTGTGCTTGGTTGCTCAAATTGTGTTCATAATGGTGTCATTTAGAATATATGAGGAATTTATGAAGAAATGGTAGAAGGTTTAGTGGTGGGGAAGCTGAAATGCTGTGAGGTCTCCCTAAAACCCATTCCCACTCTTGGATGGAAGGAGATGAAATTTACGGGAACTGGTAGTCGTATTTTTCGAAGTTGGTGATAATTGTACTTTTCAAAGTTGCCAAGTTTTCCAATAGATGAATAAAACATTTATTGGAATATACCTTCTTGATTTCAGAAACTGGATAGTTGCAACGGGTGGGTTTATTTTGTATCTATGAACAAGAATGATGACCTAAACTAAGAACATTTTCATTTTGACATATGATATAAGAAGCTCTCTGCGGGTATACTTGTAGGTTTTTGTGTTTCTTGCCTTGTCTGTTCATAATATGCATGGTGAAGCTGTTGCTTTTTATGCTGGGTTCACTGGACAATGCATTTGCACATCGCTTGAAACTTCCTTAGAATTAAAGCCAATAAATGGGCACATTTTTCCTTTTGTCTTTTTTCATTGTATATTTCTACCATCTTTCACCTATCATCTTCTTACTACCTTTAAAAAAGGTTACGATGAAGCTGTCATCAGAACATTGATATTATGTGTGAAAAAGCTCAACAGTACTTCAGTGGGTTTGGTTGCTGGTGATGTTACCATTGTACTGCCTGTATTTCTTATTGATTGTCCAAATTGGTATCCCTTGCTTAGAAGTTATAGGGGACTGCAATCAGTGAGGCATTTCATGTACTCATCAGGGGCTAAATCTAATCTTTCTTTCTTTCTTTTTAATTAATTTGAAAACATTCTAGTACATTCTTCCTAGTATTTCTCACAGTGTCTTTATAGGTAACTGTGTCTTTGTTGGCAAAAGCGTATAAAGCTTAAGAAATTATAGGAAAAAGTCTAGTTTTTCAAACTTTCTATTGTCAAGATTTAGTGAATCGATGAGAGCTGCTTCACTTCTTTGTTCCTGGTTCTGCATTCTCTTCACTGAATTAATTCCAAGTCTCAAAGGAAGAAATTTTTGAAATAAAAAGTAGAAACAAAGGTAGCTGAGTGATCTTTGATTTTCTTGTTTGTATCAGTACCAACTGGATGCAGCATTAATCCAGTGAATTATTTTGGTAATGAAAGTGTTAATCCCATGCTTCGAGCAAACAAACGATCCAGAGAAACAGAAGATTTCAGTAGACAACAAAAGCTGCAGATGTCCTTAAATTTTGAGGTTTGTCAAGATGATGCTGACCGATCACTGAGCATCCCAAATCAAAACCCTGTCTCAACTGGTTTAAAATTATCATATGACGAGCGTAATTCATCTGTGACATCTGCAAGTGGAAGTATGACAACAACACCGGCATTTGTTTTGTCTCTTGGTGACAATATACGGACCGAGCTTGATCGACAGAAAGAAGAATTTGATCAGTATATCAAGATCCAGGTTCTTATTTGACTCATGATCATTTGCACCTATCATGGATTACCTTGCGATTTTTTGACCTCATTTTCATGATTCATAGAGAAGTAAACTTGGTTATGCACGCTGTTTTGCTTTTTGCTTCCTCCTCTACGAACCTGAATCATCAATGCTTTACAGATTGTGAAAGTCAAAATCACCTGCATTCTGTTGTTCTCAGATTTTTTTTTGGATAACTTGTACTGTCAAATTTAGAATTTCTGTTACAAGGACCTCATTTTTATGAGATATAGAGAAGTAAACTTGTTTATGCATGCTTTTTTGCTTTTCACTGCCTCCTCTAAAAACTGGAATCATCAATGTTTTACAGATGGTGAAAGGCACAATATTTCTCCCACATGCATTCTGAAGTTTTCACTGTCAACAACTCTTTCTTTGAACATTTGCGGATGGTCCAAAATGGGATAGCTCGTGCCCTCAATATAAAATTCATCTGTTACTAGGACTTCATTTTCATGATTTATAGGGAAGAAGTAAACTAGCTTATGCATGCTTGTTCGTTTTTTGCTGCCTCCTATAAAAACTTTAATCATCACTGCGTTACAGATAACGAAAACTACAATGCTTCTCCCACATTCGTTCTGTTCTCACACAAACTATTCTTTGAAAATTTGTGTATAGTCCAAAAATGGGATAATTCATGCTTTGAATATACGATTTATATGTTACTAGGACCTAATCTCATGCTATAATGGATGCTTGCCACACATGCAGGAAGAGCACTTGACTAAGGGGGTAAGGGACATGAAGCAAAGACATGTCGCTTCCTTTCTTGCTGCCATTGAGAAGGGTGTTAGCAGAAAATTGCAGGAAAAAGACATTGAGATAGAGACCATGAACCGTAGAAATAAAGAATTGGCTGAGAAAATAAAGCAGGTGGCTTCAGAGGCCCAGAATTGGCACTACAGGGCAAAGTACAACGAGTCTGTGGTTAATGCCTTAAGGACCAATCTCCAGCAGGCAATTTCACAGGGTGCTGACCAAGGGAAGGAAGGCTTTGGGGACAGTGAAGTTGATGATACTGCCTCTTACATTGACCCTAGTAATTTCTTGAACATTTCTGGAGGGCCTGCAAAGCTGCTTTCCAGGAATATCCAAGGGTTGAAGGAACATATGACCTGCAGAGCATGCAAAGGAAGGGAAGTGTCCATGTTATTAATGCCCTGTAGGCATCTCTGTTTATGTAAAGAGTGTGACATACTAATCAACATTTGTCCCGTCTGTCAGATGATCAAAACAACTAGCGTCGAAGTGTACTTGTCATAAACTACAAAGTAAATCGCCCAAAGTTACATACAATTATGTGTGATATTTAACACTTAAAAACAGTCTTTCAAGAGAGCTTGTACACGGAGGAAAACTTGGAACTTCCATGAAATGAAGTTTGGCAACTTCTGTAGCTATATTTTCAGGAGCTTCTGAATGACTTCTTAGGTCCTTGCTCTCATCCTGCGTTAATCTGTCTTGTTTTCACACTATTATTAGGTTATGACTTGACTTGGGTCTTCTATGTTGGTATCTTCTTGCGGTTTAACTGAAAATCATCGTACTGATGAATCAAACTGAAAAAAACAAAGGAAGGCAAAATGCTGGCTGCAAGGTCAAAGCGCTAGGTGATAGCGTAACACCAGCAAGATCATCTTATTACTCAGCAGTAAACTTTGACCAAAGACATATGAAAAAGGTATACTGAATGAATCAAAGTTATCTAAATCAATGAATCAAGGTATCTAAACGAAGACAGATCTGAGTTTCAGTTATCTATGACAAATTGTTAACTGCATTAATCGACTTGGCTGCGATGAGTTAGATTGATCATATGTGTGTTTGGATATATCAATTACTTAATTATGCTCAAAGAGCGGATCATGAGTGGACCAGACAATGAATGTATATCGGTTAGACCATATATAAAGTGGCTTGAAACATTACCAACCATCACTTTTAAATGAAGATTACGAGTAGTGTGATAAAGTAAATGGCTTGAAACAAGAAGCAATCAGAAGTGATTTAATGACATATTTTTAACATATATTTTTTTTACTTTAGTAATAAATTCAGTATCAACCACCGTTAGTGAGTTTAGTAATCTTCCGTTGCTTTCTTATGTTGAATTGTGGTTTTTGATGCATTTTAGTGTGAACATATAATTCTTGTCAAAGTCTTTGCAACACTAGGCAAGGCCATTTGCAATCTATCTCACTCAATTAAATGAAAGACAATAGATAATTTGCATAGTCAAGTCATGATTACACACAATGAGCATAATTTTCCAATGGTAATCAAAACTCTGCTTTTATGCCTCAATCCTTAAAATTTCAGTCGGTGAAGGATAAAGAGAAACAGGAGAACACTGACAAGTAACTGTTAATTCTGCCTCACTCGTGCTACAAGGAATTCATATGGTACAACTTTTAGCACAAATCATTACAAGTGTGATTAGTAAAATCTAACAATTTGATATTTACATTAGAAAGACCCCAGTAGTTTAGAGTGCTGCATCTGTTGACATGATTTGCTTTTATCATGGAAGACAAGGCAAAAAGTTACTAGCAGCATTACAATATTGGTAAATTGGGAATTCAATGATCTCTGCATCGTAAAAAGCTCCCTTAGATTCTTCTTCTGCCGTCCACTCTTGGTTTCTTTGATGCAGGCCCAGCTTGGGGATGCTCAGTACTTGACTGGATCTGGGGAAACGAAAGTTTTGTTACTTTGTGATGTTTTAACACCAAATAATCTAAAGGAAGGCCGTCACGTGGTAAAGCTCATCACCTTATTGAGCTTCTCCCTCACCAATCTAACTGTTTGATTCATAGATTCAGATGGAAAATATTCCTGTGACATTAAAAAGAGTGAACAAGCACAGTGAAGATAACAAGCCAAGCTCCCACAAAACCACAAAAATTTTCAATCCAAAAGTTCGGTGCCTTATTCCGAAAAATTCTCATGACTTCAGGAATTCAAAAGGAATCAAATGACAATCTTCATCCCAACTTGATCAGCAACTCTAGTAGAGAAGTAAACGAGGTTATCCTTATGCAGCTTAGTTAAACTTAGGTTTTAGCATAAATTTAGCTTTTTTCTTATTCAACTCATGGAAATATATACACACTAAAAGCTAATAAATGTCTAATTGCAAATGAATTTAGACCACCATTCCTTACATCAAAGTTGAAGGCATAACAAAATCGTTTATACAAATTTGTTAATAAACAAAAATATTTAGAAATGAGCTTATAGGAAGTAGGCACAAACCTGGTCAGAAGAAACTCTTGAGATAGGATGAATATTAACCTGAGTATTATGCTGGGATTTTCCAGAGTCCCTAAACAATAGATTATCATAGCTTTCAATGTCAAAGCAATACAAATGCAGCTCAATATGGTGGGATGAAGCAAAACTACACCCTACCAACATAGCTCATGGTTCATCTGCTGAGGACCATCATGAGGTTGAGAGGGTGCTGCAACTAAACAACCCTCCCTTGAAGCTCCTGATCTATTCACTTGCGAGCCTTTCACTCTTCCAGCTGATAGTTACATAAAATATTGTTAGATTCTAAGTAAAATGTGATAACGATTCACTCAACAGTGTCAAATCTTTAATTCTTTCAATCAAGATCTTAACCTGTTAATGTAACTTAACCATGCAAAACATTTCTTCCGACAGAAAAAAAAAAGACGTGATAAAAGAAAAAAGAATCATTTTGATGCATGATTCTCTTCTTGGAATTACACATCATCTTGTTTTAACGAAAGAAATATTTTGCACTGCTAAGCCAGACTTTCAGAAAAAATTAGGAGCTTGACTGAAAACAAAATAAAAAGTTTATTAATGTGAAAAATTAAAAAAATTTGATACTGAAATAACCGTTCAACCAAATAACAATTAGAACTTTGCCAGAGATACCAATCAAGAATTTCGCGGCCAAGCCACAGGAACTCACGGTTTAATCTTGCAAGTACTTCCCTTCTTCTTCCTTCCAATTTATCCTTCGTATCAGATAAGCTCTCAAACTGAGAGGCATACGAGACCTGCAATCTATTGCCTAAGAATACAAACTCATCCAATTTTCTCTTGGCAAACCTATAACAAAATGGGTAAAAAACTCAAGGCCTAGTCCTCACTATTGGTCATTTCAATAGACTAAACAAATCCATGAATTACGCAAAAATTGACCAACCCAGTAACCTGGCATTGTTGATCAAACAGAATTTGATCCAATAAACGTCAGTAAATTGTTCACATTCTTCAGCATCCATCGGTTTAAGACTGACCATTTAAAAACAAAACAATCAAATTCCCGCTGTCAATTACAGAATATAGAAAACAGACCAACAATTCAATTCTGCAGCGGAAATCCTCTTAACTTACTGCAAGTCCAAAACTTTCACAGAAAATAGGAGAAACAGTTTCCTAAAGAAACGAAGACCAAACAATGGGACTCACTTACTCTTCAACGTCTCCATAGGAAGAGAAAAGCTTCAACAAATCATCCCCACATCCCAAGGCCGGAACATTTCTCACAATCAAATACCTGCTCATAAACACCAAATGGGTCAACCATAGACACTCAAGAATCAAACCTTGACACTAGACATACACACACCTTGATTCGTCGCAAACTGTGTAAACACGAACCGCGGGTGGCTCGTCTTTGTACCGAGGCATGGCACACCCTCTCTCGCTCTGATTCTCTCTACTTGGGTTCCTAAGTTTTGTATCTGTCGCTTCAGTATGTACTTTATAGTTTGTACATTGATATTTTATATTCTATAATTAGTGAATTTTATGATATAATTATTTATAAATTTTGTATTCGATAAACAAATAGTTCCTATTTATAATAAAATTTATAATTAAAAATTGATAATACAGATCTAATTGATATTTTGATAAATTAATAAATATTTTTATATAGACAATATGATTATTTTAAATATTATATTATAAAGTTTTTCTTAAATTTTGAATAAATATTATTTTAAAAGATTTATTACATTTAAAATCTTAAATTGAATTTCTAAATAACAATAAGTAAATGGTTTATACCTAATTAATTGGATTAATAACATATAATAAGTATTTAAATAATTGATTATTAAACGTATTAACTAATCAATATTAGTTTATAATAATTGAATTATAAATACAAATTTAATTTAATTAATATATATTCAAATAAGCCCAACCCATGAACACCATCATACGTAGGACTCACAGAACAGAAGACGACAACACAATTTCATCCAATGATATGGAGCCACATCATTCAAATAACTCCGCCTACCAACATCACAAAGCAAACGTGGCGGTTATTTGGCTCAGCGGCTCACCGCTACATATGAGAACGAGGATCACTAGATCACGATCATTGCATTGGATGGAATGGCAATTTTCGTGATTAAGTGGAAGAACCGATGGCCTTTAGTTAAAAGACAATGAATAGCAACCAATGGGAAGGCCAACGGTGTTCCTACTCCTCCTACTTAGTCCAGTTGTACGGGTTGGTTCGGTCTCATTCTTCGAACGAAAACCGACGGCAAACTTTTGATCACTTCTCGAAACGTGCAAAAGGCTACACGGCGATTTCTGATCATTTTGAAGGTGACTTTCTTTCCATCTTTTGTGTTCCGTTTCGTAACGGTTTCTTCTCCTGGACTTGATTTCAAGGTATCTGTTTGTTGAAAATTCCCTTTTTGGTCTGCAAAGGTCGGCCTTTGCTAGTTGGTTCTGTGGATTGTCACTTCTTATGTCGTTTGAACTAGATCGTGATATTGTCTTCTCCTTCTTTTTTCATTTTTGATGTTTTTAGAAGCTTATAATTGGGTACATGATCAATTTGTTTAGAAGCTTATAATTGGGTTGATATCTTTTATTGCTTTCTTTTCTCGTCTGCCTGTTTATTTTGATTAGTTAACCTTTTGTGGTTGGTAGATTTAGTTGATTAATTCTTAAGACTTGTGGGATGCTATTACTTACTCTGCAGACTGCAGCATTTAATCTCTTGAACATTGCTTCTATGTTTGAGAGATGTAATGATATCCGATTTGCGGAGTGATGCACTGGTGGGACTAATCTAACTGCGCATGTGGTTGGGAACTAGGATATTTTTCATTTCTGTAACTGATTGTGATGATAAAACTTGAGACGAGTTCTTAAGTAACTCACCGCTTATTCAGTTGGTAAATTCCTTATATGACGGGATATATCTCTTCTGTCTGTTTAGGTCATTGAGAAGGCTAACTTTGTGCATTCATAGGCTTCAGCAGAACACTTCAATAAAAAAAAATTGGGAATTGCATCCGTGTTCAGAACGAGGGGATGGGATCGGAAGGGCCAAAGGGTGTGGTCATTCATGTCACTGGATTCAAGAAATTTCATGGTGTTGCTGAAAATCCCACGGAGATAATAGTTAAGAATTTGAAAGATTTCATGCAAAAGAGAGGGTTGCCAGCTGGTGTCACTCTGGGGAGTTGCACAATCCTTGAGACTGCTGGAATTGGTGCTCTTCCAATGCTTTACAATGTCTTAGAGTCTGGCATTGCATCAACAAATTCTGGGGAGAAAGAAAAAGTTGTATGGGTATGTTTTTGTGATAATTCTCATTTTAGAAATCGAAGATGCATCAGTAAGCTTTTGCTTTTGCTTCTGTTATGACCTTTTCTTCCTTGTTTGTTTTTCTATGCATTGGTTTGGAATACCTGCTGCCTTATCTTTGCTTCTATGGTGCATGAGATTCAGCGTCCAAGAGATTAAATTGCATTATGAACTGATACATATACCAGCTTTACACACCTCATAAATCAATGCTACTGTAATAATCGATTATAGTTACTTGTATTATTTGCTCTCATTAGCTAGAAAACGTATTCAAGGTTTATGGAGGCCACTAATTTTGCAGAAGCATATGCAGTTGGTTGTTCTGTATTTTCAACTTTGGTAGTTTAAAAATTTTTACCGTATGTTACTTATTCAGCTTCACTTAGGGGTGAATAGTGGAGCTCAGAAAATTGCCATTGAGCGACAGGCAGTAAATGAAGCCACCTTTCGATGTCCAGATGAGCTTGGATGGCAACCTCAGGTAAATTTACTTTATCCCTCTAATTAGATGGCTCTTCTCTATTTTGGGTTCTGAGTCAGACATTGTTACTATGATGTTATCCTGTCAATGTTAGTCGGATTGTTTTGAACTTTGGACAAATGGTTAGCAATTTCAGTTTGTCCTATTTGCTTTATGTGGTATCATACCTTTTTTGCTTTGCAGAAATACCCAATTGTCCCCGTGGATGGAGCAGCTTCCTGGATTAGAGAGGTATGCAACTATGCTTGGAACTATTCCTCATTTACATAGCAACTGTATTGCCAAGTTCTTGACCAAGAAGCTTAAATGGTTTAAGTTGGCTCTCATGAAAAGAGTTTGTTCACTGTGCAAACAATTTGGCAATCCAACTTAACCCTGCATAGACAAGAAAAAAGAAATACAAAAAGAGAAGGAGATAAACAACATTTCCCACTCCTCATTCTTTCTGTACACAGTTGGGTCCTGCGCCACACCCAAAAAGAAGCAAAAATGGAAACAGCATTTCTCACTCCCCATTCTTTCTGTGCATGTGTGAATACTAACGTCTCTTTCTTTCAATTTTATATTTTGGTCAAGACTTGTTGCCCTGCAGAGGAGATACTAAAGTTCTTGAAGAAGAAGGGCTATGATGTGACTCTATCAGATGATGCGGGCCGCTTTGTTTGTAACTTTGTTTACTATCACTCTCTTCGTTTTGCGGAACAGAAGGGCCACAAATCTCTATTTGTTCATGTCCCTCTATTTTCTAGAATTGATGAAGAAACCCAGATGAATACTGTAGCATGTCTTTTGGAGGCTGTAGCAGCAACATGTTAATAACATTGCTCACCAGGTTCCTATAAATTATTGGTGTTTGCGTCCATTCTCCTGTAAACCGACTTTGTCGACTTAATAAGGAAAAAGTAAACCTTAATCATTGAAGCAAACTCCTATGCTTCTGTTTTGAGGGTAATTGTGTATGTATATATATAGAGCACTTGCCTGCTCGCGTACAAGACTGGCTGGTAATGTTTACCAATATCGAAGTTATTTTTAGTGTTCTGGGATTGTTCGGATATAATTGCGGCGTCATTTTGCTTTATTCATAGTTCTCTTTTTGGCTATTTCCCAACCAAATTTTGCTTCGAAACATTTGTAGGTTCCAAATAATGTTCAGGAGATTTGGAAGCATGTGAAATGTATGCTTTGGGGGTGCCTTTGGCCCGAAGAACTTTTCTGCAAGCCAAGAACGATCGTTGACAAATTGAAAGCCACTTTCTTGACAAAAAATAGACACCAACTGGGTTCATTTTTGGAGTTGCCTTAAAGCATCGTGCCATCTTTCTCAACTAATCACAACCGTAGTACACGGTAGAGGAAGATAAAAAGTACTTGCGGCAATTCATGGTTAACGTTTAAACCAGGAATGTCGGTTCTTACCTTCTGTGGAGACAGGCTGGAAGAAATTTAAATTTGGTTTTCTGGGTCCTTCCTTTTCACTCTCAGGTTTAACAAATCCAGTGGATTTGGATCATTAATGCAAAGTTCAACATACTGCCCCGTATATCATAAAATAGCAACTTTTTTAACACCAATGCAAGCCAGAGTAGAAGTCCGAACTCTCGGTGCTGTTGAAGATGCCATCAAATCTTCAGCTGACTGTCGTGTGATTAAGTTTGGATCGGTAAACGCGAGATTTCGGACTTCTACTCTGCTTGTAATAGTTTATCACGTGCAAGGAAATCATTGGAAGCCATTTAGTTGGGATATGCAACCTCGTGGAGTGCAATAGTTTTCTCTATGCAGACAATGACTTATTAGTGTCTTCTCTTGGAGTTATTTCGCTTGATGCAGATCTTTAAGAGATAGCCAACAAATCGTTAATTTGTTGGGTTCTTGAATTTGTTAAGTAGAACCTGGAATGTTAAAACTTGGAGGTCAAATTCATTGTTCTGTAATGTGAAAGTACCCCATACAATCAGCGCTCATTCACATGTATGGTAAATGCAAGGACATTGAGGGTTCAGTGTCTATGTACGAAAATGTTCGTGAGAGAAATTTGGAGTAGTGAAACTCATTATCGACATCTTTGTTGCACCATGACATTGTTTAGTCTGTATTTAGATCTTTGGTTTGATGGCTGGTGAAGATACTTGGCTGAATGAAGTCATACTTTCCAATGACCAGTTGCAGCTTGTTTCACTGTTGTGCAATAGAATCAAGCTTTAAAGCTGACATTACCGTTTCATGTTCCTTGATTGATGAATATTTGAGGTCTGGTGATGTTAAGCTTTCACTAAGGTTCTTGTCAACTTCCCTCGCCAAATATAATCTGGTTCACATTAATCATCACTGGCTTCACATGTAATGTAATGGGAACTGAACGTCTCAAGTTGCTTAAAGCAATGATTCAAAATGATTTGAAACCTGACACTGGCACTAGGAGGGGAATATTTTGTGATGTGGAACTCATTGTTGCGAGGCTGCAGAATCCACAGAAATGAATGATAGGAAGAAGAGCTCCAGAAGTACTGATGGGGATAATACAAGAAATTCTGGGATATATTTGCAGTTGTCAAATGTTTTTGCTGAGATTGGTCAATTGGAAGCCTGAATGCAGATTAGAGAGATTGGCATAGCAAGGAAGATAACAGCAGATATTGGTTGCGGTTTGATTGAGGTGAAGAACTGACATCGAGATAGACATTCAAAGTGGAGGTTGGAATTAAGCATCAAACATGGAGCCAGAGATGGCTAACAAAAATTCTGCATTTGATATGATGAAGATTTAGGCCATTTATTTGAAGTGTTACATCCAATGAGATTGCTTTTGTTTGAAGAATTCGGTTTGCATGTGACAGATGACGGCTGGGGCCTTAGTTTTAGTTGCCCTGTTAGGTTCAACGAAGCAATTGATGTCTTTCTCTCTTGTAGGATTTTGCATTGCTCCTTCTGTTCTGTGTATGTATGTAATGATGTATTGTATGAGTTAAGGAATTGCATTTGGTTGGAACACATTTTCGTCTGAATAATAATTTTATCCGTTTTGTATTGGGGAGAGAGCAGAAGGTAAAAGCAGAATCTTTGTAACTCTTTTTAGTGGCGAACTTCTTTCTACTGGTTGAAGAGTAAAGCAAAGAACTTAAAAATTTTCCCGTGTACTTTAAGTGTGGGCATGTAGAAAATGGAGGTCTTTATGTCCTTATAAGCCAAGCCAAATAGTCAATAAAACCCTTCATTTCCCTACTTTAATCTGCAGATATAAATTAAAACCTGGTGTTTGCTAGGGGTTATACGAAGTTAACAAGTTTTGCAAAGCAGACAGAAGAGACAAAAAAGATGGACAAATTGTTCATCATTTCCTTTCTTGGTATGTTGGCAATGGCTTATGGAGTTGCAGGAAATATGGCATACTACAATATTGGCATGCTTGAGGAGCTAGAAAGGTTTGAGATAGAAGAAGAAAACGAGGTGGACCTTTTTGGTATGCCTTTATGGACAAGTGAACGTGGCAACAAAGTTCTTGTGAATGTGGATAGCTTTGGCGCAGTTGGAGATGGAGTTTCAGACGATACCCAGGTGCACATTCGATATACCATTTGCTGGAACTATATTGTTCTTGTTTTCATGTTCTATTACGTTGTTTTAGGCCTTTGTAAATGCTTGGGGGACAGCTTGTTCTACTCCAAGATCAGTGTTATTGGTTCCTCTAGGACGCAGCTATTTAGTTAGCGCAACAAAATTTAAAGGTCCTTGCCAGGATAGGCTCATCATTCAGGTGATCTGTCCATGCAGTTCTTCAACTTTCTGTTCATGCAATGCCTTTTAGCTTCTGTTCATGCAAGCTACTATCTATTGCCATCGTCAAAATTTCGGTTATAATTTTTGGCATGCAGATTGATGGAACAATAAAAGCCCCAGATGAACCTGAGAACTGGGATCCAATGCTTCCAAGAATCTGGCTTGATTTCTCCAAACTCACCGGAGTTGTGTTCCAAGGGAATGGAGTTATTGATGGCTCAGGAAGCAAATGGTGGGCTGCTTCTTGCAAAAAGAACAAGGCCAATGTAACTTGCTTCCTTTCCTTTGTATCTACTCTATTATTGAGTGCTTCAATTTGCTTTTTCACTAACAAAACTTTCTTTTATTTCTCTTACAGCCTTGCAAAGGAGCACCAACTGTAAGGACTTTTTTCCCACTTTGCATTACACTTTGAACCGAATCGTTAAAAGCTAAAATGAACACATTTCTTTTCTGCAGGCGTTGACTATTGATTCAAGCTCAGCTGTGAAGGTGAAAGGGCTTACCATTCAAAACAGTCAACAGATGCACTTTGTGATTTCCAAATGCAATTCTGTCAGGGTATCTCAAGTGCATGTTTCAGCTCCAGAAGATAGTCCTAATACTGATGGAATCCATATCACGGAATCAACCAATGTTGTTCTGCAGGACTGCAAAATTGGAACAGGTCCCTCCTCTATCTGTTTTCTCTTCTAAATTCAGTTCTGTTCTCGAATTGAAGGGAAACAGAATGAAAGGTAGAGCCAAGTATATTGCATTCTTAAAGTAAATGTCTTCAATTTGACTTAAAAACAGACCATAATATAGGGACATGAGAACACTGATTCTGAAAACTATGGCAAGCATTGAAGGCAAATCTCTTTCCATCAAAGTTGCAATATTATATGATCATGGACAAAAATATTGACAGATACCTGTGATGATTCTCATGGTACATTCAGGCGATGATTGCATCTCCATCGTCAATGGTAGCTCAAGTATCAAGATGAAGGGAATATTCTGTGGACCAGGACATGGAATCAGGTACTTCTCAGTGTCTAACTTCCGATCCTACTTCATAAAAATTCCTGAGTCAGAAATTGCAGATACAAATTAGCCATCACTCAATCTATTGAATCTATTCTGCAATTCAGCATTGGAAGCCTCGGAAAGGACAACTCTGTTGGAATAGTCACAAAAGTGGTAGTGGACACAGCATTCATTAGGGATGCAACTAATGGCCTGAGGATCAAGACCTGGCAGGTTAAGCCATCAGTTATATTGGGTAGTGCGGAGCTGTTCCTGGAAATTCATTTTTGATGCTAAAGTTACATTTACTTTATAAACTGGTACAGGGAGGTAGAGGCTATGTTCGTGGCGTGCGATATGAAAATGTGAGGATGCAGGATGTTGCAAACCCCATTATCATTGATCAGTTCTACTGTGATTCCCCAATAGCCTGCAAAAACCAGGTAGCATTTTGAAATTTCATTCCATCCTCTCTACACTTTTGGTATATAATGGACCTGCCATGAAGTTGCCAACTCTCAGGAGTTTGCATTTCTGGCAACTTGATCTCCCAACAAGAACCCTGCGCTGATTGTATATATGGTCCTTGTGCCTTTTCTTGTTAGACTGCTGCTGTTGAAGTAAGTGAGATAATGTACCGTAACATCAGTGGGACAACAAAGAGTGCTAAGGCCATGAAATTTGCTTGTAGTGACACAGTTCCATGTAGCAAAATTATCCTCACGAACATCTACTTGGAGAAAAAGGATGGGACAGTTGAAACTTACTGCAACTCTGCAGAAGGTTTTGGATACGGAATTGTCCATCCATCAGCTGACTGCCTAACTTCCCATGACAAAGACATAGCTGTTACTGATGAAGATGAAACTGTCAAAGAGTATAGTGTCATAGAGCAGACAGTAACAGCTGAGCTTGAAGAACCGAGAAATGAGGACGTTGTTCATTTTGAGCTCTGAGTTGCCCGCAATCTGCATACATATACTACCAGAAAAAAGAAAAGAAGACACATTTTATAGCGACAGATTAAAGTGGCATGTGAGTTGGGAGAGTACAAGAATTCCGAGTGGAGGTGTCATAAATTTTATGGGATTATACAGATGTTAATTAGCTATGCAAAACAAAAACTATAGTTGAAACAATACTTTTAGAATTATGAGGATATACACAATTAATGAGAAAGATTATGATCCAGCTGTGAAGTACATCATCATTATCATCATCATCACATCCAGTTCGAAGTCCCGCAATAAAGCGGGGTCTGAAAAGGTCTAATATATCCCAAACATATGCACACAATTAGTCTGATTGAGCTCACAAACCTATTTATAAACTAAGATGAAACGTTCTCCAATTTTATGATCTGTGAAGAAACAAAACATTTAAACATGAAAACTTCATATAGTATCTGGACATAACAAGAAAAAAAGTACACTTTAGTACACCAATTAAAGCTAAACTACAGCAAGAATACTAAATGTAAAATTTAATGTAAACTTTGTTGGCCTTCAATGTTTTGCTGGGCTTGCTTGGAACTTGTAGTCTTGTCAAACGGAATGAAGGTAAAATGGTATTCTATTAGCAAGAAAAAAGATGGACTTGATAGTACAAAGAAGGAACAATATTGCTCTTTCTTCTTTTGAAACCTGTACAATATGATGGACCGACATCTTAAGTTGGAGTTTGTGGACTGCCCAACAAACCCAACTTGAAAACACAAATGGTGATGATGATTCCTTTGCGATTTTTAGTTAATATGTCTGCAAGCTGTGCAGAAGAGGGAATACAAAGATAAACGAATCCTTTCTTGAGCTACTCTTGAAGTAGATGACACGGCCTATATTCAGACGCTAGTTTTTCAGAAGGATTGGCTAAATTGTGAATAGCTACTTTGTAATCACAATCCAGACGACTCGGTACTTTCATTGGAATTTGGAAGTCCCTGAGTAAAGGATCACAGTAGAGCAAACAAACATTTTCCCATACTATGATATTCTTCTTCAATGGAGGATCTAGAGACTAGGAGTTTCTTTGTTTACCAAGACACCACAGCAACACTTCTGCTCTAAAATTTTAACAAAATTGTTTAGTTGAGATTTATGATAAAAAAATTGAATAAAAATTAGTTTTGATGATATTAGCAAATAAAATTTGGCAATACTATTAGTAATATATTTTTGTTGACTTTGTAGTTGCTTTCCTTATATATAAGTAAAAATATCAACAATTATTTTTAAAAATATATGGTAACCAAACTTTTTGAACGAGTTATTTAAATACTCATTTGAATTTATTTCTTTTTATATATTATAATAGTTAATAATTATTCCATAATATAGATGAAAAGAAAAGCAATCAAAGGATGATAAGAAAAGTAATAACAATAATGGTTGAAAAATAAGTTAGAAATTCTAAACTCAAAATAATCAATAATCTAAAATGAGTAAAATTAAAATATTCATTTAATAAAAAGAAGCATATATTGAAAGGACCCATCCTGGAGTTTCCCTTTTGGAATCTGAGTGGAGCCCTCCCGACGACCCCACAGTAGCCCTCTAATCGATATCTAACTCAATTGAAGGATTCACGCAAAGCCAAGCCATTCAACTATTGAAAACTTTTTATATTTTAACTTTTACAAAAACCTGCATAACATATTTTAAAGCACTTCTATATTCACACCAATTTCTCAATTACAAATTATGGACTTCAAGTCCACTCACAAGCCACCCCAAACAAATAATTCTCAACAATCATTACAATAAACTTTAAAAAGCTAAAACATATTCAAGCATTTCATTTAAAAGCCTTTATAAACATCCATTCTTTTACACAAAAGTACATATCAAAATGACACAAGCACAGCAGCACCTGACGATACAACTAATCTTGTGACAAAGTATCAATTATTGTAGTACATGTATGCATACCTGGGGTGGTTTGTTTAAAAACATAAAAACAAAGGTGAGCTAAAGGAGCTTAGTAAGTGTAATCAGTTTACTAAAAGATAACTTTTTATAACAACATAACTAAAATATTCCATACAATCATAAAGCTTATGGTAAAATATTTTCCATAACAATTTATTCGTGCATTATCAAATCTGGTAATAGCATAACATTTTGTAAAATACAATTTCAATTTTTTTGAAATACTATTTAGAAATTAAACTTGTAATATAAAAGTTTCTATTTTTTATTTGCCTTTTTCCTTAAACAATTAACAGTAGTGACAGTAAGTTTTTTGAAAACTTTAATACGAAAAAATAAGCCAACAACTAGAATTGGTACCATACAATGCCTCTCAAGTCACTTTTAATATAAACAGTGGTAGAATTACTATTTTCATGACTTTCTTTACTCAACATAACTCATCACTAGTTTCTTTACCATATGGTACACTAGACAAAAAGTCACAGAGTGGTTTTGCATTGCTTATCTGCAACTGGTCAACCACTAGTTACGGAGCTAGTTCTATATCGTTTACCCGTACTAGGTTAACTGCTATATACCAGTAGTTACAGAGCTGGTTCTACAACGCTTACCTGTAACAAGTCTCAAAGCTGGTTCTACATCGCTTACCCGTAATTGGTTAACCACTTTTTACAGAGCTAGTTTTATATCACTTACTTGTAATAGGTTAACTGTTATAAATATACCGGTATAATAATATGTATAAAGTTTACCAATGTATCATAGGCAAAAGCAACTCTTACATTTATAACTTATCTTATTTTCTAAATTAAGTATGAGAGGATTTATAAGTGAATTATTTCAATGTACTCCCAATCATATAAAATTTAACTTTCAAAGTAAAACTCATTTATTGTCAAAGCATACACTTATGCTAGTAATATTCACTTGTAAAATATCATTTATATAAAACTCAGCATAAATATTCATTTCATAATCCAATGAAAACCATTTGCATAAACTCAATTTAAAGAACTCTCATATGTCATTATTTTTTTTACGAAAAATTAAGTCATATAAAATAGTTAAAATATACTCACAGTTTTGTAAACTTATCTCCAAGCACACTCAAGCGTTTGGTGCCTTTCCTTTACCTACACAAAGCTCATTTTGTTTGGGCATTTATTTCCAAATTAGGAAATAAGGCATTAAAATTATAAATTTGGTTTAACTGAATTTGAGATTTGCATTTAATCGTTAACACGCATGATAATGATATTTCTGCTTACTTTCGTAAGCTAACCTATTAGTCACTGTTTCCAAATTTAACTTAAAAAGTCACTTAAATACCATATTTTATCCATTCTAACTTACCAATTTCTTCAAAAGATAATCTCACCCAATTTAATTCACTATATCACAATCATGCATGATGAGTCATGGTTATGAACCATGCCCAGAATCCATACCTTCACTTGTTCCTTAATTTTCACATACTAAACATTCAAATTAGGTTTTGAGGTCTCTAGAAACTTGTTCCTCTATGTCTCTAGTTTCTATATAATCAAGAATCATGCCATTTCAACTTCTAAATCATGGAAAATGTACCAAATATCACAAGCTATTTCAACGTAGGGGCAGTATCAGGTTACCATTTTAAATCTCAAATTTTAATATCATTAATCTCGAATTAGGTCTAGGCTTCTTCTATAAATTTTATTAATATGTCTTAAGTTTCATCTCCAACTTGAATAACTCAATTTGAAGGTCTGTAGGTGAAGTTATGGCAAAACCATTGTGACTGGTTCAAGTTAACCTAAGACAAAATTTCACTACACATTCCTCTCTTTTTATATTCAACTAATTTTATACAAAGAAACATCAAAGTAATACCCAGACAATATTGATCTTAAACACATCAATGTCACTCAAAAAAACCTATAAAAATTAGAAATTTAAGCTAGGAAATTTACCACTTTTTCCTCCAATCTTTTAAGTATTTGATAAATACTTCAAGATTTCTCCAAATCACCATCAAATTTCGTAAAAAAAATGTCTACACTCTTCTTCCTCTCCCCATGGTCGATGTTCACCCTTGGCTTCTCTTCTTTTTCCTTTCTTTTTTTGTCTCTCACATTACTCTCTCATCACTCTCTTGTTTATGTGGAAATAAAAAAGCAAAATGTCTTAAGTTTTGCCTTTTATACTCATTTAATGGATACACATGTCACCTTCCTATTTGTCATCACTAATGACTCATCAAACACATGTCATCATCTCATTGGTCATCTATAATAACTCATCAATAAACTAATATCATGTAAAAAGACCAAATTGCCCCTTAATGCATTTAATTGACCAACTAATCGAATTAAATCCTAAAAACATTCCACAATTGTCTTATTTTCAAATTGACCATGAAATACTCTAATTAGGGTCAACATTTATTGATTGGATGCTTTTAAAAAATTTGAATGTGTTTAAAATCATCAATACCCATTATTTTCCAAAAAGATATTTTGGTCTAATAATTTTGAATTACCCGAATTCTATTCAAACAACTTCCGTTTTGATCGGTTTTAGTTCCTATGAACTCCAATCTTAATTCTGGAGCTTTTCATGATATTGTGAAGTTATTTGGTAACTTTTTAATTGCCCAGAAGAATTTTCGGATTGAATCTAAAATCACTAAATATTACCAAAATCATTCGAATTTCATTCAAAAGTATCACCTAAATCTTTAAAACACATTTCGAGGCTTTTAAAACTCGTTTAGACTTATTTCATAGGCTTTTGGAGTTTTACAAAATTTTTTGAGAAATTTTCAATAAAGTTCAAAATTGTCTCTGGTCTATCCATGATCTCCGTTATAACCTCAATAATACATTTAAACTCTTAAATTACTTTAATACACCATAAATAGAGCATACTCTATAAAATGCATGTACAACACATTACAATCATCAAACTAGAATATTACATATATAATTATTGTATTTTATATAATAACAATAATAACAACAATACCCAGTATTACACGGCCATACCCTTAACTAGTAGATAGGCTATTTTCAAATGATACACACAAAGGAAAAATAATTAAAAATTAATAAAAAATAAAATAAAAGTAAATAATAGTAATGAAAAAATGATAATAAAAATAAATTAAAATATATAATAAAATTTAAATATAAATAATTTTGTATGATTACCTTGATATACATTTTTTTATAATTACTAATCATAGACTATTATAAATATCATATGAACAAAAAGGTTATACATAAAATAAGAGTGCAATATGGTTAAGCTCTTAACATTTATTGATTTAACACATATTAATTTAATAAAATTAAAAAAGTATTTATAAATATAAAAGTATTATGATTACATATGCCACCGATTCGCACAATCTAGAAATCTGTGCAAAGAACAACTGCTAGACAAACTTCGGGAGGAAGCACTAGTACCGCCCTAATAATGGTGCCCCTTTGTGATGCCGATAGCGCATGCTCAGTCTAAATGCATATCAATTATAAGAACAGAAGCATCCAATAGAAACTCTAAGGGAAAAGTTACATAAACGTAGTCATCAGTTATCTGGTAATATATACAAGGAAAATATAATTAATAATTATCACAAAATTTATTAAAAGATGATCCAAAGCTCCTAATCAAATCTCACTTTTAATATCATAAAACATCAACGTAGGGTTAAGTTTTCAATCCTCCAATACCATATGCACCATGCATGCATTTAAACTACTTAATACCTATTACAAACATTTAATCAGCTAACATATAGCTAAGTAAGCAATACCAAAATCGTTAGATTCATTCAACAAAAACCCTAGCAGCTCTTTACCAGATTGAGATCACTTGTCGACCTCACTTAATTCCTTTAGAATTTTGGTTTTGTGTTTTTAGAACTTAATTTGTCTTTTATTTTTCAAAATATTTTATATGATTCACACCTAAAATAAAAAGACATAGTTCGTTTTCTTTAAAAAAAGTAAAAGAAATTTCAGACTTTGCGTTGTCAGTCTACTTTACTCAATTATCTGAAGATTTTGGTTAGTGTTAGCATTTATGATCATGTAAACGGATATTACATTAATTAATTAATTAATTATTTGGTTTTGCATATCGTTAAGGATGTGGTAATTAAGGGTATGCCATAAGTAATGCTCCTTTTTCACTTATAACTTACTAATCCTTACCGGCTCTATGACAACACGTTCATAAGCTCCACGTACTGCTTCTCTGTGACATTTGCATGCACATTATGTGTCTAGCTGTGTATAGTTATTGTCTCCATCGGTAGAGACATATAACAAAACATAAAAATTTTATGTCTTGCAGTGTTTGGTTGCTAATCAAACTTATTTTTGTTCTGATTCCAGATCACAAAAATATAATTTTTTGTTCATTTCAAAACTGTGGGACAAGATTTCTTGTCCCTATGACAGAAACAAAACACATAGGTAACTTTCAGAAATACTTCTCTCCCCACATAACCAATTTTTTAAAGGATTTTTTAACCTATTATGTAATTAATTCCATAAATGCTTAGATGTTTTATTAAATTATTATATACTAGAATTTCTAATTTATAGGATTTTTTATTCAGTAACTTATTTAATTTAATTTTTAGGTTTCTCATTTCATTAAATATTTAGGTTTCTCATTTTATTTCTTATTCAATGTTTAATTTGAAAATATAAACTTGGAATAAGAAAGGAATAAGTAACAAATGACCAAAATGTCCTTATTATTATTATTATACAAAATTACTTTCTTATTTTTATTGTTGTTGTTGTTGTTATTGTTATTATTATTATTTGTTAACTTTTTTACTAATGCAAATTATTCGTTTTAAAATAATCAATGAATTACATATTTTCAATCATATTATACTGCAGGGGTACTTTAGTTATTGGCATTGTTTTTTTTATGTTCTGTCAACTGCAATCAAACACATTTATGTCCTCAAGATGAACATAATTTTATCTGTTTTGTCTATCACAACCAAACACATTACTGTCTCCAATTTTTCTCTATTCTGTCTCCAAATTTTTGTTTCGTTTCGTCTCAGCTTATAGATCATAGTAACCATACGCAGAGTTAATACCATTGCGGCTTCTATATGGCTATTCGTTATAAAGAGGTTATAATTAGAGTGTTAGGAAAAAGTTCATTGCAAGATAATGGAATATAGGCCCGAAATCGAGATGAATGAATGTGTTTAAGAAGAAAACCGTGTCATGGACAAGGGCCACTGACTTAGAAGTGATTTCTCCCCTGACTATGGTACAATCGGCTGCGTGGAAGTTACCTCCCAATATTTACATGACACACTCTGCTCTCGCGCATTGACGAGAAGTCTTGCTTGGAATTGGAATAATAGAGAGAAAAGAAGTTGACATTTTTTTTGGTATTTCTTAATGGTAGAAAAGGGATCATATTGTGGAACAGATAAACCCCTCCACTCAACATATAATCCGTAACTGAAATAGAAAATCAGGAAGGGAATTAAAAGCGACATTACGAATAAGGTCAATAATCAGAAATGTGCAATAGACACTTTCATTGACTGAAAAATAAATGGATGAGGCTTAAATATACTAAGCACGCGTCACGAGCACGAGCTGACCCAGCCGATTGGCCAAACAGACGACGCGTGCGTGAAGATAAACTTATTTCCTCTCACCATAAAACTAATGGGAACACTAGCTCACACATTCCACTAAACATAGCAGTATATAAACTCAAGTGAGCAAGTATAAATTGGCATTGTACAAGTTCAATAAGCAAGAGAGATAAAAACTAAGTCCCAAAACCATTGCATTACGAACAATCCCCCACAAATGCAATGGTAAAAGATAAAATATAGGTTCGAGCATACAACGAGATTTGACACTTAAGTGCTAGTTTCTTTTGATTGAACTAACACATAGTGAATTTGGGCACTTCTCTCACCTATAGGTGAACGAGTCTTGAACTTATAGGCTCAAGAATTGACCCAAAGACATGCATCTTACCTCATAACAAAATGAGTTCCACGATCAATAAAACAACACGTCAGCCAATAGTAACCTTGGGACACTTATGAGTGCTCTAGAAAGACTGCCCATATCTTTCATAAAAGGATGCCAACCATTTACACTCACGTAGGTGATTCTGTCAAGTCTATCTCCATATGGGCCACCCTCAAAGGCTATCAAATCATTAAGAGATAGCAAGCTCATCCTCATAATCATCAAGAGGTGGAAACATCAAGTCCGTCTGACAAAGACCTCCTATCAATTTAGTCTATGGATCCATTAAGAGCACATATCTCACCCTCAATGTACACGGGTTATAGGAATAGAAAGGATGTGTACAAGTGTGAGTATTTCATGACTTCGTTTGACCTACAAATGGGTATCCACCATGAGTTCCTCACCTAACAGGGATTAAGTCCCAGTCCCTCCCACAAATCTAGGACTAGTTCTCTATTTAGTCCTTTAGTCAATGAATCAGCTAAGTTCCTCTTAGATCGAACATAATCCATATAAATTACTCCATTGGTAATCAACTTTCTCACAGCTTTATAGCTAATGAGTATATGCCTCTTCTTACCATTGTAGGCAGTGTTCTTAGCAATGCTAATTATAGCTTGAGAATCACAATGTAGAGAAACTGCAGGAGTGGGTTTCCCTACCAAAGGTATATCGGACAGTAAAGACCTCAACCTTTCGGCCTCCTCACCCGCTAAGTTTATCGCAATAAACTCAGACTCCATAGTATATCATGAAATCATAGTCTGCTTAGCAAATTTTCAAGATATAGCAGATCCTCTTAGTGTGAATAAATATCCACTAGTAGAGCTCACCTCCTTGTTATCAGTCACCTAATTGGCATCACTATATCCCTCTAACATAGCAGGATATCGCATAAAGTGCAAACCCCAATCCATGGTACCTTTAAGATATCTCATCAACAGTGTAAGAGCATTCCAATGCTCACCACTGGGGTTATAAGTGTATTGACTAAGTCTACTTACAACATAAACAATATTAGGTCGAGTGTAGTTTATTAAGAACATCAAAGTTCTAATAATCTTAGCATATTCAGTTTGAGACACATTTTTACCCAAATTCTTACATAAGTGTATACTAGGATCATAAGAGGTTCTTACTGGCACGAAATCATAACAATTGATTTTCTTTAGGATTCTCTCCACATAGTGAGGTTGAGACAAGATAAAACTATTACTATTTTTAGTGACTTTCACACCAAAAATCACATCAACCTCACTTATATCTTTCATTTCAAACTGAGAGGATAAGAAATGTTTAGTTTCGTTCACAACACCAATACATGTACCAAAGATTAACATGTCATCAACATGAAGACATATTATCAAATAATCAGATCCAAACATCTTTAAGAACACACATGCATCATATCCTTTAACTTTAAAACCAAAACTAAGTATGGTTTCATAGAATTTCAAACACCACTGAATAGTTGTTTGTTTAAGGTCATACAAGGACTTCTTAAGCCTACATACCTTATTCTCTTGTCTAGGAACCTCATTCAAATCACCATTCAATAAAGCAATTTTGATATCTAGTTGATGCACAATCAACTTATGGATAGAAGCTAATGCAAACAATGCATGTATGGTGGCAATTTTAGTGACAGGAGATTAAGTACAAAAGTAAGTCTATAACATCCTTTTAAGTATAACCCTTGATCACAAGTCTAGCCTTAAACCTTTCAACAGTGTCATCAGTTCTGAGTTTCCTTTTAAAAATCCATTTACACCTAATAGCCTTAGCCCCTTTAGGTAAGTCTACTAATTCCTAAGTATAATTAGACTTAATGGAATCTAGCTCACTTTTTATGGCATCTTTCCACAAACTAGCATCTACAAATTTCGTAGCCTCGTTATAGATCTTAGGTTCATCCTTAGTAATATGAAGATAAATGACAAAATACTAACCATGATTTTAAATTTTGTTTCATACCAGCCAGTACCAGGTGGTGCATACCGTACTGGAGGAAGAACGATACGAAATAGGGATGCTTATATACCGGGTGTAAATACCAATCGGTATCGGCCAATTTTGTCTAATACTGACTAGTATTTATAATATCAACCTTATGCTGGCCAGTTTCGAAACTTTTAAAAAATGTAGGGACTTATTAGCAAAATTTTCAAATTTTTTTTAAAACTTAACTTCCGCCTCTCTTCCCCTACCTCCTTCTTTTTTTCAAAGTTTTTTTAATTAGTTATTTAGTTAAACTTTTATTGTGATTTTTTAATTTTAATTTTTAAAAATAAAATAAATACTTATATTGCTGGAAACAATTATACATTAAATAAAGCTTAAAAATAAATTGTTTTTAAATTTAATTTAATGTGTAATTATTTCTAAGAATTATGTCCATTAAATTGTAATTATGTCTCTAAGAATTTCAAAATCTTATCTGAAGTTGAGTTAAGAGTTCTATTTTAGTTTAAGAATAGCCTGAAATGTTTTGAGAATAACTTTTAGAATACTAAATCAAATTATATGATGTTGGTGTTATTAGATACTTAAGACATAGAGGAACAATTGTTTAGAAGAAAGAGTTATATAAATATTCCATTTTCTTGATCTTAATGATCATGTAAAGTAGACTCGAAAGTCTAATTTGAGAAAAAAGCTAGAATAGTTAATGAGTGTGTGAATTCTGGAACATTTGAAGTAAAATGGATGTTTGCATCAGATTATTACAGAAGTATACCCGGGACTTTGTCATTGAACATGAATAATATATGATACATTTTTAGATGTATTTATTCAATTAAATGAGCAATGTAGTAATATGAAATGTGTATGATTGCATATGGAAGTACATGTGGAGTGATCGCTTCTAAATATTACCGGGACTTTAAGGCAATAAGAAAAAGGGAGAAATTGTGAGTAACCTAATATGATCTCACTTTAATTTTCTTTGTTTATTACTGAATTGAATTTGATATATAATAAATGTGTACTGGATTCCAGACTATACTTTTCCGAAGCATTTTGGTACATGTAAAAACCATTGGAAGTACTACTTCAATGTGAATGAGATTGACTAATTGATACTCAATTTTAATGTTGAATGCCGAACCTAGTCCGATGATTACTGTGACTGAAAAAGTGAATGCGAATGTAATAGACTGAATGCGATACTTGAATTTAAGGAATGCATTTCATTCCAACGCATGAAATATAAAGACAGTTGTGACTGATGTCACCAATGAAAAAGAGCTTAAAGCTCAGATACCAGTGGAAAGAGTTTAAAGCTCAAACACCTCAATTTGTACAAAGAGCCCTACATCCTCAATGGATAAGAGACAATATTAAAGAGCCTGGTATCCATAACAGATATGGGATAGTAAAAAATGCACCCATTCACAACAATGTAAAAACGAATGTGAGTCTCATAAATATTGCATTCACATATGATATGAATAAAGTAAATGATTGTAATATTTCGAGACTTTTTCTTGCATGATGATGGAAGAATTTATGGATGAGTGTGTTCAACAAAATTGTAATGAAATGATGAATTGAATGGATTATGTGATTAAAATGTAACCATTGTGTACAACGTGTTTTATGATATTACTTGATGATAGTCAAGTTGATGTGAATTATGTGGTAACACGATTATCAATTGTTATGTGGTTTGACAAGAGTGAACCTTCGAGAATGATTATTTTACTGAGTTTTCTAAACTTACCAAAATGCAACGTCAGAAAACTTACCAAAATGCAACGTTGACAATTTCAGATTCGAGAGAGCGACGACTTAGCTTCTAAGACTGCACTAGAAATGTTTTTATAAAACTTTTTAAGTAAATGTATCGTTCAAAGGTCGATCAGCTAGGACTAAAGAACTAGTCTCTGTTTTTAACTTTTGTTAATTCCTCATGTATTTAGTATACTTTGTAGACTGAGTTGTAAACGCTTATAGGATGATGTTGTATAAATGTGAATGATGCATAATGCTGCATTGTAAATGATGGTTTGTGAAATAAAATGAGGAAAATTTTGGATTTTGGAAAATGTGTTATTTGTGATTTTATTTATGATGCCACGCTATATAATGAAGGTGAAATAGTTAACACACCAATTCTGTCGGGCATGTACATGTGTGACCGTATGGCGTACATACATGTGTCGGGTGGGATTGAGGTGTTACAAAGTAATACACTAAAGAGAAGATGATCCTAATCCTTCATATTATAGAGGTTAGATTGAAAGTCAGTTTACAGTGATGGCCGGTCTAAGATAGGGATAAGAATCATTAAGAAAGTCATAGAGATCATATCCTTCTAATAAACTTTGGATTGGAGGCTCTATATAATGTAGTTGATAGTGGTCAATTTTTTATAATGTTTAAAGTGTTGTTGATAACAAGAGGATTATATGGTTCCTGAATATTTTAAATAGTGGTATGAGCATTGGACGATACCATAAAATAATCAGTATAAGATACTTAAATGATTGACTTAGTACCAGTGGAAGATTATTATTTTATATACTATAACTAATCAATTACTTATTTTTTGTTAAATAATTAATTAAATGCATTCTTTATCTTATACATATTTGTTTAGTTAACTAATATATGAGATAAAAAATTTGTAAATGAAATTATAATAAGATCATAATTATTAGATTCATATTGAATTTAAGTACTATCCCTAAATTTTTTAAGGTCGTTGTTTTATTAAGATTGAACATTAATAGAGAAAAAAGATTTGAACACCTTATATTTCTTCCTTATGAATTAAGTAATTGATCTCGTAGACTTAAATATGAAGATACTTAAGCAAACATGTATATATTTGTTAGAGAACAAGTTCACTAAACTAATCCAATATGAAAATTCTATTAGAAATTTACTTGTATGTCTATAAAAATTCTCATTGTGATGATTATATAAGTTATCTTTTAACTTAAGAGCTCGAAAGTATTTCATATAAGAATTGTTATATTTTGATACTACTTAGGACTAACCCAAATCAATAGCAGATGAATTGATAATCATCGGATGTAATATATAAGCTATATAAAGGTAGTTAAGTGATCATATAAAATTTATCACTTTAAAATAATTAGGAAATTTTTTTATTAATATTGACTAACATTGATTTCAGAATTTTTTTGATAAATAAGAACAAATATTAGATATTTGACCTTATTTGAACCCATTCATATTTACGTTTTATTATGTTATGAATGAATTAATCAAATTAGAAATTAAAGTAATTTTGATATTTGGGAAATTATAAAAATTTTATTTTGCCTTTTCTATCCCAATCTGAATTTTCAAAAGTAAGCACAAAAGCCTTCTTTTTCTTACCATTTTCAAATGTACATCTACACATATATTAGCTCGAAATAAAATTGAGCATTTTCGGAACCACCTCTTCTCATACGTTCAAGAAGACATAATATACTGAAGGTTCCATTTGAGAGCAGGCAGGATAAGCCACTTGCAGATTTAGAAATACATGTGTATGCACAGTGCATGATATGAATATATAATTATCCCAGTTATAGACTCTGCTGCTTTGGATGTCATGTGAAGCAAAATGTGGGACTTAATATAGCTTGCATTATAGGCCAAGTTACTAGGCAAAACAACACAGAAAAGAAGTCTCTAAAATGATGTCTTGTCCCTTGGTAATAATTAAAAAGAAAAGCATTAATGAAAGCAAAGACTTTCAGGGCTCAAATTAGCCCGTGATTTCTTTTGGCCATGAGATTGTCATTGAGAGGTCGTCTGGTAGTGGCGACCAAGAGAGAGAGAGAGAGATGGAGGGAATACCATGTTTCAAACAAGAAGAGAAAAGAAGTACAATAAAATGGGATCTCAAGTTTGAATTGAATGTCCTCAGAAATTTGCTGCTGTCGTACTAGAATGTTAGCTGGCGACACATGGGGACAACGTGATTTTTCTTAAAGCCCTTTTGATGGGTCATTTCATCTTCTCATCATATTCTTTTTCTTCTGGGGAAAAAAGTGGAAACAGAGAATGGAATGTTGAATTATGTGTACAAGTGCATGAGTACTTAACGGCATGGAAGTTACTTCCTTGTCTTACATATTCTGCTTCCTGCCTTTTGTATTTCTTGAATGATTCGTGAAAAGCAGAAAACCAAGGAAGAAGAAAATATGTTGACGATAGAGTGCAATTCTATTAAATTATGACAACAACATGCAAAAGCTTATAATTAAGGAGCAAAAAAGACTGATACGACTCTTGTGATCCTAATTATATACTAAGAAGAAATCTTCCCATGGCTTAGGTTAACTTAAGTTGATACGAACATAGATGCTGTTGAAGGCTGTATGTGTTTGTGTATGAGAAGAATTATTAATTTGACGGCTGAAGAATTGTGATGAATTAGAGAAAATGGATGCATAATGAATCAGACATCTCAATACATGGAGTTCACGAGAGCACTCAAGTTCACGAGCATGTATCTTATATAAAATCAACAACAAAAAGGAAGATCATACTCGATCCAAACAATTTATTATTGGCTGTTACAAGGCCACAGGGTCCACCCAAATTGACTTCCCATCAAGAAATCAAAAACTAATAAGTATATCATTTTAAAACAATTATTACATGCGTGTGGTGAAGCATTTTTATAAATATTCCTCATGGCCTACACAACAGGCAAACTCCTATTACATTACAAAATTTGTAACACTTTATGCCAGTACATTTCCTACTTCACCAACATGGGTCCTACTTCACCAACATGGGTCTCATTATCAACATATAGAGCTGAGAATACTATTTGACCAACAAAAGAATTTGTATTCACAAAATGGAGAAGAGGAGTGGATCCACTGAAAAATTCTACTGTTAACATTAATGGAAGCAAGCATTGGAAGATAAGAAAAAGAGAGAGATATGGAGCTTATGATTTTTGGTAATTGTGTGGTGAATAATGTCTAGGTCCAAGGCTTAGCCTCACGGATAAACTTGTCGGACGCTGACAATGAGGCATTGTTCCCAACAATGTTGCTCTTGTCATCTAATAACCGAGCTAAGTGTCTGCTTGCAACTATTTTGGAAGCTCCGATTCTCAGTAATTAACTGAAACTAACCACCCAAAGACGGTGTAACTTCTCTTTAAGTGTTTTTATCTTACAGGGCAATAATTCAATAGAAACAATTTAGCATAGGAAGACATTTGAAACCTTGAACACGCGTTCTTGTGATCTGTCGCAATCTAAGCTTATCCTTCAAGAGCTGAGGGAAGTTGAATCGGAGAAGAGTTGCATTTCTTTGGTTCTGTACTGGTTGAAGCTGCAGAGACTTCACGAAATGATTTATGTACAGAAATCAAACAAGCGAATAATAGAAAACAATTTGTTACTCTTTAATCATTGTCAATTATGCTCTCAACACATTGAAACTCTGTTTGTACAAGGCAACCGTGGGCTATGGCGATGTTATTCAATTGGGGACTAGTGCTTAAATAAATGTAGAAAGCGTTGTGAAGCCATTGCGGGGCTTGAGGTTCATTAGCCAGAGTCGAGACTGGAACACTCAAGAGGACAAAGAGCAAAACTCTTGCCCGTGAACGTTGCATGTGACCAATAAAAGAGCTGTTTTAATCAGTGCTCTTGACCCATTCACGTGTCTGTTTTTGGCTTTTACAAAAGTTATGCAATGCGACCCTATCAGTAGAGATAAAAGCGAACAAGCAAATTCAAAGTCTCTTTCCTATACCAAAAATAATGTCATCTTGATAGCAACAGACATAAAGAAGAGGAAAATAAAAGGGACTGTTATAGCTTCATTACTACAACCTGCATACCCTTTTTATTTCAATCCCTGAATCCTACTCTGTATATGTAATGGTTTGATTCATTCGTCTTGTCATGTATTGAAATCATTGATGTATGAAGTTCAATTGGATGAGTCACATGCACCAATGTGTCGACATGTGGCACAGAAAGACTGTTGCTGACCTAAATGAATCCAACCAAACTTCACATAAAGGTAAAGAAGATAATTAATTGAAGAAGGAAAAGAGAATGAGCATGAATACCCTCTAGCATTATCAAAAGATTCAAAGTAATACGATTTACTTATTCTTACTATATATATGCATGCCAAAGCATCAGTTAACTTTGGCAGCCTCAGTAAGCTCTCTTGTTCTTTAGCTCCTTCTGTCCTCTCTCTGTCTCACAAACATGGATGGTTTTTGTTTTAGGAGCCTCACATTCATACTATTCATTGCTTTTTTAGTATGGTCTTCAAGTTTTGATACTTGCATTGCCCGGAGAGGCAAGCATTGGAGCCAAACCTCAGGTTCTTTATTCAAGAAGAAGAGTCAAGCCAGAAGCCACAATAGTCACCATTCTAAAGGATCTAAACCAAAGCCTCCACCTAGCACAGCTCCATTGCCGACCCCATCTCCAAAGCCGCCGAAAGAAGACACGCCTCCAATCCCTCCACAACAAGGGTCTGCCGCATTTAATGTACTAGATTTTGGCGCCAAGGGAGATGGCAAGAGTGATGATACAAAGGTTACTCTCAATACTAAATTTCTACTTGTCAAATGAATTAAACTGGTTTTAACTAGTAGAGCATTAATTTGCATGGAGCACATATTGTTTACATGATGAAAATTTGCAACTGAATTAAGCAGCTAGTAAACTCCGAACATGGCATACTTTTCGTTCTTTTGAACACACACATCGAGTTATACGTGTTCTTCTTTCTGGGTAGGATCCCTCCAAGGAAAAACGCATTTATCCTCTGCAAGTCTTGGGGAAAGGCCATAATGTTGATGTTTAGTTAGTCCATAGTTGCATGTCTGGAAGTCAAATGTAAACTGATTTTTTCATTCTGTTCATTTCTCTCATATTATGACTTCAAGTAGAAACAATAGTTAGTGTCAATTCAATTAATAACAACGTAAAGCAAAAACACATTCTGGCCACCAGATCAGGGCTCCTCTGTTTAAGGATAGTATCCCGGTTTCAACATGTTAACAGGATACCAACAACACGTTCTGGGGTTATGAAGATCACGAATAAAACAACAGGAAACTGAAACAAATACGGATAAACATGAAACAACACAAAGGTAAAACGAAATGGAGAAACAACAGAACCGCGCTTGGTGGGGACCAGTCCAAAAGAATGGATTCTCGTTATGGCAGTTGTGTCACGGTTCCAACAATAATTGCATACAGTTGTTGGTTTTAATAGTTAAACTGCTAGAAGAAAAGTAATTTTCTGGTGATGTGCAAATGCAGGCATTCCAAGCTGCGTGGGCCTCAGCCTGTATAGTTGAGGCATCCATGATGCTAGTTCCAGCCGAGCATGTTTTCCTCGTGGGGCCCATTTCTTTCTCTGGTCCATACTGCAAACAGAATATTGTGTTCCAGGTAAATGAATTTTATTTCAAAAGGTTCTTCAACTGCTTGCTTCTGTCTTTCTAAGTTTTTGTCTTTTTGTCAGCTGGATGGCACAATTGTAGCTCCAACAAATTCCAACGCTTGGGGGGCTGGGAGGGGACTTTTGCAGTGGCTTGAATTCACAAAACTTGTGGGAATTACAATCCGGGGAAAAGGTACCATCGATGGCAGTGGTTCAGTCTGGTGGCAGGATGAACCCTTTGGTGATCCCGGGGACGATGAAACCAAACTCATAGTTCCTTTAAACAATACAGTAGCAGAGCACCCGCCAAGTCCTGTAATTACCTCAAATGTGTATTCCATTTTATTGTTTTATGATCTGTTCCTCTCCTCATGCTTCTCTGCTGTACTGTGTGGTAGATAACAAGTGAATTCAGCAGCCAGAAAATGCCAAGTATTAAACCAACCGTAAGGACCACTCTATATTTCCGATCATATTTCGTCGTGATGTTGTCCATATACATGATTTAGCTGCTTTCATTTGACAGGCACTACGATTTTACGGAAGTTTCAATGCAACAGTCACAGGCATTAGAATTCAAAACAGTCCTCAGTGCCACCTCAAGTTCGACAACTGCATTGGAGTGGCGGTACATGATATAAGCATCTCAGCTCCTGGTGACAGTCCTAACACAGATGGAATCCACCTTCAGAATTCCAAAGATGTCCTAATACACACCAGCGATCTTGCTTGCGGTAACTGTATTGCTTCCTGATCTCAATATATAAAAAAAATGTTAGTATAACTAGCTTGAGTTATGACAAATAGCAATAACATCTGCAGAGTTAAAGAAAAACAAGTATCTGCGCATGGAAAGGGCCAAACAGTTCAGATCCCTGCTACTGATTCACATAATCACATGGCAATCTTATCTGCAAAGTTGTGAACTTTAATCTCAACTTCAATGGCCACATGTTATTGGACACTTGTCAACACATGCTGTCATTTCACATATTGCATGTTCCCATTCAGAATAGGATTAGCCTTGGACCCACCCATGAGATGAAGACATTCTGTTTCACCCAGTTATCTGTCTTTATCAGCTACTACACAAAGTCCTGACAAGTTTTAGCTAGCATATACATAAATGGAACTGTTAAGATGTCTACATAACTGAGAACTATACCTACAAATAAGTGCAGTCCTGCAGAAGTAAATAAACCTCCAACGATGGAGCTAGTTTATGTTGTCAATAAATGTATCAACATAGAACCAAAATCGGGAAAGGAGATGGTGAAGATTGAATGTGATTTTTTTGCAGGAGATGACTGTGTTTCTATACAAACTGGATGCACAAATGTGTACGTACACAATGTGAACTGTGGGCCAGGACATGGAATTAGCATTGGAAGTCTGGGAAAGGATAACACCAAAGCTTGTGTCTCAAACATCACTGTCCGAGATGTCACCATGCACAACACAATGACAGGTGTCAGAATAAAGACATGGCAGGTACGCTATGTAATCCCACTAACAATCTACAAGAAAACAGACTATTTTACAAATCAAAATACCATTGGAGAACTTTCATATTCAAAAGGTTTTCAAAAATTACAACAATGAGCTAGATATTTCAGACGAATTGAGAAGTCTACTTGATTAACAGCTTGGAGAATCCATGAAACTGGAATCTGGTAAAAGATATTATGTTATATGCAGAACTTTCTTGGCATTGAGAACTCATACTTTTGATCAGAGTCCAAAATTTTCCTAGAAATCATGTTAATTTTCTTTTCAGACTATCTTCCCGTTGCTTTAACTCATAATGGACAGAAGTCGATCAAAAATAAGTTGGAATGCTTATACGAAATAATTGCAGTTCTTCCACAAGCTACTTACCTGTAATCTTAATATTCAAATACAGGGCGGATCAGGATCAGTTCAGGGAGTGCTGTTCTCCAACATTCAAGTTTCTGAAACCCAAATCCCTATCATGATCGATCAATACTATTGCGACAAAGGCAGCTGCAAAAATCAAACATCAGCTGTGGCTCTATCAGGGATCAACTACGAAAGAATAAGAGGAACATATACAGTAAAGCCAATACATTTGGCCTGCAGTGACGCCCTACCATGTATGGATATAAGTCTAACCACCATAGAACTCAAACCCCTGCAAGAACAGTATCACATGTACAACCCCTATTGTTGGCAGACCTTTGGAGAGCTAAAGACTCCTACTGTTCCCCCAATTGACTGTCTACAAATTGGCAAGCCATCAAGCAACCGGCCTCATCAGTCGGATCAAAACATGTGTTGAGCATCACAATGTACAATACCAGGTTACTGGTGTATTGACATGTGAAACCATCAAATGCATTTAAGTATAAAGGATTTATTTTTAGGAGTGCTAGCTTACAGGAACTCTTGCTTAACTGGTGTATTAATGAGTCACCATTGTTTGTGGGAGTATACATGCATTATACATAATAATACAGTCTACAGTGTAATGTATTGGTGGTTTGTGAGAATACAAGAGTTTTGTGCTTTCCATCGTTATCGAACATTGAAAAAACAAGCTCAAAATTCCTGATCAATCAGAATCGTGAGCTGAAATAGTATGAAAAACATATCTAAAAACAGAGCAAGGAAGTTTGATATCATGCAGTAACGGCCTACAATAATGTCATTTATTAGGATTACTCCAAATTGATGCTTTTTCCTTAGCAGATAGTTTGGAGATATTGCCATACTATTTAGGCAGAGTAATGTGGTCTCTTACATATATTGATAGATGGGAAAATACTTATTTTATTTGTTTATTTTGATTTTTTATTTGGCAAAACATTATCCTACTTTGTGTAATTTTAGGTGAGAAGAGGAGCTGGAGGATAAAGGAGAGAATGGAGCCACATATTCTACTTTAGATGAATCTTACCATTTATAAATAATAGATTTCTTGACTCGGACTCAGAGCATAACAGTAAAATAATGGAATTGTTGATAAATTATTACTCAATTTTAAAGCCCCTGTAGTTATATAGACCTTTGATTTGAGCTTTATTTTCATTTACCTTTGAGTTGATTTTCCATTAATTGTGAATCTACTTTGGTATTTACTACATTAATGTATAGGTGTTTGGATAGCTTGACTTTGCAAATCACACCTTATATTCTACTTTATTGTTTAAAGCTCCTAAAGTCATGATTTTATGGATATTTGACTTTAACGTCATATTTTCCTTATAAGTAAATTCTTACTTTATTACCATCATCTCGACATATAAAGTCCACACTAGTTGGATTGTAAAGATGAGAGTTTAAGAGAGTTAGTTTCAAAAGAAACTAAGTTAGAGCATATATATGAGGAAAGTGACAAGTGTCACTTAGGCTTTTGTACTTTTGCTAGAAGTAGGTTACTGTTCACTGAAAGTTGAAAAGTGAAGTTATATGTCTAAGTTCATTCTTCATTGTGATGTTCTTCAAATTTTCTTCCCATATACAGAGTTTCCATCAAACCCCCTTCTAAGAGATTTATCTGATTTTCCTTTCCTACACCAAACCCACTTTGCTATTTGTGTCTTCTACCTTAAGAAAAATCAGAAGCTGGTTATTATACTCAGTGAAATATGTAAATTGCATGGAGTTTAGGGCTTGAAGATTTTGGAGTTTTCAACAGATAAGTAGTGAATAAATCCTTTAGAGTTGGGAATTTATGAAAGAAAGTTGATGAGTTACTGTCATCTGCATAGCATATGGCATTTAAGTGTATATTCATAAATACTGTGTGGTTGGGAGTTGGAGTTGAAATAGCAATATCTTGATCTGAAACTTCCGTGAAATTTCTGTACCAATCTAGTTAAATTCGTCAAAACTGCCTTCATGAAAGTTATAGATCTTCCTTTTATCTTTCCAACAGTATATAGTATGAAAATTTTGGACATTTGAGCTGAAAGTCAGGGTCCTTATAAGGGAAGATGTTCAAAAGTGAAATTGTTTCTTATGTCTTTTTGCTTCTTTTGTGATGACGTCATCTTCTTCTGTGTTTTGCTTCTTTTGAGTTTTGTTTCTTCTGTGATGACGTCATCTTCTTCTGTGTTTTGTTCCTACTGATTTTTGCTTCTTCTGTGTTTCACTTTTTCTATTTTCTTTTTTTCTCCTGGTCATAACTTCTTCTCTAAACACCTAAACGAATTGATTCTTGAACCATTAGATTCATAAGACATTGTCCTACATCTCTACCAAAAATCATTACCATCTGAAATGAATTGAGAAAGATTGAGTGAGAAATGTGGGACGGGTACAATGAGTGTGCTCTTAAATTATATGAACTGGGGTTATTTCAATGAACATACTTCAGTATTTTAATTATATCTGAATCTATAGGATTCCAAATAAGATGACTTTTGATTTGGAGTAATCTAGAGATATAAGCCTACAAATTGTCTCAAGAAGTCCAAATTATGATTCAGTCTCTAAGATGTTTAATCTCTGAATGGAAGTTAGGTATAGTACACTGTTATTGAATGTGAACAGTAGACCCGAAAGTGTGACTTTGATAAATCTGAAGTGAGTCAATGAGAAAAGAATAGAGATTTTAATGGTTTTAGTGAGGCATACACCTAAGTATAAATATTACTTAGA
>JAOSBK010000001.1:5204937-5228133 GCA_027568895.1 Erythroxylum shatona | reverse complement strand
CAATAGAAAATTTAAATCCATCATTCTCTAAACAAGCAAAAGAAATAATGTTCCTACTCATAGTAGGTACATAATAACAATTCTTAAGTTCCAAAATGAGTCCAGTAGGCAAAATAAGATCATAAGTCCCCACGGATAAAGCAGCAACTCTTGCTCCATTTCCCACGCGCAGGTCGATCTCACCAGCCATCAATTTTCTAGTCCTTCTTAGACTCTGCACATTAGTACAGAAAGGAGAGGGTTGGCTTTATTAATAACCAACACGACGTCGTTTTGGCTTAATCCAAAACGACGTCGTTCTACCTCGCGAGACTGGCTGCAAATGGTCAGTCTCCCGAGGGCGAGGGGCCATTTATGGTTTTATAATTTTATTTATTTATATTAATAAAGTTCAAATTATTAATAATGGTATTTATTTATTTATATTAATAAAGTTCAAATTATTTATTTATAATAATTTTAGGTTTAATTTTTGTTTTTTGCAAAATGGTCCCTGAAGAATTTGAATTTTTGCGGAATGGTCCGGTATTTTCTGAAAATCTGGGTACCGGCCGGTACCAACCGAAATTTTTCTCCGGTATGTTTTTACACGTACCAGTACCGGTTTTCGTCTGGAACGATACGTACCGGCCGGTACCGACCAGTACGGTACGGTATTCATAAGCCTACTTAAACCTCTAACTCATAACCAATACGACGTCGTTTCGTGTAAATGAAAGGACGTATGTCTAAGCCTCAAACGTTACAGCCTTCAACAAAACGACGTCATATAGGTTTACCAACCATACGACGTCGTTTTGTTTATGAACTCAACGTCTACAACTTCCCAAAACGACGTCGTATGGTTTCAAACCTCTACAACATCGTTTTGGTTATTTTAATGAACAACTTAACGTTAAGGTGAAAATCCAACGACTTAAAAGATTTTTTCCAACACCATTATCGATGGAAATGTCGGTCGGTAAACATTAGGGCCTGATTTTAGCGACCGATTATGTTACCGTTGTCAAATGTATATTTGCCTCACAACATTACCGACTTCTACACATTTTTCGTCGGTAATTACCCACGAAAGTCTGTCCGTTAGTAAAATACCATCGCTAATGTACATTTTCCTTGTAGTGTGAAGATCAAGACATATCTCATTAGGCATAACATATTTCTTTACTTAAATGGGAACTAAATAGGAGATCCTATAGGAATCAACTTCTGATTACAATCTAATCTTCTTTCTCTTCCATAAATGAATACAAAGACTTAAAAAACCTCTACAATAAACTACAAACGAAGTTAAACTCCTTCCATCTAACTTAGATAGTTTCTACAACTGACTAATACATAACTTGCTTCGCATATGCAAGGCTAAGTAGGAAAATTATTCACAACTTTGAACCATTCAAAATAATAGATCATTAAAGAAATTTTCTAACAAAAGCAAACAAGTTTTATAACTTATATTTCATTAGATGCTTTGCATTATTTTCTTGATCATTCCCCAATAAAATTGAATAGAATAAGGTTAAGTGTCAACAAATCCATAAAATATCAACAATGTTGAATTTAGGAAACATATGCTCTTGAAACAACTTATAGTAAATGGTGACTAAGTGAATTCAAATTTCTAAATGTTTCACTTTCTAGTTCTGGTAATAGTACATATGAAGTTGAAAAATGTTAAACAATATCACCTGCTCTAATCGCTCTAACCATAAATACTATAAGAAGCATAGTAGTCCATTAATAAATTTCACCATTAGATTAAGGTTGAAACAACTTTCAAGCAAAAAAAAAAATAACTACATGGATGTATCAGGACAAATTCACCCTCATAATCACCCATTCATCTTGAGCTTAAGCCATAAACTCCACTAAGTAGATATAAACAGTAATAATCTAACTTAAGGTTAGATAAACTCACCTCCCAATCGCAAAAGACACTCCTAACTGCACCCAACCACAACACAATAGTGACAATCCAAAGAGAGTGACAATTCACTCACAATCATAAGAAAGTGACAATTCACATATAATCACACAATCACAAGAGTTGTATCATCAATGCTCAAGAACAAAGAAACAGAAAGTTATTTACACATCACACAATTACAAGAAGGAGGAGAGTTGTATCTTAAATTCATACACAATCACAAGAGATGAGAGTTGTATCTAAAAAAAGAAGAACAAAGAAGACAATTTGTAATTGAAAATCATTTAGTTTTTGTTTTAATTAATTAATATTTAATTTAATTTAATTTTAATTTTTACTTTAATTTATTTTTAAATAAACGAGTTTAAAAAAATTAGGTCGTGTTCGACACGTGGCATGTAAAAAATCAGATGTGGTTTGCCATGTTAGCGATGTTAACAAAAAACTTAACGTTTCGATTTTTTGTAAGAAATTCAAAGTTACTATATTTTAACGTTACTTTTTAAAAATCGGGCTAGTATTGCGAAATTTAGTAAAGTTTGGGAGTTATTTTATAATTAACCCTAATTTTATTGATGTAGGTATTATAATATTTTTATTTACAATATTTTTACTATCAATTATTATAAATAATTTATATCAAAATATTAAATATTATTTTTTACACACTCAAAAATTAATTTTATAATATTTCATCATGTTTTTTTTTATTAATTTTATATTTAGGAATAATTATAAAACATTAATCATATGTTAAATAATTATGTTCCCTAAGAAAATTGAAACACTTGATATTTTTAAGCTTGAATTAATTTTATGGATTTTGAATTAAATTGATTTATAATAAATACTAGTTTATTATAAACATTAAAATATTAAGTAAAGATAATCGCATAAATCCTATAAATAAAAGAAATGAGGATAATAACAATAGGAAGGAACCCATTGGATGGGGATTAACAATTTTCTCATTTTCTGCTATTACGAATATTTAATTTTGTTTTTATTTATTTATATATTCATATTTAAATCTAATATCTTAAGTTTAAATAATATTAATAAATTAAAAATTAAAAATTCATACATTTTAATATATATTTAGCAATACACATAATTCATAAGTTGAAAATCTTATAAACTTTTCTAAAACTAATGAGAAATGAAATCAATATCAATTAATTTCTAAATATTTTTGGTTACTAAAAATATAAATATTGATAGATATAATAATAATAATAATAATAATAGTAATAGTAATAATCACGATGATAATGATGATGATGATATTAATAATATTCTCAAACTTTTGTCATAAGTGAAAAATACAAAAAGGATACTTATAAATGTAAATAAAAATTCACTAAAAAATATATTTATAATTATTAGTTGAAAGGTATATTTTTTATTTTTTTATTTTTTTATTTTGCATTATGAAGTTAAAAACCTTCTTTAAAAAATTTAATATATTTAACCCTTAGAATACATGAAAACATTTAAAATTAATAACACTTTTAAAAGTGATAACGACATTTTAATCCTCTTACTATAAGAAATTTAATTGAATTATCCAACATTAATAATTTTTTGTTAATTTCATTAATAAAAGGGATTAAGTGATAGGCCAAAATTAACCAGAAAATGACCTGATGACCACTAGACAACTCCTTTCTTTCATGGTAAGCTGATGTGAATAAAATGGGGCTTATATTGTAAGTTAGATTTCACTCACGGGAGCCCCCAAATTTGGTCTTCTAACTCTCAAAAATTTTAATTTCAGAGGGAGACAAAAGGTAGTATTTTGTTAACAATTTGGTGAATGTTTGTTTTTTGAGTTTTTTTCTTTTCGTTCAAATCTTTGTTCATATTACTGAGTGAAGATATGAAAATGAAGTTGTTATATAAGTGCAATGTTGATGCTATTATCAAGGTTTTGAGAACAAATCTTAATCACGAAAAAGATTTATAGCATATGACTGTTTTTTTTTTTTTTTTGAGTTTCTCACGAGATATTCTAGAAGGGTCCCAATTATAGGAAGACACCTTTAAGCCTAGCGTATGGTTGTTTACTATTAGAGAAAATCTAAAAATGTACGTTTTTTTTTTCAATAGTTAGTTTGAGTTTCTTTAAAGAAAGGTAGGTTATTAAAAAAAATAAAAGAGAATCATGATACATTTTGCTTTTATGTTATTTTAAGTTGGGTATTATTCATTTTGATTTTTTAAAGAATAGAAATAAAACATTTGCATTATTAAAATAAAAATTTTAGTTGAGTTGGAAGGACTTACGAGGAGGAGGTAAAAGAAGAAGTTGGTAACAATATTAGTTATTTTATTTTAAATTCTTCTACTTTAAAGGTTTTTTTAAAAATTAAAGTCCTACATAATGATATTGATTGTATCGAATAATGGCTGTAGGATTTATAAGTTCATAAAGTAAGTCTTAGTATATCTAATTTAGTGAATATGGATTGTGTGACTTAAAATTTAATATTATTATTAGTATAATGGATGTAATATGAGTCAAAGTATTGTTAAATCCCATGTCGTAGAATTTAACTTTATTTAATAAACCAATAATGCTAGTAAACAAATTGTATTTAATTAAATATGTGGTAAATGAACATTTGACTATAATTACATACTCATATTTGATGTATTTTACTTGATATTTTTATAATTTTGTTATATATTTGGTACTTAATTCGCTTTAAATGCATTTTTAAGTTATAATTGCTTTCATAGAGATGAGATCATGACATGGAACAAAGATTTGAAGTAACCAAGGATCTAAACGACCGTATAAAATGACTGTGCAAGCCTCTGTAAATGTATGAAGATTGAAAATTTTAAGTTCTAATTTTGTAGAGTTACACGCCTATATATGTTGATATATATGGCTGTGTATATTGTTGTGTAATTCTCTGTGCCTGTGTGAAATCACAAATCAACTATTTTTGAATATTTATGGTCTCTTACGTGCCTATTTAAGTGATAGTATATATCTCAAAAACCTTAATTTTTACTATAAAGCATGTGAGCGAAGGCAAACAAGAGAGAGTCGATTGTTCAAGTGATTTTAAGACGTGAGACATTTAAAGAGGTGATAGTTCTGATCAAGGGACGAGGTACAAATAATACGTGAAGATATCCATTAGATAACAATATCAAATCCAAACTTGCTAGAAGATCCAATTGAAGAAAAAAGAGAGATTTAGAATTATGATGTCTTTGTTTTCTACTAGTTTTTTTTGAATATTTATCTTTGGTTTTGTTGTCTATGATGAGTAACTAAACTTGTTTAGTGTAAAGGTGTAATGAGCCCTAGTTTTTGGTAACAATATGATTTAATCTTTTATTCAATGCAATTATATTTCTAATTAGTTCTGCATAGTTTCTAACTACAAAAATTGGGGAAGAATGCGGGGATTTACTAGGCCTAATGATTTTTAGATTTTCTACTTTAAGAAGATGTTTTTAAAATTCTTCTTGAGCTCCTAAGTTATATCTCATAGCAGTAACTCTAATAATCTTTTATTTATTTGCCATTTCTAAGTTTGCTTCTTCTCATTTTTTATCCCAAAATTGTAATGGGTTGTTAGAGTAATTTTCTTTATATTTTGTTTACTAATTTTAGTCAATTTTTGATGGTTTTTTCTATTGATACTTATTTTTATAATAAGTTCTATTTTTAATAAAAGTTTTCCTTTTGAAAGATCAATTTTTCTTTATATCCTACACCACATTGGGTTGTGTGAAGTTTAAAGGGGATCGGGGTAGATAGAGCATAGGCATTTTTTATTTGACTAACTACAATCCAATGACCACAAGGAGTTTTGAAATGTATTTGTTATTTAATAGTATCAAATAATATCTTATGAAATAATTGGAGAAAGTTGTTTCCTAGAAGAATATCAATTCTGGTGTCAAAAAAATAAAAGGGTGCACATTTTATTAAGAATGATCCGATTAGGATTTAGGGTTAATGAATACCTTTGGATCATTATATCTTTTTATTAGAAATATCTAATCCTATTATATTTTTTTTATGGTTTCATGGTATTGTAAAGGAAAACAACTTGCTTTACATAAACAAGAACCTGTTCAACTGTCTATATAAGCAACAAAGTATTCAGTTCTATAATCTTTATAAGTTACACCGATTAGAATATAAATACTAGTTGGGCTAGTCATCATCTAGGAAGATATATTATATTATTTTCTTAGGATATTTGTATTACATATTGAGTTATTTTATAAGGTTGAACTTGTTTAAGAAAAGTGATGCCTAGCATTATTTCTAAATTGAATCCTTCATTTTTAACTATTAATGTTATAGGTATTTTACTATCTCCTATCTTAATAGTGGTTTTATGGCAGTATCTATTTGATGAATTTTACCATTAAAATTTATATATTGATATAAAATTCATTTGGTTGGAAACTTATCAAATTATGTATTAGATTATGATTAATGTAACTTCCACTAGTTCTAGTATCGATTAAGAAATTACAGGGAACATAATTTGTACCATCAAAGTATTCTCCTTTAATTTTATAATTAGAACTTATCTTTCTATCTGCTCTTATTAAAGCGTTATCATATCATTTACTACTTGAAACACCAGCTTCCGAATAAGATAATCTAGGTAATAATTTATTGTCAGAAGATAGTAAAGGTTTTTATTGTAAATCTAATGAAACTCATCTTTAAGGTCTTCTACATCTAGTATATAAGAAGGATATATTCTTTCAAATTTAGAAAATAATTTTAGAAAATCAATAATATCTTGTTTTTGCAAAACATTTCGTATGATGGTATTTGATAAGGCATAAGATATCATGTATGTAATAGAATATGCTCTATTTCTATCTTTAATTAAATCTTTTCTGTTAAAGTCTTAAATTAAAGAAAGTTTTCTATCAAAATTTTTATTTTGTATATTATAACAAATCTTAGGATAGATATTAAACAAAAGTTTTTGATATTAAAGATTGCCTCTCAAAATTCCTATGTAGGCCTTTTTTCTATTGTGAATTCGATCATCTAACATTTCTAAATTTATAGGACTATCAATTTCTTCTCTAAAAGTAGATCTAGTTATCATTTGTATAGATCTAATATGTAACCATCCTATTTTGTGCCTAATTTCTCTAGGAATGTCGTAAACTTTTCGAGAGATATCTTTTTTAGATACCAGAGGAATCATTACTTTATTAAAAGTTAAACTAATATTTAGAGTTTTTTTTTCTTTAAGATGAATACCATAAAATATATGGTGTTTTATGGATTTTAACCCTAACTTTTCTAGTCACAACATATTAAACCTGCTATTAGAATTTATAGAAATCATAGTACTAAGAATCTTTTTAAGCATTTTGTTATCAGTAAGAACTTCTCGATTGTAATCTCCATGTTTTTCAAAATTTTCTACTATATTATCTATTAATTGTTTATAAATTTGAGTGTTAGAAGATTCTCTTATTTTGCTCATTTATTTCAAAATTTGAGGTTTCTTTGTATTTTACAACAACAACAACACGACCACCTAGTAGAAATCTCGCTAAGATGCGGGGTTTGGGTGTAAGACATTTATGGATCGATTTATTTAAACATACCTAAATCTATGATAGGTTTTTTGTAGGGAGATTTATTCCCTCTCTTCTTCTACACTTCTTTGATGTGTTTCTACAATAGTTCAAATCACACATTTACAAGTTTCTAAAACTTATATATCCTTTCACCAACCATCATATTAGTTCATTTTAAAAAGAGAGAAGGAAAGGGTCTTTAACCCATTTGAGATCCATTATTTAATACCCAATAACCATTATCTTGGATTCTTTTTATGGGACTCAAATCTATAAGTCACATGGGTCATGAAATAATCTAACAATCTCCCACTTGGTCCATGTTACGACTTGGTGATTCAACAATAAAACTTTAAGTGCACATATTAAATGGAATCGATCAAGTCATCCTTAATTGAATTAAGATGATGGGATCATGGCTGTCACAAGTTATAACCTGATTTCTTCCATATATCACATAATCAACTCAACTCATAAAACTTTAAGTGGGTAATTCTATAATTATTATCTCACAAATAATAATTAATATATACAACATAATATGGATAACAAGTGATCAAAAGCATAAAGTGAGCGAAAATATATGACTGTAATTGAATTCACAAGTGTCATAACACTTGTGACCAATAAATGTTTTGGTCAAAACACTATGCTAACAAGGACTTATCTATAAGGCCCATCCATTCAACATGACCAATAAATGTTTTGGGCGGTAAGCCTTTAGTTAACGGATCCGCTATCATAAGATCGATACCAATATGCTCAATTGACACTTTATGTTTTTTCACTTCTTCTTTCACAGACAAATACTTCAAATCTATGTATTTCGCACCCTTTGAATACTTGTCATTCTTAGAGAAGAAAACGGTTGCAAAATTAGCACAATAAATTCTTAACGGTTTAGTAATACTGTCGACAATATCAATACCTAAGATAAAGTTCTGCAACCACAATCCATAAACTGTGACCTCAAAGCACGCCATAAATTCAGCCTCTATAGTGGAAGTAGCAATGACAAATTGCTTTCCACTTTTCCACAAAACTGCTCCTCTAGCTAATGAAAACATGTAACCAAATGTAGATTTCCGTGAGTCTACACAACCGACATAGTTTGAATCTGAGTAACCTATCACTTCGAGATGGGATGATTTTCTATATGTGAGCATATAGTCCTTCATGCCTTGTAAATATCTAAGAACTTTCTTTGTAGCTTTCCAGTGGTTCATTCCAGGATTGTTTGATATCAACCTAGCATTCCGATAGCAAAATTGATATCTGGTCGAGTGCATGTTTGAGCATATATTAAGCTCCTAACTATTGACGCATAAGGAATAGACTCCATGTTCTTACGCTCCAAATCGTTTTGTGGACATTGCATTAGACTAAATTTGTCCCCTTTCTGAATTGGAACTATCCTTGCGGAACATTTTTTCATTTGAAATCTTTTTAATACTTTCTCGATATAACCTTTTAGAGATAATCCTAACAATCATTGTGATCTATAACGGAATATTTCTATTCCTATCACATAGGATGCCTAACCCATATCTTTCATTTCGAAATTATTAGAAAGAAACTTCTTTACATCATATAACAAAACCATATTATTAACAGCAAGAAGGATATCATCAACATATAGATTTTTCCATTTGAAATCTTTCTAATACTTTCTCGATATAACCTTTCTAAGACAATCCTAACAATCTTTGTGATCTATCACGGAATATTTCTATTCCTATCACATAGAATGCCTCACAAATATCTTTCATTTCGAAATTATTAGAAAGAAATTTACATCATGTAACAAAAGCATTTTATTAGCAGCAAGAAGGATATCATCAATATATAGAACTAATATAATGAACTTGTTCCTACTAACCTTCATATAGATATACCGATCAACAATGTTCTTTACAAAATCGTAAGACGTAATGATATCATTAAACTTAAGATACCATTGTCGGGAAGATTGCTTCAGTCCATATATTGACTTTTTCAATTTACACACTAATCATTCCTTTCTTATGATCACGAAACCTTCTGATTGATCTATATAAACTTCTTCTTTCAAGTTACCATTTAGAAAAGCTGTCTTTACATCCATTTGGTGAAGCTCTAAATCATAATGAGGCACTAGGGCCATAACAATTCTTAAAGAGTCCTTCTTTAAAACTGGAGAGAAGGTCTCTTTATAGTCAATACCATCCTTTCGAGTGTACCCTTTTGCAACAAGTCTGGCTTTATACCTTTCAATGTTGCCTTGTGAGTCATGTTTGGTCTTAAAAACCCATTTACAACTTACTTGTTTTGGACCTTCAGGCAACTTAACTAATTCCTAGACGTTGTTATCATCCATTGATTTCAACTCTTCTTTTATAGCACTGAACCACTTTTCAAAATTGCTACATTCTATGGCTTATTTAAACGAGACTGGATCCTGATCAATGCTCAAGTTAGATTCATGTTCAAGTGAGTAAACTTCATAGTCACTTGAAATAGCTGATCTTTTCTACCTTACAAACCTTTGTAATGCTACTTCTTGTCATCATTTAATCATTTGTAACTTGAACATCATTAGCTGGTTCTTCATTAATATATTCATTTTGTGGAATCAAAACTTTAATTTGTTGTTCTGGTATATTGCGTATCCGTGATGCAACAAAAGGAATAACCACCGGTGGGATCACATTTGATGTCGTAGTTTCTACTTGATTCTCGTGAATATCCACTTTTCGTAGTTCTCCACTCCCACTAATTGGACCATTCTCAATGAACTGAGCATTATCAGACTCAACTATTCTTGTCCTATGATTAGGAAAATAAAATCTATACTTCTTTGACTTTTTGGGATAGCCAATGAAATAACCACTAACAGTTCTTGCATCAAGCTTCTTTTCATGTGGATTATACAACCTTATTTCTGCCAGACAACCCCAAATGTAAAGGTGTTGTAAACTAGGTTTTCCTCCTATCTACAGTTCATAAGGTGTCTTAGGAACTGCCTTACTAGGAATCCTATTAAGTAGATATGCAACGATCTTTAATGCATGCATCTATAATGATGAAGGTATAGTACTATAACTTCACATACTCCTAACCATATCCATAAGAATACGATCCGCATTTCAGCTACACCATTTTGTTGCAGTGTACCAGGTATTGTGTATTGTGCACATATGCCTCGACTTACAAGAAACTTTGCAAATAGACCTGGACATTGCCCACTTTCATAAAAAATTTCATAATATTCACCACCTCTATCAGACCTTACTATCTTTATTTTTCTATCTAACTGCCTTTCTATCTCATTAATGAACACCTCTAGGATGTCCACAGACTGAGCCTTGTCATGTAGCAGATAAATATAACCATATCGTAAGAAATCATTGATAAAGGTAATGGAATACTTTTTGTCACCCTAAGAAGGAATGTTAAAAGGACCACAGATGTCAGTGTGTATTAATTCAAGTAATTCGTTACTTCTTGTGGCTGGATTCCTTAATATATGTTTGGTTTGCTTACCTTTGATAAACTCCACACATATATCCCAGTCAGCAAAATCCAATTGCGGTAAGATTTCATTTTTCACTAACCTCTGTACCCTTTCCTTGGATATATGACCTAATCTTTTATGCCACAAAAAAGCAAAATTTTCCTTATATGCACTACGTTTATTTCCTATAATATGGTTAACATGAAACATAGATTCAGCAAAATTAACATCAAGATTGAAACGATATAAACAATCAATTAAAGTACCAGAACCATAATAGTACTTGTGTTTATATAAAGAAAATACACGTTTTCTAATCTTAAAGTTAAAACCATCATCATCTAATTTTGAAACAGAAACTAAATTCCTAGCACAGATAGGAACATAAAGACAATTTTTTAGATCAAGGTGATACTCAGTGTCAAACATCAATCTGTATGTCCCAATTCCCTTTATTCTTGCCTTCATTTTATTCCCCATATAGAAGAATTTTTTTAGTTCCATTTATGGTCTAGATTGAAAGGATTCCCTGTTTAACATATGACACATAAGTAGTTGCACCAGAATCTAACCACCAGGTATTATTAGGCACTTTAATAAGATTTGATTCAAAACATACTAAGACATAGTATGCACCTTTCTTTTCGAACTAAATCTTTTTTTAGGGCAATCCTTCTTAAAGTGACCAGGCCTTTTGTAGAAATGACACTTCTTATCTTTATGGATTCAACACTCATTAACTTTGCTAAGAGCTTTGTCCTTATCTTTGCCTTTCTTTCTTGGTTTATTCTTGCTACTAGCTCCTTGATGAAACGTGAGATGAATAGAGTGTTCCTTCATTTTCTTCAATCTCACTTCTTCTTGAACCAACATGGCCTTAATTTCTTGAAGGTTCCATTTTTCCTTAATGGTGTTATAATTCACATGGAATTGGCCGAACTCAAGAGGAAGTGAGTTGATAATGAATTGTACAAGGAAAGACCCACTTATGTCTATACCCATGGATTTCAGCTTTGTAGCTAGATTTGACATATATGGTACATGATCATAAATAAGCTGTGATCAGTTAAACTTTTTGGTCATTAGCTCACTCATTAAAGTTCCCACTATGGACTTATTAGTTATATTAGATTTAGAGTATTCTTTAAGTTTCAACATGAACTCTTTTGCATTGTCCGTTTTAGACATTGACGACTTTACATTTTCTGTGATCATCATTCGTATTAAGTTGAAACTCAGCCTGTTAGACCGTTCCTAAGCCTCATAATAAGACTTGTCAGCTTCAGAACTAATCTCAGTTATAGCTACGGGCTTTACGTATGAAACTATGGCCAAATTCAAATCCATTAAACCTAGTTGGAATTGGATTTGCTCGGACCAATCAGCATAGTTTATCCATTGAACTTGATAAGCCCATTTCCTAAAGCAAACAAATTAGTAGATGCTGCAAACACAACATATATCTCACATATTAATACTTTGAGTAAACCTAAATGGATTCAAACTAACTAATACACTTTAATTATGCATTTAAATTCTCCTTTGGGTAAAATTTAAATACATAGATGTATCCTATTATGATGCAAATGTAGTTCACTATATTGGACAATCAATCATATTCTAGTCAACATGCATGCTATCTTTGGATATACAATCATATTAACCAAATATGTTGATAAAGTCCCTTTAATGTCATTAATTATAAGCAATGGTCTACCTTTGGGTGACCTCCTAGTATTGTAATTAATAATCAAAATTCTTCAGTTCAACTTTTATATCATTTTAGCATCATATCATAATGAACAATTTAAACATTCACGATTAAATGATTAATATTTTTAAGCTAGGCCACTTTGATTACTAACAAGCTTTCTATATAATAAACACTTAATTGGATAATTATCATACATGACAAGATATTTAATTAGTTTGGTCCCTTTGGTGACTAACAAACTATTCTAAACTGCCATAATGTTATGTATTACACTCAACATATAATAGGAAAATTTAATTCCAAGCAATGCATAATATAAATGGTCAAAGTATCAATTAAAACATAATGTGACACAAAAAAATTATATTATGCATAGCAAACATAGGCGCAACTTTTATACATATAAATCTAAATTAATTAATTGATTACTTCATTAATTAATTTAAATTATCAATTAAGTAATGAATTATGAGTTATGGCCCAAAATTAAAATATCTTACATAGGACCAATATTCAAACCCATAAATTATTTTTAATAATAAAAAATAATAGGTGGACTCGTGTACAGCACATGCCTACCAATGCCAATTTGGCATGTGAGGCTTGTGCCTCATCATCGTGTGTTGCACGCGCCTCATCTTCCTCAAACGACACACACTGGTTGCTTCTTTTTTTAATTCTATTCCAACTTCTTTTTTTCTTTGATGGATTCTTCTTACATTTCTTTGTCAGAATCCTCTCTGGTTTGAACCAACAATAACGACATCCACTTACTTCTTCGGTGGTCAATAAACAAAACAAAATCATGAGTTTCTCACTCTAAAACATTTTTCATATATCAACACCGAAGGTTTGTTTCATGTTTATGTTCTTGTTTATGGTGCCATTTCAAATACAGAAAACAACCATTCAGAAAAAAAAAAAAAAAAGAAAAAAAAAAGAAAGAAACAAATCGTTAATAATGGCAGACAACAAATAATGCAACACATACATATCAACACCTTGCTCTGATACCAATTGTTATACATTTATGGATCGATTTATTTTGACATACCTGAATCCATGATAGTTTTGTACTGATTGATTCCCTCTCTTCTTTTATTCTTCTTTGATGTGTTTCTTCAAATGGTTCAGATAACACTTTGAGAAGTTTCTAAAACTTATATATCAACAACTAACCATCATGTTGGTTTGTTTTTAAAAGTGAGAGGAAAAAGGTCTTGGGCCCATTTGAGATCTATTATTTAATATCCAATAATCATTATCTTAGGTTCTTTTCATGAGACTAAAATCTATAAATCACATAGGTCATTAAATAATATAACAAAATATTATAAATATCAAAGTGGTTTAACTTGACATGTTCTATGCATTGTTATATTGTATAATTATTTTGTTATTCAATGTTTCGATTGGCTAAAGAATATTGACACAATGTCTATGCTTTTAAATCCAATATGTTCATTCTCACTAATTAGTAATTAATTTAAAATTGATATTTGAAAATGCTTCAAATCTCAATTCATTTTGGTCAAAAAATTTCTTAAATTACTATTAATAAAAGCAATAAAATATTCTCTCTAATTACTTTAACGAATCCTTTATTGACTTATCAACTATCTCATATGATTCATAATATATTTAAGTACTACCAATTGAGTTAACCTAAACAGAATAAGTCATAAATAGCATCAAAATATAATAATTCTCAATAAGAAATACTTTTATAATTGAAGTCTAAGAATCAACTATCATAACAAAAATATCCATAAACACATGAATAATATTTTATTTAAGATCTTCATAATTGAATTAGTTGAGTGGACTTATTTTTTAATGAGCAATCATGTCTTTTTAATTTATAAAACTAGTTACCTTTTTATAATAAATAAACATAATCGTATTATAACGTTTCATTAATATAGACTTATTTTTTAAAGAGCAGTCATGTCTATTTAATTTATAAAATTAGTTACCTTTTTATAATAAATAAACATAATCGTATTAAACGTTTCACTAATATGGATGAAATTATAACCAAGAGTAATTTTAAAATAATACATAAATATAAATTAAAGGTAATAATTTTAATTTGACCTTAATTTCAACGACGCAATAATTATCCTAATTTTATCTTTTAGTTTTAAAATTTTAAAATATCAAATACAGACCTAACAAAATTTGGCGGATTTTTAGTATTTCCCAACAGAACAGGGATTCTTTTATTAAAACAGCGCAGGCGGCAGTCGGATTTCATGGTTCTAACTTCTAAATCTGTCTGTGCGACCTCGGAGACGCTGCAACTCTAACTAACGTTCAAAAACTTCCATTCCTTTAACTTACTACTTCTAATCCTAGTGTTTATGGAGGCTACCGCCTGCTGAAGAACCCAACAACTTATAGTGCTACGAGAAGATGAGCGGAAACAACGAGTTTCGTTTTTTCTTGTCGTGCGACATCAATCTTCCGGTTACTTTTCGCGTCGAACGGCTTGAAGGATCTTTGCCCTCTTCTGAAAAGAAGAATTCAGGTGTGCGCATGTTTTGTAGTTAGCGTTAGTTTCGGTTGATTGGTGTATTGGATTTTTCTAGATCAGTAAATTTCGTCGTTTTCTTTCTTTCTTTTATTTTTTTGGTTATTTGTGATTGTTATGGCAGGAATTGATTCTACGAACGACGAAGGAAGCGCGGAGATATTCGTTGAGTGTGCGTTATACATTGATGGTGCTCCATTTGGGCTTCCTATGAGGACAAGGTTTCACAACTCTTAGCATTTAGTTACAACTTCCTATGAGAAGGTTCTGCCTTTTCAACTTAAAGTTATGTCTCTTCGGTTGGTTTCAGGTTGGAATCAGGCAGGCCATCTTACTGTTGGAATGAACTCATCACTCTGAGTTCTAAATATCGAGACTTAACTGCGCATGCACAAGTTGCTTTTACGGTAATTGACCAATTTAGCCACTAACTTTTAAGTAGCAGGAGAAATTGAAATTTTCATATTTCTTCATTTAAATGGAGCATCATCTTTTCTTTTAGCCGGTACTGATAATGCACTTAAAGCTGCATCTATTCTACTTATAATATTTATCCGTTGTTAGCATCCCCTTCAGATTCAGTATTATTGCTGTCCTACTTACTGATAAGAATTAGAAGAGCATACAAATTGTATTATGCATGTGTCAGTTAGATTATTTATTGGTGTGCAATTGCTTGGATACTGAGGTTTATGATTTTTCTTAAAATTGATCTATTTGGAAGTGTAGGTTTGGGATGTTTCTCGTGGAAAAGATGATGGATTGATTGGTGGTGCTACCATAATTCTATTCAATAGCAAGTTACAACTAAAAACAGGCAAGCAAAAGCTTAGACTTTGGAAAGGGAAGGAAGCTGATGGATCACTTCCAACAACCACTCCTGGAAAGGTTCCTAAATATTCTTTTAAGTGGAACTCTCATCAGTATAGCCTTTTTTATGGTCTCACTTAGCTGTTCATGTGAATTTAGGTCCCCAAGCATGAGCGAGGGGAGTTGGAACGATTGGAAAAGCTTGTAAACAAATATGAGAGGGGGCAAATCCAGTGTATTGACTGGCTTGATCGGCTTTCTTTCAAAGCTATTGAGAAAATCAAGGAACGTGAAAGTAGCAAAAATGGAAGCTCTCACTTGTACTTGATTGTTGATTTCTGCAGCTTTGAACATGAAGTTGTTTTTCAGGTAATGCTGAGTAACATACATCATATAACTTTCTGGCTGAACTTTTTTGTTTATAGCTGCTGTGTAACCACAAAACTATGAGTTGGGTCATGTTGAAATGATCAATTGCAAATAGGGAATGTAATACATGAACCTTAGCACCTCCTTAACCACCTCAATCTTTGCATTTCAGGAGCATTATTAAGCTTGTGAAGACATATTTCTAATTTACAAGCATGGGAAGGATAATTGCTCAGCTTTTCTTTTTATCAAATTAATTTGTGTGTTGTTTTGATGTTTAACCTGAAGGAGTCCAGTGCAAATTTCTTGTTACCATCTCCTATTGCTTCAACAAATGAACTTGTAATTGTGTGGGACCCAGAAATGGGAAAGATAAACCCTTCAGAGCACAAGCAATTAAAGCTGGCCCGTAGTCTAACACGTGGTATCATTGACAGAGATTTGAAGCCAAGCTCTAATGAACGGAAGTAAGTTCAAAATTCCTTTGATTGAAGATGCATCTAATTTGTTTTTAAACTATGTTTAGGTTTCTTGTACCTTTTTGTTCTGGACATTATGTGACTTTGGTCAATCTCTTACCTATGTACTTTCTAGTTTCAAATGCACAATCTAGACTATACATCTCAAATTGTTTAAAGATATTTCCTTGTGCTTGTTGAATCTGATCTTTTCTGGCAGTTGTATAACTAATTGTAAAGGATTAATCATATGCTTATGGATTCCGTTATTGAAGCTGCAATTGTTTGCATACTTGCTCATGCTTGATTGTTGAGAGGTTGATTTATTTTGAGTTGGAGGTGTGTCATCATGCTTCATTCTTGTTTGTAAGGTCAATACAGAGAATTCTAAAATATCCACCAACAAGGACTTTGAGTGGAGATGAGAGACAGCTTTTATGGAAATTCCGCTTCTCATTGATGTCTGAAAAGAGGGCTCTCACCAAATTTCTAAGATGTGTTGAATGGAGTGATGTTCAGGTGAGTAGTTATTTTCTCCCATCTCTCCTTGTAGTTAATGTCTTGACCAAATCATTGAAATACTGGTTTTTCCTTAATTTCTTAGGGGTTCTCATTCAACTTTGAGGCTATCTTGAATTAAGATTTGAACCTGCATTGTTAAAACAGTCCTGGCTTTGGAAAGGGATACATGCAATTGGAAAAAATTTTTTTTTAATCTGAAAAGGAAGATACACGATTAAAAACAATACAAAGCGAAACCAAGCACCCTAGCTAGCGGAGGGGTCGCCGATATAAAACGCCCTGCTGGTCGCGAAGAAAATTGGAAAAAATTTTCTTCTGATAATTGGTGTAGTAACTGTTTAGTTTATATGCATCTCCTTGATTCTATCCGCATCTTCTGACCTTAAGCATGTGAAACCACTTTTTGCTTTTGTAACTTTCATTCTTGTGCAATCTAGTGGTCTGTCATTTGCAAGTTAGTTTGTAAGGAACAACATTCAAATCGTCTCTGAATATCATTGTGGCTTATGCATCTGCAGGAAGCAAAACAGGCATTAGAATTGATGAATAAGTGGGAAATGATTGATGTTTGTGATGCGCTGGAGCTACTGTCATCTGTTTTTGAAAGTGAAGAGGTATGCATCTTTGTTAAACTGTCTTCTGTTCATTGTCTGTCAGATTTAAATCTTCAAGCCTCATTTCGAGCTTGATCTGATAATTGGATTATGGCCTGGTTCAACAAAACTTGAATGAATTGCATGTAAACATAGGAATTAAAGGCCTATGCTGTCCTCAATATCATAAATGAAAAGAGAAACAGATGCTGTGATAATGCTCTAGACTTGATAATTTGTGATCACTACAGGTCCGTGCATATGCTGTTCGTGTTCTTGAAAGAGCAGATGATGAAGAACTTCACTGTTACCTACTTCAATTGGTTCAGGCACTTCGATTTGAGCGCTCAGATAAATCTTGCCTTTCTCAGTTCCTTGTTCAACGAGGTACGCAATCGACTTTGCATCTGTGTATGATAGGCATACACTTGCCTGTATTTATGGAGTTAGGTTGTTCACTGTACTGAGACTAATCCTTATGTTTGGCAGCTTTAAAGAATATTGAGTTGGCTAGTTTTCTACGTTGGTATGTGGCTGTGGAACTTTATGACCCTGCCTATGCAAAACGTTTTTATTGTACCTACGAGATCCTTGAAGAGAGTATGATGAAGGTGTGGTTTGCTTTAGTTGTAGTTCTCATCATTGAAGTTATCTATATGCCTAATTGTTAATAACTTTGGTTTTATGGTCATTGTTGAGAATCTCTTGTGTCGATGTGCACTATATGAACTGCTGCTAGTACTTTTGGTTTTATGATCTAGCTGCTTTCAAAACGTCTTTAAGTGCTTCATGAAAACATGAGCCATGACACCCATTTCCATCTAGAGTGGCACCATATGTTATTGAGTGGGTTCTATGCACACCACTGAATAATTGAATACAAGTGTAATACAACTTAGTTTAATTAATATTTAACCGTCAAAAAAACAAACAAATGTGGCCATACTGAAATATTTTTTATTAAACCAGGAACAATTATACTCAATTGTAACAGTTTTACTCCAATATAAGATATAATATTAAGGTACTCTGGTTAATTGAATCTCCCTCCCTGGATATTACTTCAAGAAGTTTCTAAGTTCTAGTATATGAGAAGCATTAGAAACACAAAGTTTAAGTGCACAACCCTACTTTGAATAAATTCTCCTAGCTGGACGGACAGCTTGCACTATTATGATACGTGTAACTAACAGTTTCATAATATAAAAACTTATTGCGGGCGGACAGTTGAAGATTATAGCAATGTGCTATTTATTTATAACACTTAACTTAGTTCAATCATAGTTTTATTTGCTATTGACATATGTTTGTTTATCGAAATATTTGTTTGCAAGCAATAGATTGATTCTCAGGCTTTGCACCTTATTACCGTTGAACTGTACAATTTATACAAAGTCTGCTCATCTCCAAAATTATAACTGTAAGTGGTCAAAATATTAAGGAACTTATTTGGAGATGTTTTATATGGTGACAAAGCAGAAAACTTGGAACCAATATCTTAGCACTAGTGTATTCTAGAGCAAGTTATTTAGCCAATCCAGTGTGGTTGAATGTAGATTTCTCGGATTTCATGTTGGTAAATGTTTTTGATGATGTGATCTATTAAATAACTATGTTTTCTTTGAAAGTTGCCTGCTGGTTCACATGGGGAAGAAGATGGCTATAAGAAATGGCAGAGTTTGGTTCGTCAGACCGAGTTGACTGCCCAGTTATGTTCTATAATGAGAGATGTAAGAAATGTACGAGGCAATACTCAAAAGAAGATTGAAAAGCTTAGACAACTTCTTTCTGGTCTTCTCAGTGAACTTACCTATTTTGAAGAGGTATATTATCTGTTGGCACTGTTTTAAGGAGTTGTGACTGCTCAAATTGAATTTCTGTTTTGCAATTAATGAGTTACTCTGTTTTGTAACCAGCCAATAAGATCACCCCTTGCCCCAGGTGTCCTCATCACTGGTATTGTGCCATCAGAGTCATCAATTTTCAAAAGTGCATTACATCCCTTGCGTCTGACTTTCAGAACACAAAGTGGTGGTCCTTGCAAGGTCATATTTAAGAAGGGTGATGATATACGCCAAGACCAATTGGTATATACTTAATTTTTGGATCTCTCTTTCTCTCTCTCTCTCACTCTCTCACACACACACTCCCACGCACATATATACATGTGCGCACATACTCACCTTACTCACTTACCTCCTCTGGTGCCTCAGTAGTAAAATTGGAGTACTGAGAGCAATCGTAGAAACAATTGTCATTTGTCTTGTTGATTTACAATTTTTTAGGTCATTCAAATGGTATCTCTAATGGATCGACTGCTTAAGTTGGAAAACCTAGACCTGCACTTAACTCCATACAAGGTACTTGCTACTGGACAAGATGAAGGCATGCTTGAATTCATACCTTCACATTCTTTGGCTCAGGTACTTCTCTCCTCAAGTTTTCTTGTTTAATTGGAATGTTCTTCAGATTTCTTGTTGTTAAGGCATCTTACGAAAAAAAATAGTTCTGGTATATACAATTTTGCCGTGGATTACTTAGATGGCTCTCTGTAAATCCAGATTCTCTCTGAGCATCGTAGCATTATAAGCTACTTGCAGCAGTTTCACCGTGATGAACATGGACCATTTGGGATCACAGCTACCTGTCTTGAAACATTTATAAAGAGTTGTGCTGGCTACTCTGTCATAACATACATACTGGGCGTTGGAGACAGGTAATTATTTGGTCAGAGTCAGATATTTATCTTCACAAGTAAATCACCCTATCAATACTTTTTTTCATGTTGAAGCTACATATAGAGAAGTGAGGTGAGGGAGGATGCCTATTTCTAGAATTGTGTGAAGATATCATTACTATTTCAAGAAACATCCGTTGATGATTAGCTTCCATCCCTTAAATTTCATTAGATATGCACGAGTTTGGGATCCCTTCTTTGTTCATCCTTTTGTGATGATGACATAAGTTACCTTCACTTGTCAGATTGAGTAAACTTTCATTGAAGTTAATTGCACATAGATGGTTTCCAATTTTTGTGATGTACCTTGGTTAAAGTTTTGTGATCTACTGATGAGGCGATGTTTCTGAATTGCATATGATCAGTAGGGTATTGGTTATGCTCATATCTAACTAAAGCTTTATCAAAGCAAATTCTTTGTCACTTAATTGGCTATGGTGAATGCTTCAACATTTGATTGTATATCTTCCTGCGTCAATTCATTAAATTGCAGGCATCTTGACAATCTTTTACTTCGGGATGATGGCCGTCTTTTTCATGTTGACTTTGCTTTTATTCTTGGCCGAGATCCCAAGCCATTTCCACCACCAATGAAACTTTGCAAGGAAATGGTTGAGGCCATGGGTGGTGCAGAAAGGTGGTTCTCTGATTTTCTCCTCTTCCTCTTTCTCTTCCTTTTGTTGTAGTAGTAGTAGTTGTTATTGTTGTATGTCTTAACAATGAATTTGTGGTGATTTAAAGAATAAATTTCTGACTTGCTTTTTCATCCTGCAGTCAATACTATACCAGGTTCAAATCCTATTGTTGCGAGGCATACAACATCCTCAGAAAGTCTAGTAACCTGATTTTAAATCTTTTCCATCTGATGGCTGGTTCAAACATTTCAGATATAGCTTGCGATCCTGAAAAAGGAATTCTTAAGGTAAATTCCTTTTATGCTTATAATCTACTTCAAAAATCTTTTAGCTGTTTTTCTTATGAGTTAAAAAAACTTTTCATGCTAACAGCTTCAGGAGAAGTTTAGGCTGGATTTAGATGATGAGGCCAGCATACACTTTTTTCAGGATCTTATTAACGAGAGTGTGAGTGCCCTGTTCCCTCAAATGGTTGAGACCATTCATCGCTGGGCGCAGTATTGGCGGTAACCCCGTAGATAATTCGGGTTTTTCCATGCCTCTGTAAATAACAAGGTGATTTCTGGTGTTTTCACCTTCTGATAAATTTCCAAATTTCTTCTCTGCAACTTATTCAATTTGTTGGTCATTTCCCCTGAAAGGAGAACATTCATGACCTATTTGACTCCTTATGACATATTTCAGACACGGACTAGATTTAACAGACCTATTTTGCAGATTTTAAACGGACTTCATTCCGTTATTGATGCAAATAATGTTGAAGGAGACTCGATTCTTGGTTCTTCAACAATGTTGCTCAATATCATGGTGAATAATGTTATCTTGACTTTGTTATTGAGAACTTTTCTATCAAGTTTCTGATGATATTGAAATGGTCCACCATAGTCATTTTCATCTTGCCGTTTGTGTTTTTCAATTTCTCATGTTAACGTTTCTGCCGAGGCCAAGTGGAACAGATGGGTAACCTTTCCTTGTTCTTTTTCTGTCCTCGACTACCTGCACCTGATCTTCTGTTTACCTCCTTTAACCTATGAATAATGATATTCCTGAAGGTTTTAAGGGGCAATGTGATGGTTTGGCATATAACGCCTAATGAATTCTACTGCCTGCAATCGCACACTTCAAATTGAATCAATTAATACAAAACTGTTTTTTCATGGTTCATTTATATTTGTTCTTTCTGAAACTTTTTCCCTCCTCTCTTGTTGCAGATCAGAAGTCATATTCGAATCTTTGAAACAAGTAAATGTTCCAGTTGAATGGAGGACTTACTAGGAAACTGAAGCTTGTTTATCCTTGTAAATACCCATCTCAGCGTCATGAATGTAAAACGTAGATCGAGCATACTAATCCTTAAAAAATCCCATTGCAAGTTTTTTTATATGCACGATGTTCACCAAATGTTGCTTATTATATTTATTTATTCATTAATAACAAACATCAGAATCAAGAACCTTGTCAATTCTGGCATTAGTACCTTTTGTAAGACTTAGCAAGCTTTGTGTTCTAGCATGCTACATTTTTTTTTTTTAAACGTTACCATGTGCACTCAGCATATATTATTCATATCCAAAGATAGAACGTCATACAGAAAAAATGGAGGGCATACTCCTCATTCGAGATCAGACATAGAATCGGCCGCCCTAGCAATGGTATGAGCCACCTGATTCGCTGATCTTTTAACAAAAGCAGTGGAAATAAACTGATGCTCTCTAAGAAGAGCTTTACAATCCTCAATAATCATCGAAAAATAGGAAGGAAAGGTTTGTGTGGAGGTCAAGAAATGGGTAATTGTTTGACAATCCGTTTCCACACA
>JAOSBK010000001.1:5176082-5188929 GCA_027568895.1 Erythroxylum shatona | reverse complement strand
TATGTAACTTTTTCTCTTTACATCTAATATTAGAATATAGATCTTGAGAGAGTGATAAACTTCTTTTTATTCAACTCAAAAACATAAATTCATTTTGAATCATTCAGAAAACTTATGTTTATTAGTAAATTAATATTCAAAATAAATACAGAGAGATTAAACAAGAAGATAAATTAAGAAAGACCAAACAAGCTATTAGTACATCATTTTATGTGACATTTTGTATATTAGCTACTTATATATTCATACCAAACAAAATATTTAAATAATTTCAAGGTCAAAAAATAATGGCATATAATTTGTGGATCATTCTGCATAGAGACATGAACCCTAAAAAAGAGTATGTTATATGTTTGTTTTGTATTAAGCTTTGATACCAATTCATACTAGTACCAACTAATATCAGTCGATATCCAGAATATTGGTTTAATAACAGAATGAAATATAAATTTTTAAAAATTAAAGGTCTAAAATTTTAAAAAATAACCTAACCATAAAACACCCTTTTCTCCTTTACAGCATTAGTGTAGCTCCTCTACCCTCCATAGATATTTAATCTCTTCTCCTCTATTGTTGCTCTCATCCTAGTCTCCATTCTTCCTGCTGGCTGGTCGCTCCAAATCTGTCATCCTTTATCGCTCTAGAGATCTCCAATCACCTTTATCGTCTGCTCCAGAGATCATCCCTATGTCAATCTCCTCTATCGTCCACTCTAGATCCTCTTTTCTCCTCCTCTTTAGCTCTTTGTTGCTCCTCTTCTTCTATCATCAAGGGTTATCACCTCGTCCAAACTCCAACGCCAATGCTATTCATACTTTCGTCGTTTGATATTGTTATTGTGAGTGTATTATGATTTGTTTTAAAGTAGAAGGAGATTGGTTGGTGCTTTAAGTTTTGAACATTAAAAGTTAAAAGTTAGACTTCTAAATTTCTGATGTATAATAGTAGATATGGTCATGAATTCTCCTATATTTTATTTAGCTTAGTTGAATATAATAACTATACCATGTATTTGATTTTTATGCACCTTAAAAATTAAATTGGGACTTGGTTGTTGAAGTTTAATGGCATAGGTCTTCAATTATGCCTAGATAAAAAAATCTTTGATTTGGTTGCCAAATTTTAGTCTCAGTAATTCATATTAATCTTTTAATTAATTTTACTTAGTTTTTGTACACTTTATAGTTGTTTATTTTACTTTAATAATTTAATTTGTTATCTTCCTACATTTTAATCTTCTACAATTTACCTAAGTATTTTACAAGAAAATAATATTAACTTATAGTCATATAAATTTTATTAATTCCCTTTTCTCTAATATTATCAGTTAGCCTATTGAATGTAATTGGGTATATGTTTGTATATAAGAATTAAAGGACATAGGATAAAATGGATCACTTGTAAATATGTAAGTATCCACTTCTTTTTTGTCTGCATATATAGTCAAAATACCATATAAAAATAAATGAATGAAGTTATATATATATATATATATATATATATAAGCAAAAATAACCTCTCTACTATAGAGGGGTAAGGCTGTACTATTAGATCTCCCAAACCCTGCATTTTAGCAAGACTCTCATTAGATATTGTTCTTGTTGTTGTTCTTGTATTTTAAAGTTTATTAGACAACACACAATGCTTATTAAGAAGCCACTTTATTTCTTTCTATTGTTTGGGTTAAACAATAGACATTTTGTGATAGATTTTATTCAATGCCTTTTTATAAATATCTATGTTGATTATTTACTTAATGAGTTATGTTTGTTTACTAGTTTATAATTAAGAGGTACATGTGTTGTTTATTTAGGTTATTGTACTTATTTAAGTGCATTTATTTTTATAGATAAATGTAGGGAAGTTCAAAGTACTCTTAATAATTTAGCCTCCATAGGTTTAGTAATATTCGATAATCTAACTTAGATTCATGCTAAATTAGTTCTTGATATGAAGAACTGTAATATTTTTATATTGTAAAAAAATATCTAAAAGGAGAGGAAATCATAATATTGAAGAAGCATCTAGCTAGGATCAAAGATGATATGGATATTTGTAAGAAAGGTAGTCATTATATGAAATGACATATGAAAACCTTTTTTGAAGAGTATCATAATAAGAAAGACAAATAGGCAAAGATTGAACTACAAAATTTATATTCCCATTCTACAAGAAGGAATTATTACTCCTAGTGTGAGGAACAGAAGAAAATAGGTGTCTAATTCTTTACGCCAAGAACAATTCTTAGAGCTTAACCTTTAATTTATAGTGCCTTACAATTTAGTAGCTTATAATATGGATATGGCAGGACTAGATGGTGGATGATGCACGTGTATCATTCAATAGTGCTTAATCTTATTATTACTGGCCTATAGTAGATGTTATTAACTTTTACGATTCAGGATATAAAGCTTCTTTAATTAATGACTATACAGGTAATTTTCTAAGTAACTTTGTTTTTTGATGAAAGAATAATAACTTGGGCAACTTATCGGTGTTCATCATATGTGGTCGTTGGATAAATAGAAGATATGAGCCTATTATCATTTTTTGTTTATTTTACTAAAGAGATTATGTTTTTAAAGTCCATTGATGCATGTAGACTTATTAGAAATATTGATATTATGTTTCAGATATTTGAAGAAGTTGTGAATAAAGTTAGGCTTGAAAACATTGTATAGTTCATTATTAAAAATGATTATGCTTATAAAATAACTGGGACAAAATAGGTATAATACTTTTTTATTACTATTTATTGCATTGACCTAATGTTAAAAAATATAGAAGATACTAGATACTTTCCTTTCATTGATGAACCTGGGGCAAAAGCAAGAAAAATGGCCAAGTTCATCTATAAACATTAAGAAAAGGTTTAACCAATGACAGTAATTTGTATTGTCCTACTGTTATAAGATTTGTGACTAATTTCCTATCATTTTAGTGTTTTGTTCTAATAAAAAAAGAGTTAAGATAAATGTTTACAATAAGTATGTTGCAAGATTGGGGTTTGGTTGTGTATAAGTTTTAATTATTAACCCTTGATAATCTGCAAGCGCACGGTTCGTTAACGTAGTAGCAGAGGTGTTGTCTCCCGAGGAGATAACTAATCTAATCCTAAAATATAAGGCCAGAAACAAATAACAAAACTTCAAGATACAACAAAACTAATACGAGAATTTAATCCAATCAATCAAATTAAGAATTAAACAATAAAATACTAATTATTAAGCAATTTACAACACACCTAAGAATCAACTAAAGGAAATTACTAATCGAGAGAAAGGAAATTTTACTTAATGTAACTGGTTATGAATTATTAAATTGTTGGTTCTAAACTATCCTAGGGTTGATTACTCTCTCGAGTTATAAACATTAACTATAAATCATAAACCCTAATCAAATTATGAAGGTTGCAATATCTCAATTCACAACCTATCCAAAACCCTAATTAGTTCTGAAGTTCTCTAATAAACTATCGAAAACCTATACAAGATCTCCCTACACACAAATTATCGATCGAATTTAATTCTAGTTTCTATTAAATCACCTAACTCTCGTTAGTCCAATTTAATCATTTTTCATTCGATTCATCATCTTAGTTTATTATCAAATTGTGCAATAGTATAATCAAACCATAACAATATCCAATAACCACATAAACAATCAGATTCTCATTGGTTCAAAAATAAAATTCCGAAGGTGTTAGAACATTCTAGATCCTATCATCAACTGTTCAATCCAATTCTATACAATAATAAAACTAAAAAGAACAGAAAATACAATCTAAAATGGATGATGGGAGGCAATGACGTTAGGAAACCTCCTGATTCGGGAAATACTTCGAATCAACTTCTTTTCCTCTTCCTTTATCTTTTGATGATCTCTCTCTAGGGTTTCTCAAGGTGGTTAATGCAAAAAGCTCGTTTCTTTGTCTCTTTTTGTTCTTTTTATATCCTCTTATGTTTTGGGTAACCTTAGGATTTTTTTGGGTCTGAAATGTCCAAAAAAATCTCTACAGACCACGATCGTGGCTTACATCTGCAGCTTCTATCATGATCATGGGCCATTCCCTGGGCTTCTGTCATAATCATGTATGCCACAATCATGGGCTATTGTTTCAGCCCAAATGTCTCCGAAACTCCTTCGTTCTTCAATGTTAATCCTGAAATACTAGCAATCACATTAAGGTACCAAAAAAACATAATATTTAAGCTTAAAGACTTGTACTAATCCATAAAATACTTAAAATATAAATAATTAATAAACTAACATAATTCTAACCTAAACACATACTAAATGATTAAATTAACAGCTAAACACATATTAAACTATGCTCTATAACATGATGTAATTTACACTTATCATTGCATCTCAGTATGTGAAGTCTGATGTTGGAATGGAGATTTTTAGAATTATACTTAAAGATCATGAATTTTGATCATAATGTTAATTTTTTATTCGAGTTTGTAAGCCTTTACTCATAATATTTTATCTACCTGATAGTGATAAGAAGATAATAGTAAGTTACTTTTATGATGCCATAAAAAAGGCGAACGAAGCAACCAAGGTTAATATGAAATGTAGACCTTATTTTTATATACATTATCTTGTAAGCATCAATAAAACATCGGAAAAGAAACTTTACTCTCTATTGTTTGCTGTTACGACATTTTTTAATGTTAATGTCTATTTTAGACCAATTTTTATAAAGAAAGAAAAAATTAATAGGGAATGCAACTGATTATCAGAATAATTGTTGTACATAAAGTAGTTCTATAGATCCAATTTGTCTTGACCATGTCAAATTTTTAATAGATTGGATTATGAGGAACCAAGTTTTATAGATGTGAGTGACTTGGAAAATAATCTTAGATAATAAAGGATTAATATATCATTTGGTAAAATAAATTTGAATGATGATGAAAAGATGACTCCTCGTAATGATGAAGATTTATACCAAATAAAAATTAAAGCCAGTGCGAATTGAGTGGATATGTTATTAAATAAAGTTCCAAGTTTTTATCTCTCTTTTCTTTCATTGTGACTTCTATTTGATGTATATATACAATATAAATATATAAATTTTAACTATAACTATTTTTGTTTTAGGTCTCACCCCTATTTTTATTTGTTCTTCAGCACAAACTCTTATTATGATACTTATGAAATCATAGATCTATATTATTCTTAATATGTATGATGTTTTTTTAATATTCTTTACTATATGACATAATTTGTAACATTTTAAGTACTTTTGTATTAATCTTAATTTTATATTTGTGTGATAATTAAATGATTATTTTCGTATATTAATTATGATTATTATTTAGATATAAAATATGTCAAAAAAGTAATATTAATAGAAATAAAAAGATACTTGTTATTTCAAATTTATAATATTATGATTTCTAAGATATGTTTGATATAAAATTAAAAATTATATAGCACAATATATTGAGAGGCTATTTTATAATTTTATAAAATTTACGGATTATTTTGTAAATTTAAAAATATTATCAAAAAAAGGTACTAGATATTGAGTGGTACAAATATTGTACTATACCAAAACTAGATCTGGTACCGAATCTAATATAATATTTGATTTTGAACCTAAAAAATAATACAAAAATGGTGTTATTGTCAAGTAGTTAATGAAAATACTTTTGGAGAATCAAATAAAATACACCTAAGAACCCTTCCCCCTTCACGCTTATTTTTCTTTATTAGAAAAGTGTTAAAAAACTATATTATGTTTTCTAGATAAAATGAATTCATTTACCACACATTTCAAATTGGAAATTTCAATTGACAACTAATACAATTCATAAACAAAATCTCCTTTCAGTACCTATACTTTATTATAATTAGTTTTCTAGATATAATAACATGTGCACTGAAATAGGCATGTAAAAGTTTGAAAATTGGATTAAAAATTTATATCAATCATGTTTGGTGATGAGTGGTTGAGCATATTAAGGTCGAGAGAGTTGACGGCGACAGAGAAGACAAAGTCCAGAGAGTTGATGGCGACAGGGAAGATGAAGGTGACGACCGACGAGTTCGGTTTGACGAAGATAATATCGACGACAGGAGAGAGAAATTTGTGAGACTAATGGAATTTTAGGATTAAGATTATAAATTTCTAATTTAAATTTATCATTTTGGTGTTAACGACGAGACAAAATTTTTTGTTTAATTTTATAATATTTTATTCTGTCTCGTAAATTTTAATTATTTATTTATATAAATTTTGTGTTTATTTTTACGAGATTTATATAAAACTCACATAAATAAATAATTAAAATTTATAAAATAAAATAAGATACTATAAAATTCGACAGAAGACATTAGTCTTTCGTTCAGTCTTTTCTTTTTCTAGACTTTGACTTTTAAAAATGTCGGCTATTTGCCAATAACGATCATTCTCTGATTTCAACTTTAAAACTTCTAGAACCATTTGGCCACTTGTTTATGCTATGTGAGAAAATGAATAGAATTTAGTACGATTCAATAAATATTGCACCAAAATTGTAAAATATCTGACAACTACATATTTATATCTATTTCTTCAATTAATACCATAAGAAAACATTTGGTAAGATGGGATATGAGATATTATCAAAAGTTAAACCAGCTTATTATAAAATTAAATAAAATTTTAAAATTTTAAATATAATTAAAAGAGATTATTTTTATAATTTAAAGTTTAATTAAAAAGATATTATTAAATAAAAATTAATTAATTAATTTTAATTTATAATAATTTATTAATTATAAAAATTATCTAATTAATTAATCAATTTTAATCAACAAAAATTATTAAAATAAATTAAATCAAAAAATTGAAATAGTTTAAACTTTTTACTATCAAATTAGTCTAAGTAATTGAATTTTTTAATTATTATTTGGATTATTTAAGATTTTAGATCGAATGTGACAACAATGATGCGCTAGATTCTACTTTTTAAAATGAGGCAAAGAAATTCATAATCAAGTAAATAATAATAATAATAAAAGAATCCCAAATCCCAATTGCTCAAATTCCTTATATATAAATATATATATATGTTCTATTCTGTGAGTCGTTCTTCCATATTACGCGTTGCTCTCGAGTTTCCATTGTCTCTCTCTGACAAAATTTCTTCATAACGAAGGTAAATCCCCTAAGGTTTCCAGTCTGGTTCATCTAGTTTCTGAAGAGTAGTCGTTGATTTTGGTTCAAATTCAGTTTCTTTTGTGAAAAAAAAAAGATCTTTCTTTTCTAGATATTCTTCAGGATTTGGCTAATTTTAGGTGCGTTTCCTGCGATTTTGGTTTTGAAAAGGTGGTTTTGATTTGTTTCTCCGTCTGATCTGTGCGTTGCAATGACAAGGCGGTTTAGATCTGTTCAATTATTGGTTAAAATATGGTTTTGATCTGTCGATTTCCATTTCCTGGTGAGTTAGGATGAATGCAAATCCTTTAATTTGTCTTTTGATTTCATGTTCTTGTGTTTGGCTTCAGATCTATGTAATATGCCCTTTTGCAATTTCAAAACTTGTGATTTTTGGGTGGTTTTATGGTTTCTTTCCATTTGGAAATTTCTTGTGTTTGTCCTTGTTCAATTTGGAGTTTCTGTGATAGTGGAGTTGGTCATTCGTTTATTTTAAAACTTTTATTGGTGTTGTATTGTAGGGATCAACAGCGAGGAACTGAAATGGGGTTAACATTCACGAAGCTTTTCAGCCGGCTTTTTGCCAAGAAGGAAATGCGAATTCTGATGGTGGGTCTTGACGCTGCTGGTAAGACCACCATCTTGTACAAGCTTAAGCTTGGTGAGATCGTCACCACCATCCCCACAATTGGTAAGTGTTCTTACTTTGGATTTGTTTCTACAATATTCAGCCTCTTAGAAAGCAAAGCTCGTCTCTTTTTCCTGGTATTCTCGCAGATAAGGTGGAATGTCTTGCTAAATATTTATTGGTCATTGTTAATTTCTTGCATATTGGGAATTGGATTATTCTTTACCATAACATGATTTTTATGAAAGAAAATTGATTATATTCTTGTTTTACAATTGGTGGGGGTTGTTGCATGAATTTAATCAAGTACATTTTGTTGTCTGCAGGGTTTAACGTCGAGACAGTGGAATACAAAAACATTAGCTTCACTGTTTGGGATGTTGGTGGTCAAGACAAGGTATGAATGTGGAAATCCACTACAATTCTATTCTTACTTTGAGTTGTCTTGTCAATTACTTTTTCTTGAGTTTACTCTTGAATATTTTGCTGCTCGCAACAGATTAATTGGATGTTCTGTTGTGATACAGATTCGTCCCTTGTGGAGGCACTACTTCCAGAACACTCAGGGGCTTATCTTTGTGGTGGACAGCAATGACAGAGATCGTATTGTTGAAGCCAGGGATGAACTGCACAGGATGCTGAACGAGGTAATTGTTTATTCAGTGCAGTTTTGGGTATGATGACCATGGTTTGAGTCTTTTGACCTAGGTAACTAAATTCATCCTGGTCATCTTTCAGGATGAACTGCGAGATGCAGTGTTGCTTGTATTTGCTAACAAGCAGGATCTTCCCAATGCAATGAATGCTGCTGAGATTACTGATAAGCTTGGGCTCCACTCTCTCCGCCAGCGTCACTGGTGGGCTTTCTTAAATTGTTGTCTGCTGTTGTTTCAATTATTGACTTCAGCTTGTATGCTTTGTTGGACCTAATATTCCTTTTGCACTTTCAGGTACATCCAGAGCACATGTGCAACCTCTGGTGAGGGTCTTTATGAGGGTTTGGATTGGCTGTCAAATAACATTGCAAACAAGGTAAGATGAGGGTAATATAATATTATCTATGCATATGTTCAATCTTCTGTCCAAAAGTGTCAAGGCTTTTGAATCTGTATCGTATGATCTTATTAATGTGTTGTTCGTAACTTTGCCATTAAAGTCTCAGAAAACAAGCATTTCACTTTTTTAAAATATCATCAGTTTAACCAAGAATCAATGAGTTATTATGCATTGACTAGAGATTGTTTTGACTTTTCTCTGAACAATATCTACAGGCATAAATCAAATGCAAGAGACACATCTTTTTCGGATTAGCAATTCTGGATGCATGGGTGAATATTATCTAGTCTTTTCCATTTCTTTTATTGTTTTTCATTCGAGACAATTGGGTTGTGTCTATGCCCTTTTTTTTTTTCCATCTTTGGGGGTTGATCCCCTTTTTTCCAGCACCTTTGATCAGTATATTGTAATAGAATATTGTCGGATATGCTTCCTAGCAAATATGGGTTTGAATCCCTTGCCTTGTAGCTGTAATTGAACTTAATTCCTTACATCCATTGTTATACAGTTCATATTTTATATGTTCTTTTATGGTGCTCAAAACCTTAACCGTTGTGGTTCCTGGCATGTAATCTTATTTGGCCCAAATATATAGAAATTTAGGATGTGGGACTTTGAAGGACTGGCATTTCTTCTGTAGCAACTCCTAACTTTTGTTTGGGGGGATTGGAGGATTACTTCAAGATTTTAGACTACAAAGTGCACACCTCGGAGTACAGAGGACTTGAGGTGAATTGACCTCCCAGGTCTCTATGATTTATGAGGACGACCGATTTAAACTTCTGGCGTTCCTTTGTTATTTGCTTGATCGAGTTTCTTGGGATAACGCAGAGATTGGCTGGACTCATAAACAAGCGTCAGGACGCCTTTTCAAGGAAAGATCAAGATTGATATGACAGGTACCACTGGATTTGGACCAAGTGTTAAGGTTCAGAGGTACCTTGCAGCCTGATTATGAAATCAGCATGTCAGGGTTAACTGAGGGCATATACCGTCCAAGACAGGCACTCTTTCTTTGGGTATGAGAACAGAGTAAGATTATAAATATAAGTCGAATCATCTTGCAATTTTACAATCCAATCGTTCCAATTGAGGGCGCAACTTGCATAATTAATGACAAAAATGAAATCATGAGCACATATTTCAACACAAGACTGGAGGAGGCCTTGGCTTCAAAGATGAATGCGTGATTAACATCTTGCACTCCACAAAAATTGCCAGTCGACTGGGAACCACAATCATTTATTAGCTGCATCCAAGGACAGCATCTTTAACCTCAATCGCATTGTTCGTGTTGGTTCTCATTTCTCCAACCTCCAGCCGCCATGGCCTCTGGAGGAAGAATCTAACAATCTTAGCTCCAGGAATTTTTCTGGTGCCCTCACTTGGATAAGTGCAAAGAAGTGGACTAGTCTAAATTTTCAGGCAAGAACATTACCTCTATGGTAAAGCAAGCATTTTCTGGTCCCCAGTTACGAGACTAGAAGTTTTGTTCCAATTCCAAATATCCACAAATGAGAACAAAATGAAACTATATTAGTTCTTTCTTCTTTTTGTTTGTTATCTTTTTCAAAACTTTCATCTGCTAATGTCCACGGATTTGGAATCTTTCCATACCACTGAAATTGTGGATTCGGATTTCCCATCGGCTACAGGTCCAATAGGTACTTTCAGTTTCAGGGTTAGAATGGAATTTGGCATGAAGTGGCTCCTAGCTTATTCTTAGTAGTCGTAATTATCGGCTTTAATGGAATGATGTTGTAAGTTGAGTATACTCAGTTACTTCAATATGGGCGCTGGGTAGACCTACACTGGTAACTTCTGTCCTAATCAATAAGGTCCCAAAGATCTTAATGGTAGACAAGGTAGCCATAAATGAAGGTATCAGAAACGTTCTTAAAATATTATCAGTCACCATCCGTCCCTTTGTGATTATGATTGCAGGGTGAAAACAAAACTACTATCAGTCACCATCCGTCCCTTTCCCTATTTTTGGTTACTGTCCCGTGAGTGGGAATAGTGGAAAGAACAAATAAATCCTGTCTCCGCTACTTGTTTGATTGTTGTCTTCAGATTTTTGTCCACCGTTCTTGGTGGATAAGGACAAAGATTTCTGTCCCTCCCAAAAAGGAAGGGCAGGTTGCTGTCTCCGCGATATTGCACGTGTAGAAAAGTATAGTTAGATGCATATCTTATGTGTTTCCACTGTATACACCAACACTAAATCATATTCGTGATTGGTTTCTTTTGTTTTAAAATTTACCAAAATCACATTTTTTTTCGTTCTATAATCTAATTTACTTATAACTAAATAAATATTATTATTATTATTATTATTATTATTATTATTATTATTATTATTATTATTCGTGATGTGTTTGAAATTGTTATTATTATTATTTGTTAATTTTTTTAACTTATACAAATCATTCGTAATAAATTTATCAATGAATTACATATTTCTAATCATATTAAGGACTAGGGGCATTTTCGTCATTGCCACAATTTTTCCGTTCTGTCCACTACAACTAAACACATTCTGTCCTCGAGACGGAGATAGTTTTTTCTGTTCTGTCCACCATAATCAAATATCTCACTGTCTCCACTTTTTGTTCCGTTCCGTCTCTAAATTTTTGTTCCGTTCCGTCTCCAGCTACCGGAGACAACAACCATACGCAGCGTTAATGTCTTGGAAAGACAAAGTATTCAATAGAATATAGGCCAACGAGAGAGCATATGCTGCTCAGGATAGGGCTCCAGTGGATCTTATAGTAGAAGGTATTTCTAAGAAAGATTTCAAGAATGACAATCCACTTTTCTCGGCCTTTCGAGTGGATCCAGTCTATATGGCTAAATTGAAGGTTCCGTGGTGGCAGTCAGTTGTTGTTAAACTTCTTGGCCATTCCAGCACGTTCAGAGTCCTCTATACTAAGATTGAAAAGCTTTGGTCTCTAACTGGTGGTTTTGATGTTCTTGATCTTGGCCATGACTATTTTTTGGTCAAATTTGATCTGCGTAGTGACTTGGATAATGTCTTAAGGGCTGGTCCTTGGCTGATTTTTTATCACTATCTTATCGTCTGCCCTTGGTCTCCTAGATTTCAGCGTCATATGCATTGGTCGATTCAACAATGGTTTGGGTGAGACTCTCCGAGATTTCTATTCAATATTATGATGAGGATTTATTATTTACGTTAGCTTCTGGGATTGGACGTCCCGTTAAGGTGGACAAGAACACCACTCTTGCTAATCGAGGGTGTTTCGCTAGGGTCTATGTTGAGATTGAGTTAGATAAACCCTTGGTAGGCAAAATAGAGATTGATAGGCGTACATATAACTTGGAGTATGAGGGTCTTCATACTATCTACTTTCATTGTGGCAAATATGGCCACAAGGATAGCTTTTGTCCAAGGTCTACGGTAGTTAAAGTTCAGGGCCATGATGATTTGCGACAAGACACCACTATGGCTATAAAGGATGCTACTATTGTGAATCTCCAAGATCGTGCTCCAAACAAGGCCAGTGCCAATCATGCTAAAACTTCGGGATTTGGTATTTGGATGATCGTTTAGAAAAAATTAAAAAAAAACTTATGGAGCTAAACAATTAGAACGAGCCCCTAAAAACCAACGCCCTACTCATAACTGTTATGGTCCTTTGTTTGATGAAGAGTATGAAGTCGAGACGGAAGCTTTTGCTGAAGGGGGGGATCCTCTGTCCCCTTCCCCTGACCCTACTCTGGCCCCCTCTCATCTGAGTCATCCATTCACGTGGGCCCCACATGGATGAATGACTCAGATGAGAGGGAGCCAGAGTAGGGCCAGGGGAAGGGGGACAGAGTGTTGGACCCTACACCCCACCCGTAGGTGTTTGCGGGTTATACCACGGCATCCAACCTTAATCAGTATTGTTCGCTTTGGTTGCGAATAGAACTCGCAACCTCACGGTTTTGTTCCGCTTATGCGGACTCCTCTTACCATTGAATTGGCTCAATGGTAAGAGGCGTCCGCA
>JAOSBK010000001.1:5164352-5175982 GCA_027568895.1 Erythroxylum shatona | reverse complement strand
TATTATTATTATTATTATTATTATTATTATTATTATTATTATTATTATTATTATTATTATTATTATTATTATTATTCGTGATGTGTTTGAAATTGTTATTATTATTATTTGTTAATTTTTTAACTTATCCAAATCATTTGTAATAAATTTATTAATGAATTACATATTTCTAATCTTATTAAGGACCAGGGGCATATTCGTCATTTGCGCTATTTTTTGTTCTGTCCCCTGCAATCAAACACATTCTGTCCTCGAGACGGAGACAGTTTTCTCTGTTCTGTCCGCCATAACCAAACACCTCACTGTCTCCAGTTTCTGTTCCGTTCCGTCTCTAAATTTCTGTTTCGTTCCGTCTCCAGCAGTCAGAGACAGCAACCATACGGACAGTTTGTGATTATGATTGCAGGGTGAAAACAAAACAGTCCAGTATTTATGCATATAGCTAGGCTTCAAGTACTAATTATAATATTGACACACTTTGCAGATTAGCAGATACATTCGGGCATAATATTTGATCCCTGTCGAGCTTTTCCTTTGATACTGAATACAAATTTTCGAAACCCCATCCATGTTTATTGTGGATTAAATTGGTTGACATTTTTATATCTCTAAAGTAGTTTTTTGGAAGTTGGAGACTCCCATCTATTTTTAAATATGAAATGCTAAGCGCTCCTCAGAAACACAGAACAGGAACACCATCACAACTTCCAGGAAAAAGTTAAGTTTTAAGGATTGCTTGGGACAGTCATAATCATCCATACATCCAGATGAGATGATAGATTTAGATTACTATCTGCCAAGGTCGAGATTTAATTGGTTGAGGCGTATCCTTCAGTGTAAACCTTCCTTGGATCTTACCTCATTAATGTTTGGAAGGAAAGATTCTTATTTTGTCAAAAGTTTCTCCACACGAAGCTTTTGAATCCTTAATTACTAGTTCCATCCTTTGAGGAATATCATGCAAAAGACATAACGATATAGAAGAACTAGAACTATGAAGCGCAGAAGACTCTAGACATGATTTGATAATGACAATAATTTGTTGTGTACTAGTGCAGAGTGTAATTGGATGCAATTTGCAACAACGAAGTCATTATCAAATCATGTCTTGCAGTGTTTTGCTCTTCTATCTCAGTACAGTTTCTAACAGAAGATCTTCCTTAATATGATTCAATCAAAGATATTTGATAATACTGATGATTTGGTTTTGTTTCCTTCTCATAAATGTCATGTGTTGCATGAGACCATTTCTGCTTATCTTTACAAAAGCAGTGATAAAGGGTAAAGAGCAATTTAGAATCCCAATATCAGCGGAAAACATGCTGTGACGCCTCGTAAATGCAGTGGAAGGTACTTGGAGGAGTCCGCGTTAAAAGACAAAAGTGAAAGTTGAAGGCATATAATAAGCTACCAAACTTTTTCACTTCAAGTGCAAACGTAGTTGGTTCTTTGCCTGCAGATCATATATTCAATACCATTATTTATACAGTTGCCCAATTTCTCACTAATACTGTTTTTCTAATTGCAGAGAAGACGTAAATTTGGAGCAACATATTTCACTTTTCTCTTAAGACTAATTAGGTTTGAAGTAACCACAAAAAAGGTAATCCTGACCAAGATATATAGAGAAGGAAAACCCTCATTTTCAACAAGTGGTCACTGCTGAAGCAGATGCTGCCTTATTTACTTGTTTATATGTTCTTCCCACTGAAGAAAAAGACCTCTCACTTCGATGGAGTTACGATTTCTTCAACAATAAGTAAAAAGAAGATTGTAATGCAACAAGTCATCCAATTCACTATGGCCTTAAAATATCCAATCTCTACCCCCAATGATAAGACATGTGAGCTGTACAAAAATAAGCGGCCATTCAATCAACTTGTAATTCATAAAAAATTATGTACCAGCCTTGACTTAGAAAAAAAAAATCATATTTTACAAGCGCTGAATAGGGCCTACATGCAATTTGCATCTGGTTTCATTTAGACCTCATTTGGCATTAATTTTCTCTGCATGTTTAACTCTATTTAAGGAGGCCGGTTGGTTGCATTTAAGAACCCAGGAAGGAAGGTCAGTAGGGTGGCATCCTCAGGGTTGCTGGTTTTACTTGCCCAGCAATCCTCAACCAATCTTTCTGTACTCTCTCAACAAATCTCCGTACACCTTCAACATCAAGCCCAACTTGCATAAGCTATTAAACTCTATAGCTATCTAAAGAATGGCTCCGGAAGTTCCTGGAGATGTATTTGCAGGGTCAGGCAAGGTATCCACGCTGAGCGTAGGCTACTCTCGGCGAGCCTACATAACCTTCTTAGCCGGTAATGGAGACTATGTTAAAGGGGCTGTTGGATTGGCTAAGGGTCTGCGAAAGGTGAATAGCGCATACCCTCTTGTGGTTGCGGTACTGCCTGATGTCCCTGAGGAACACTGTCACATTTTAAGATCGAAGGGTTGTACAGTCCGCCAGATTGAACCTATTTATCCTCCTGAGAACCATGTTCAGTTTGCCATGGCTTACTACGTCATCAACTATTCCAAGCTTCGCATCTGGAATGTAAGTACTAAGTAGTAAACGTAGACATGACATTCTCACATTGTAAATCTCAAAAAAAAAAAAAGGATTTGATAAAAATAGTGTGGTTACTTACGTTATTGACGTGACTTTATTCCTTTGACGTTTTAACTTAAACTGTCAATATCAAAGCATTCAAAAGCATCAGACTCTTCTTCAGATTCAGGCAATTTGGGGATTAAATTTTTTCTTTTAAAAAAGTCTCTGTAGCTTGATTTTAAAATCTTTTTTTTAATTGTATCCATGTAGATATGCAGCTTGTATACATACAGTCACACAGATCCTACGCACATCACTTTTATATAATTAGCTATATATGCCAGAGGTGAATCAAACTTGAATCAAGTGAATCAACATATGACAATATATAGAAGAATCATGATCTAATGTAGATGCAAAATCTTAGAGAATAAGAATTGAAGAGCATTGGCTGCTGTGTTTTTGCAGATGGAGGAATATAGCAAGATGATTTATTTGGATGCGGATACACAAGTGTTCGAGAACATAGACCACCTTTTTGACAACCCAGATGGCTATTTCTATGCTGTCACGGACTGCTTTTGTGAGAAAACCTGGAGTCATTCTCGCCAGTACTCTATCGGATACTGCCAGCAGTGCCCTGATAAGGTGAAATGGCCGGCTGAGATGGGCTCTCCTCCGCCACTCTACTTCAACGCCGGCATGTTCGTTTTCGAGCCTAGCCGCTTGACTTATGAGAAGCTCCTTCATACCGTCCGGATCACCCCACCAACACTGTTCGCCGAGCAAGTAAGCTCAAAGTTTTTAACATCTTCTGTTAAAATTTTTTGTTTTTTAAATGATTTTTACCATTAATGAGTGATATGTAATAGCGGCTCAGGTTCAAGTTCTGTCAGATTATAATTTTTCATGATTTACTTGTTGGCATGTAACAGGATTTCTTGAACATGTTTTTCCAAAAGATATACAAACCACTTCCATTGGAGTACAACCTGGTTTTAGCAATGTTATGGCGCCACCCCGAGAATTTTGAGTTTGAAAAGATTAAGGTGGCTCACTACTGTGCTGCTGTAAGTAATCCTCTTCCTCAAATCTCAACTTTTGTTTTAAACTATAGAAAAACCTGTAGTCCTTCCTCTGAATTCGTTCATAAGACTTAATCACTCTCGGAGACTAGCTAAATTTACTTATCTGCTAAAAACAGGGTTCAAAACCATGGAGGTTCACAGGCAAAGAAGTTAATATGGATAGAGAAGACATCAAGATATTAGTTCAAAAGTGGTGGGATATATACAAGGACGAGTCGCTGGATTTGAAGGTTGAAAATAATAATCCTCCAGAAGAAGAAACAATCTCAAGGACAACTTTCATGGCTTCCATGCCTGAGCCAACTATCTCCTACATATCTGCACCCTCCGCTGCTTAATTTCCCGATAGAGAAAGACTGGTTTTCTTCTTCTTTTTTATAAACATTTTCCTAAAACTCAAATATATATGCTCTTTGTTTTTTCACTTCTTTTGATCTACTTGGCCTTTCATTACTTCTTGTGTGAGAAAAGAAGAATACGTATTAGTCTGCTTGAGTAATTCACTCACATGAAGCTACGTGAGAAAAGGAACTTGCAACTCTGGTCAGGAATATATTAAGAAGCGTTTCAGCTGACTGTATAGGCTGAGTCCAGGTCCCTGTCCAATATTACGGTGTCCTATTCTGTCCAATGAGTCTCAGCCATTTATTTATGTGGGTCTCATGTAAATTACGCGTGAATCCCGCGTAGATCCTACAAAATAAATGGCTGAAATTTTATAAGACAGAATAAGACAGAGTAAAATTGGACAGAGGATCTTATCTCGTATAGGCTTTATACTTGTACTGCTGGAGAATTGCTCTTGTATTAGGATCCCTTACGTAAGGTTTATTTACTTTTATCTTCTGATCACTTTGGTGGCTGACCCCGACATATATCTCATCACTTCAGTTGTCTAATAACTCATCATAATTTGAACATCAAATTAAGGCAAAAATCATCTATTACTAACCATATATTATAATGTTATTGATCGATGATGATAAATTTTGTTCTAACAATGATTTTTGTCTTCATATATTTGAACCTAGAACATTCATTTTATAGGACCACTAATCAAAAAAGACTCATGAACTAATTGGTGATCCTTTTCACAATGAATAATGCCAAATGGGCACAAGCAGCATTCCCTAAATCATTCCCATAGGTCACACAAATTGATGGAATTTTCAAAATGAAAATTTGTCATTTTTATTTTTTAAAATTAAAAATATTTAATCAAATTTTGAGTCACCTAAGCCCAACTAAGCTTGCAATCAGGCCAATAGCCTCGAGTCTAATTAGACTTTACAAAGTTTTAGGTTAGGTTTGAGTTTGGGCAAACTTAAACCTGACTTAACTCATTGTCACCCCCCATCCGTAATACGTCTTAACAAATGTATAATTTTGATCTTGTTACATACCAAATGACCAAAGGAAGAAGATGAGCATCAGGCTAGCATGGGAATTATCCTTTTCCCACTTAATAATGCCAATTGGGCACAATACCTATGCCCAAAACTATCCCCATCAATGTAGGTCACAAAATTTTGATGGAATTTCCAAAATGAAAAATTGACATCCTATTGTCTTTTTTCTTTCCTACAAACCTTATTTAAATTGTTGAATACTTGGCCCTGCCACCATCCAGATATATTATTGGAGTTAGATTATACTAGTCATAAGCGTTTTTTTTTTTTTTTCCTGTATACCTTCTGCACTATGTTCTAATTCCACTCAATTTTCTTAGTACACATTAATAGAAACAAAAATGTAAAGCTTTGACTTTAAATACATTCCAGTTATTTATTTTTGTTAAATTTACCTTACAATCTCACTTTTCTATCAACATCAATTAGAACTAAGTTGTTCTCATTTTTTATACATTGATATGAATTTTAGATTTAAATAAATGAAGGTTTGAAATCAATTTGACCAAAACGGAGTTAAGAGACAAAAATGCACTTAATACTAAATTTCGAACTCAAAGTTAAGCTTTTTCTTTCATAAAAGGGACAAAACTTCCTTAACTTAAGAATCGATGACATTTTTCATCAAAATTATGTACCATGTACAATCTATACTTGTTTTGCATCTCAACAAAGATATAGCTATAATCTTATTACGTGCCAAATGACCAAATGAAGAAGATGAGGATGGATGTAGCATAGGAATGTCAAAAAATGATGTTGCCAATTTTACTATAATGGCCCACTATTATGTTTTGTTGTTACTGTACTATTTTACTTTTTAATCTTAAAATATAACCATTATTAATTAATATAAATACCCAACGTTTTTTAGAATGAACTGAAAGTTAAGCCGTTAAGATAAAGTTTAAAAGATTCAACTAATATTAGGCCATTATAAAACCAAGTAAAGATTAAGTAAAATAGAAAAAATTGAAATATAATTGAAGGAGACAATCCATATCTATTAAAAAATTTGAAGTGTAATTGAAAAAAAGACTGTCAAATAAAAATTAATTAATTTACTTTGGTTTATAAAAATTGATTCATCGATAAAAATCAACTAATTAATTAATAAGCTAATAATTTTTATTTATTATTATTATTAAAGTAAATCAAACTAAAAAGTTGATTAAATCTAAAAGTTAATCTTTTCAAGATTTTCAAGGTTGAATTGGCTGAACCAGTTCAATTTTGTAATCATTGTAAATACCTATCATTCACTATCAAGGGTTATAATTAAGGAATATTCCCAATTCATTTTTTTTCTCTTTTAGGATTCCTCAATCTTCTTTCTCTCTCCTTCTAATTGCATTACCAATTTTTATATCCATTTTCCTTTTTGCTTAAAGTTGGTATCAGTTGGTATTAGAGTATGATTCTACTACCTATTCGCTATTATTTCACAACTACTTTTCTATGTTCATCATGGGTGAAGGCATCAAAGGACAAGACCTAAAGAGGATAGAAGAAACACTTTGCAACCAACTAATAGAAAAGCATAAGGAAATGCTAGAGAAAAGAAATGGCTCTTATCTTATTCTTATTGGAATCTTTAAGATAAACTAGCAAAACAAGGTCTAGATATGGTAGAGCTTCAAGAGATATTCCAATGGTATATTCTTTTATTGAAATCACAAGTATCCCACTACAATCATACAAACATAAGTGGATTAAAAAAAGGAGGTATTTGACTATGGAATAATGATCACCTTATATTGCCCCTACAAGAGCCAATCGAGGGGAGTTTTCCCTTATGTAATCGATGGAGCTTAACAATTTGTTATTTCAATCAAAGGAATTCTTTTTGCTAGATCATACTTCGACCAATATAAAGGTAAAATTTCCAAGTGGCCATATGGTGGGAGTAGCTGAAGAGTGGAACCAACTCTTCCTTAAGCATCCAATGACCTTAGTAAGAGCCCTTCTAAAATGAATATCATATGTCTATTACACAATGATTCAAAGAGGAGGCCCTAATAGGAGATTTTAAAGTACTAAACTAAACAAGTAGCGTGCAAGACTATTGCTCCATGTTCAACAAGTACTCCTTCTGCCTTTAAATTCTTAAAGTATATTTGGTTGTTTCTTCTTATTGAATTATCATAAAGTTACTAAATCCTAAAACATTATCATACATTTATCAAAAAATAAGAGACCATAGATTCTATCTATTATTATAACTATAAAGGTGCCATCAATCTCATTTGTTGAACCCGAATACCTCATATTTTCCCCTTCTTATTTAATATGATCGACTAGATTTAAAGACAAACTCCTGCCAACCCTAAAGATATTTCGCAAAACAATATCTCACAAATTACCCTAGAAGCCAACCAAACAACTTGACAACAAGGAGTTTAAAGAGAAGAGAGCTCAAGGAATTTGTTTTTGGTGTGATGATAAATACTCACCTAGTCACCAATATAAGAAGTAGTGGAACATGTTTCTTATAAAGATAAAGAAATCGACCAAATAAACAAAGTGGAGCAGGATAATGAACTAGAAGAACCTCTAATATTATCTTTACAAGTGATGTAAAGAAATTTTATGGAAAGTTACCAGCAAACTAGAGTATTGGGGATGCATAAGGGAAGTCCTACACATATACTCTTTGACAATAGGAATACATATAACTTTATAAATTTCTTATCAATCAAAAAGGAATTTATGAGTATTTTGAGGTGAAGGACCTTAAGTTCATAGTAGGGGGAGGCCTCCAACTAGTATGTGATGTGCTATATAAGAATTGGGAATGGTAACTACAAGGTAACCTTTTTCCTCGGCTATTAGCTTTGGGTGGTTTTGACCTAGTGCTAGAAATTCAATAGCTCTCCACCCATAATGATGTCCTGTGTAATTTTGGTAGGAGAACCATATAACTCTACTAGTGTGGAAAGTGGATTTTACTCGAAGGGGGACAACTTAGTTATCCTAGGTCTACCCCCAAGAAATTTGCAAAATTATTATCCAAATTTTGACTTAATAGTCAATTTTATATTTTAAGACTATTTTGTTTAATAAAGAAGTATCTTTTAAAGCTCAATATAGGGGCTAACTTATTGAAGGAGGAATAACAACATGAATTCAGGTGTCATTTGGCTGAGTTTAGTTTATTGTTTATTGAACCTATTGTGTCACCACCTCCAAGATCACATGAATATAAAATTCCTATCAAAGATGGTGTTGAACTTAATAATAAACGTCTTTATAGAAATAGAAGGTTACAAAAAAGCATAATCAAGGAACTAATACAAGATCTTCTAAAGTTAGGCATTATTTAATATAGTCATAGCCACTTTTCTTCTCCAGTAGTGTTAGTAAATAAAAAAGATTTAATAAATAAAAAGATAGCTCTTGGAGAGTGTGTGTAGACTATAGTGAGCTAAAGAAGAACACTATAAAAGATAAATTCCCTATCCAATCATTGAAGAACGTCTAGATGAATTGTACGGAGCAACTTGGTTCTCCAAGCTTGATCTTAGGTCTAGATATCATCAAATAAGGATGTATACTTCTAATGTCCACAAAATAGTTTGTAGGACTCATAAATGTTATTATGAGTTATTTGTAATGCCCTTCATGCTTACCAATACCCCTTTATATTTTAGAATTTAATGAATTATTTCTTAAAAGTTCTTCAATGACATTTTTATCTATAGACAAACTTTTAGGATCATAGGGAATATCTTAAGATCACCATAGAGATTTTGGAGCATAATCATCTCATTCTCAAAGGAAACAAATATAACTTCTATGCCTCACAAATTGAGTATCTTTGACACACAATTTCAATTTACAAACTCTAAATCAACATTGGGAATATAGAAATCATTTTACAATGACCAATCCCTACTAATATGACAAAACTCTGAGGATTCTGGGCTTAACTGGATACTATGGGTGATTTATTAAGTATGTAATATTCTAAGCAAGACTTTAGAGGAGTTACCCAAAAGGAACAAAATTTGAATCGGGGTAAGGAAGTAATAGAGGCATTCCACAACTGAGAGACGACTCTTATAAATGTTCATTGCTTGACATTACCTAATTTCTCATTACCTTTTATGGTTGAAGTTGATGCATGTGAACATGGCTTACGGGCAGTGCTAAGTCAAGAAAGACATCCTATAGCTTTTATAAGTAAATCTTTAGCTTCTAAACATAAAGTTTTATCAACTTATAAGAAGGAGTTTCTTGCTATTATTATGGTTATTAAACACTATCATTAATATTTAAATGGAAAACCTTTTGTCATTCTTACAGATTATAAGAGCTTAAAGTTACTTTTGGAATAAAGGATGCACACTCCCTTTCAACAGAAATGGATTCTCAAATTATTGGAGTATGATTTTGAGATTGTGTATAAAAAAAGGGAAGGAAGGTCTTGCTATTGATGTTCTGTCTCGAGCTTTTTGTGTTAAACTTAGCACCCTAGCCTTATCACAAATGCATATTCAACTATTGGAAGAGACATAGAAAAACTGGGAGAAGGATTCCATTATGTGGGATTTGATAAAGAAATTAGTGAAAGGTCAACTAATCTTGAGCTCTGACTAATAGATAGAAGGAATCTTAAGATGGAAAGGGAAAATGGCAATAAGGCACTATACTAATTTGGGGAGTCAAATTGCATTTATAGGGCATAAGAACCCCAAAGGGGGACATTCTAGAGTAGAAGGGACTACCAAGAGGTTGCAAGATTTGTTCTACTAGAAAGGTATCTAAGAAGATATAAGGAATTACATTAGAGGTTATCAGGTTTGCTAGCTTAACAAATATGAAACTTCTTTTTAGGTAAGAATATTATAACCATTGCCCATTCCTAAAGGATGTTAGGTAGATGTTTATATAGGCTTCCCACTTCTAATCACTGTTGAGTTAACTTGGTGGTTATTGATCAGTTTAGCAAATATGCCCATTTCTTAGCATTGAAACATTTTTAAACTATAGATGTGGTAGCCAATCTCTTCCTCTCCAATGTGTTTAAGCTACATAGTATGCTAAAGACTATCACCAATGATATGTTTACCATATTTTTAGGTCAATTATGGCAAGAGTTCTGCAAAATTCAAGGAGTAAGGTTACATTTCTCTTTGAATTACCATCTTCAAACGAACGGCCAAGCCAAAGTCCTAAACCATTCTTTAAAAAATTATCTAAGGTGTATAATAGGCTATTATCCCATTAAATGGTTCATATGGCTCCCATAGCTGACTGGAGGTATAATATCACTCATTATTTAACCCTTAATACTTCCTTATTTTAGATTTTATATGGTTACCCTCCCTTAATCTATGTTCCTTATTTTGTAAAGGATTTTAAATTACTACTGGTCAATAACCTCTTATAATATAGGGAGTTAGCAATTTAGGTGATTAACTTTCATTTATGGAGAGCTCAAGAAAGAATGAAATAGTAATTAAGTGGTAAGAAGGAAGGATAAGGAATTCCATATAAGACATGTGGTGTTTGTTAAGCTTCAATTATATAGGCAAGGGAACCTAGCCAAACGTTCTAACCAAAAACTATCTAGCCAAACGTTCTAACCAAAAACTATCTCCTAGATTTTTATAGGTCATTTAAGGCCATTAAAAGGTCAAACCTTATTGCCTGTAAGTTATAATTCCCATTGAATGCTCTTATACATAAAGTTTTTCACATGTTACAACTAAAGAAACAAATAACTTCTACTAGTATGATCTTATACATTCACGTCATTCTCAAGAATCAATGTTAGAGATTGCTTCCATAAAATTAATAGGCCGATTGTCCATACTTAACACATTGATAACCTTTTCAAAATGTAGATCATATCTAGTTAAGGGATAACATATCCTATTAGTGCATTTCAAACTATATGTCTCTTGAACACTTAGTTATAAATCACATTTATCAATTTCAGGTTTTTATTCCATTTGGATATGCTTTTGTAGTTTTTGAACTTCTCTAAGTTCTACCTCTGTCCTTCTACTTTCCTTAAAAATGAATTCTCTTTAGAGTAATGTAACATATCTTGAGATAAGTAACGTTTGTTCAAGAATATGATAAATTTAATATCTGATACTCTCTTTTGGATACCACACAAATTTACATTTATCTAATGTAGATTGAACCTTTATCAAATATTGCACTTTTTACGTAATTATCACATTCCCAAATCTCAACTTTGATCTATTACCAGTTCATATCTCACTTAAAGTCTTGTTAACCAATTGGGATATAAATTTATTCAAAAGGCATGTATATTCCCCAAAATAAATAAGAAGATTTGCATGACTCATTATAGAACACACCATATCTAATAGAGTATGATTTGTCCTCTAAAACACTTTATTGTATAGTAGAGTTATAAGTGGACTCTATTCTACGACAATCTTAGGAGACGGTTGGTTCGTATAGGGGAATGGTAATAGGAATGAGAATGAATATAGTGAGGAATGAGAATAGATATTATCATTATAATTATGATGGTAGGTTAAGAAAAATGAATGATTACTATTAATATTGATAGTGGTTAGTTTGTAAAAAATATTGAGAAAT
>JAOSBK010000001.1:5137496-5156261 GCA_027568895.1 Erythroxylum shatona | reverse complement strand
TAGGCCTGAAGCTTTGTCTTAATAGTAAAGAGAAGAAAAAGATAGCAACATCCTTATTCAGGGTTGAAAGAAGATGTTGAAGGCAGCCCAAATCACACATTTTCTGATCGATATACATCAAAGTCTCAGAGAAAAGAAGCCATAGACTATAGCTAATGTTTGCTTAAAAGTGTAGTCTTGCATTTCCAAGGCTATAGGATGGGAAAATTTAGTCTGTGAACTGATTAGCTCTTGTATTGAGCATTAACAACTCACCTTTGTTGATTCAAATTGAAGTAGATGTTAAAGGAGCAATTTTATTAACCGAATTTGATTTAATTAAAATTGAATTCAGATATAAAAGTAATACATGATCTGAGCAATTTCTGGAGGAAAAATTCTCAAATTTGTCCTTTGGTTAAGCAAATGAGATATATTTTTAAAGATAGCCATATAACCTCTCATAATTGTTTGAAGTTAGTTCATGTAGACATACTATAGTAAGTTTTTTAGAGGTAAAAGCATTCTTTATCAAAGAACCTATGTATATACATAATATTATAATATAAAGTAGAAAAGAAACATATGAATTTGCTCAAACTTATTAGACCTTTAATATTTGAATTAAAAGTACAAAAGACTTTCTAGTTTACATATATGCATTATTACTGCTAATCACATTTTGAACATGATTCCTTTAGAAAGGTTATCTTGGAAAACCCTTTTTGAGATATTAATAGGATAATTACCTACATATGAAGTCCATAGTACTTGCATTAGTTATAACTAGAAAATGTGCAAATTGACAAGTGAGGTTAAGAAATTTAACTCAACTGACACAAGACAATCTCAGGTTTATCTAATTGGCAAACAATATAAGTTATCATTGAGAAATTGATCACAACATGGAACTGGAACTTATGAAGGTTTCAGCAGGGTGGAGTTTTGAATTGATGATCACACAACCAACCAGAGAAGCCACATTCATTTTCTTGGCCCCATGATTCAGACAATATTGGTTGGATCATTGGCAAAAGATGTAAAAACCTTTTCCTTCCAACCATAATAAAGCACGCATCATAAGCTAGTAGTTAGCTTATCCTAATAAAACAAGATAAAGAAAAAGAGCATCATTTTGCCCTCTGAGATTATGCACCAACGAAAACCTGGGTATTCTAATCATTCCAGGAGTATACATGGGAAGAAATTTCTTGAGACATATATACAAATGCACACCATTCTGGGGAAAGTTTACAGATTTAATCATGGAGTTAAAGGATGCAAAGCAACCAATACTGAGCAACCAATACATAGCAAGATAAGATAACTCACCAATTATGGTAACGAGTATCAGTGGCAAAAATCCCAAGAAGATTGTCCCTCCAAAGTTACCTCGAGGAAATAAGCCCTGAAGAGAAGAAAATTGCAAGTCCATGATAATCCGCATAAATGTAAATAGAAAACAAATCCTACATCTCTCTAACTAATTCATGAAGTCACCCCCAAAAGTTAACGCATATTAGGATTTGCAAAAATTCACAGGAAAATCAACAGTCCCAGAACCAGAAGTCGGACAAGCATTGAACTCACCAAAATTATAACTGTAATTAAGAGGCCACAGAAAACAAAAAAAAAAGAAGTGAACGGAGAAAACAATAAACATTTGATTGAAAATGAAGATGTCAAAATCACCTTAGGCCTTCACGGGAGAAACAGAAGTGAAAAGAAAAATCAGGTAAGGATGCGTATATGCGCTTGGTTTCGGTTTCAAAAGAGAATCAAACCGTTCATATGCCTCGACGATACCTAACCAAACCAAGGCATCAAAGTAAAACAAAACATGAGAGAAACTCGAGTTGTTGTAGTACTGTATTTGGAGGGCCGGAACGGGGTTACATTGTTGGAGTAAAGAAGATTTTGGGAGATTCATAAATAATCAAACGAAAGAGAGAGATTTGGGACAGAAAAACGAAAGAGACGCAAGACATTGGAGAGAGCATTTCGGAGATTCGTAAAAAATCACACATGGACAGCGACTCCAAACGCTACGAAGGGGAGATTCATGAACAGAGCAAACCATTACCTGCGGAGATTGCGAAGCCGAGGGAAGAAGGAAGGAGAGCTACGAAGCAGAGGGAAGAAGGAAGGAGAGCTGCGCAGAGCAGAGAGGGAACCTCGTTTGGCTTCAGACAACGTAGGGTTTCTAGTTAAAGGAGGGTATTTCTTGTCCTTAGGACAAAAATTTCTGTACCTCAAGATAGGATGGGACAAACAAAATTTTTTGTCTTTATCCTTTGAAGATGGAACAGAAATGAGCGAAGAGTCAAAGACGGCAAGCAAACACCACAAAGGACAAAACTTATATATCCTTGTACTCCGTCCTCACGTCTAAAGACACTAACCAAACGCTACGTAGCTATAAGTTTTCAATAACTTCAAAATTGAAGAGCCCAAGAGCCCGTCAAACAGCTTTATAACATTGTCAAAGACTAGCATATCATATAATTAGTTGAGGAGGAGAGGACTAACATGACTAAAGAGAGAAGCTCTCAGCAACGACCTGGAGGCGGTCTCCTGAGAAGCTAGCAGTATAATAGAGCAGATACCTAGCGAGTGGCGGAAGGTGGAAACGCGATTAGAGAAGACAGAGGGAGAAGAATGAGAAGACGACAGTTTGATGATGGTGAGGAGAGTATTAAGGCGATAAATAGTAACCACTAAGTATAGAGAAGGGGAAATGATAGTTGTTTCCAATGTTTACGACACTACCGGGGAGAGGGAGAGGCAGAGTTAGAGTTAGGTTAAAGTTTTAGAAAATCCCTTCACATGTGTAAATTATATTTTCGGTAAAATTTTTTTATTACCAACATATACGTTACAGTACAGTATCTTTAGCATCGTTTCAACTCAACTCAAAATTTACTAAGAGCCTTTTTTTTTAAGGATTTTAGTTTTTATTTTTCTTTTAAATAAAAACAAATTTTTATTTAATTGTTAATATAAATTATATTTTATTATTGATGATAATTATATATTATATAAAATTTAAAGATAAATTATTTTTAATTAATTAAATTTATTTTAATCTCTTACGTAATATTTATTAATAAATTTTTAATAAAATTATTTTATTTTAAAATTAAATATTATTTTAAATATATTTTATTGTTTAATTGAATTATATATTTTTTGAAGATATTTTAAATTTAATTATATTTATTAAATTTTAATTAATTGATTTTAAAATTAAATTAAATTATTAATAATTTTATCAATAATTAATCAAATATAAAATATTAATTAATTATTCATATTTCTTATTAATAATTAATATATCAAATAAATTAAATAATATATTAAAATAAAATAAAATAATTTTTAGTTTTCATGAATTTTAAAAATTAGAAGAAATTAAAACTAAACAAACGGGCCTTAATATTTTTTATCATAAAATTTAAATTGATTTCTTCCCCTCGAAAAGTACACTATTTTTTTTTAAAGAGGGGATAACATTCAAACTTACAGCTTTTTGCTTTAATACGAGGAGTTTGTTGTCTCTCTAACTGTAGTAATTGCCTTCGAAAGCCAACCAATTTCTTGTCTATTTTTATATCAGATTTAGGGTAACTTGCATGTCTAAGAATGATAATGAATCTCGTATCATACCGTTTGAAAAATGATACATAAGGTGATGTTCCGATATCGGATGTCTATACAGGCGTGTTTCATTTGATACCGGTAGTATTTAAAATATCGGTCATATAATGATTGATGCCTAAAATTTTAAAAAATACACAGGTTTTTATGCAAAAAAAGAAATTTTGTAAAACTCCCCTCCCCCTCCCTATTGTCTCTCTCACACTCATTGTCTCTCTTCTTTATTGTCGCCACCACTCCCTCTCGGATTGTCTGGCGACCACCACTGCACCACAGCAACAACTCAACGCCACCAGCCCACCACCGAACCAATCACAGTCACAGAGTCTCCTAAATTCACCAGATCTGAAATAAATATAAATCCAAACCCAACCCGATCCGACATTGAATCAGTTTCCAATTTTTGGGTATGTTTTTTGCTCTGAAATTGGAAAAACAAATTCATTGTATTTAGTTATTTATGTATGTTTCGTGACAAAATTTGTTGGAAATTATTGGAATGAAAATTGTTGGAAATTATTAGAAATGAAAATTATTATGTATGTTTTTGTAATTGTTGAATTGAAACTGTTGGAAATTGTTAAAAATAAAATTGATAGAAATTATTGGAATTTGGAAATGCAAATTGTTTATTTATATTTTATTATTTTGTGAATTGTGAATTTGTGATCATTGAAATTGATAGTTGTTGGAAATGAAATTGTTGAAAATTTGGAAATGGAAATTATTTATGTATATTTTGTAATGTTTAAAATTTTGAATTGAAATTGTTCAAAATTTTTGAAAATTATAGGGAATGAAAAATGTTCGAAATGGAAATTATTTATGTACACTTTGTAATGGTTGAATTGAAATTATTGGGAAATGTTAGAAATGAAATTATTGGAATTTGAAAATGGAAATTATTAAGAATGGAAATTGTTCATGTATGTTTTGTGATGTTTGAAACTTTGAATTGAAATTATTTGAAATTGTTGGAAGTTATTGGAAATGAAAAATGTTGGAAATAGAAATTGTTTATGTATATTATAATGGTTGAATTGAAATTGTTGGAAAATGTTAGAAATGAAATTGTTGAAATTTGACAATGCAAATTGTTAAAAATGCAAATTGTTTATGTATATTTCATTATTTTGTGAATTATGAATTTGTGATGGTTGAAATTGATGGTTGTTGGAAATGAAATTGTCAGAAATGAAGAAATATAAATTGTTTATGTATGTTTTATAATGTTTAAAACTTTGAATTAAAATTGTTCAAAACTGTTTGAAATTATTAGGAATGGAACATGTTGAAAATGGAAATTGTTTATATATGTTTGTAATAGTTGAATTGAAATTGTTGGAAAATGTTAGAAATGAAATTGTTGGAATTGGAAAATGAAATTATTTATGTATGTTTTATAATGTTTGAAACTTTGAATTGAGATTAAAGAAAGTTAGAAACATAAACTATCATTTCTTTCCATTTAATCAATTGTAAAATATGTTGAATTATTTGGTAATATATAAATGTGGGCTATCATAACTATTTATAATAGATAATGTGTGAAAGTAGTGATGTATATGTGTCCAAAAGGAACTTTTTTCCAAATTGTGAACATGTTGTAGGCTAAACTCCAACCACTTATACTAATCCTTATTAATGTCCATTAAAAATCCTAAAAGCAACTTATATATTTAAGAACCAAATATAGAATGGTGGATATAATATTATGGTTTGCTAGAAATGAAAAGAAGATTCAAATGTTTGAATAAGAAAAAAAAAACTTCTAAACGAATTTATATCCTTCAACTTGATCCTCATATTATGAATGTATCATTCAACTTGATCCTCATAATATGAATAAACGTATATGAGCAATTGTATAAGATATGACATTCATTATTTGGTGATTATGTAAATCATACCCTTCAACTTGATCCTCATATTTGAAACTTTGAATTCAAATTGTTTTGTTGGAAATAGAATTATTGGAAATGGAAATTGTTTGTGTATGTTTTATGTAATTATGTATGTTAAATAATTGAATTGTTAGTTTTTGACTTATGGCGAATTGTAATCGATGAAATTGAATTGTGTATAATGTAATCATACAAAATGAGTTATATACGATGGACATGCGTATTATGTAAAGAAATTATATGTTCCTTTTATTTTAATATATGCATTTAGTTATTTTTACAGATAAATTGAAGAAAGTTCAAGTACTTCTGATCAAACCATTTCAAGAAGATACAATGATCCAGCTTGGGTTCATGCTGCATTAGTTCTCAGTATAAGGAACCATACTATTTGTCTGTTTTGCAACAAACATTTGAAAGGTGGAGAAATAACTCGATTAAATAAGCATTTAGTTGGAGTTAAAGAAGATGTGGAACCCTGTAAAAAAAGTAAGTAATGATGTAAAGTAGAAGATGTAAACTTTTTTTGAAGAATATCAATACGAGAAAGATAAAAGAAAAATGTTGAATATTTAAATTGGTAGTGGAAGTTCATTTGTTAGTTTTCATGATAATTGTGGAAATGTTGAAGATGGTAAGTGATAGTGGTAGTGTTAGTGTTCCATTCTAGGCCTAGCAAGAAGCAAATGTTACATTCGGACATGATTTTAGGGGGAAAAAAAGAAAATAGGTGACTAGTTTTTTTTCATCATGAAGAACTCATAGATCTCAACTTTCAATTCATAATGCAATGCAATCAAGAGATACGACTCACAATGTCGATATGGCAGTAGTTAGATGGTGGTATGATACAGGTTCATTATTCAATGCTTCCCAATCTTACTATTATCAGCCTATAGTGGACGCAATAGCCTCGTACAATCCGGGATACAAAGCTCCTTTGATTAATAACTTAAGAGGTAAACTTTTGAGTTACTCAGTTTCTGAAACTAAAAGTTATTTGGCAAAAAGAGTAAATTAGGCTACTTTTTGGTATTTAATCATGTGTGAAAGGTTGGACAAATAAGAGACAAGAGCCTATTATTAATTTTTTTGTTTATTCTGCAAATGGCTCAATGTTTTTGAAGTCCATTGATGCTTCTAGCCTTATTAGAAATACTTATACTTTATTTGAGATATTTGATGAAGTTGTGAATGAAGTGGGGTTATAAAACATTATTCAGTTCATTACTGACAATGATTCCGCTTGTAAAGCGGTAGGAAGAAGGTTAGAAAATAGGTATAAATCTTTTTTTGGACTCCTTATGCTACATATAGCATTGGTCTAATGTTGGAGAATATAGGAAATTATAAGTATTTCCCTATTATTGATGAGACTATGTAGAAAGCTAAAAAGGTGACCATATTCATCTATAATCGTGCATGAGTGTTGAATATAATGAAAAAAGAATTTACTAATGATAGAAATTTGTGTTATCCTACTGGGACAAGATTTGCAGTGAATTTCTTATCACTTAAATCTTCTGTTTTAATGAAGAAAGAGTTAAGACAAATGTTGACAAGTGATAAGTGGGTTGCATCTTAACATGCTAGATCTAATGCTAGATTGGAAGTTTCCAACATTATACTGGAAGATAGAAAATTTTGATCTCAATATAAATTTGTTATTCAAGTTTATGAGCCTTTGGTGAGGGTGTTTCACTTGGCTGATAGTGAAGAAAAGTCAATAATGGGTTTTTTTTGGATGCCACAAAGAGGGCGAAGGAAGCAATTAAGGTCAATAAAAGACAGAAACCTTCTTTGTACACATCAAATCTCGCAATCATCCATGAGAGATAAGAAAGACAACTTTCTTCTTCATTGTTTACAGTTGAGGCATTTTTTAATCCAAGTGCCTATTTCAGAGAAGATTTTATAAAGAAAGCTGAAGTTAATAGAGAAATGATATTAACTATTACAACAATTATTAGTCATGAAATGATGCAAGATGTATTGAGCTCACAAATGGAGGTTTGTTTATAACACTACTTTTGTTATCTTACGACTTACAATTTCTTGGTAGGATCAATTTAGAACTAGTGTTTTAGAATTACAAAAGTTTGCAATTCGGATTCTAAGTTAATATGTGAGTGCAACATACTATGAACAGAATTGGAGCACATTTGAATTCATTTATTCCAAGAAAAGGAATAGATTGGAGCATAAGAAATTGAATGTCTTGGTTTTCGTATGTTATAATTTAAAGCTTCAGGAAAGGTATGCTATTATCATTATTAATTTCAATATAATTTCTTATAATTTTATAATAATTAAAATTTAGTGTTTACTAAGACTCTTATAGCGTAAGTAGTTCAACAGATATAATTTCCATTGATAATATCAATCTTTTAGGGGATTGGGTTTCTGACAAACTAGGTTTGATAGATGTGGATAACTTGAAAGATAATCTTGAATAGGAAGGTATTGACATCTCATTTGGTGCATTAAATTTGAATGATGATGATAATGTGGCTTCTCTCAATGATGAGAAATTTGTACCAATTGATAACTAGGGTTAGTGCAATTATAATGGGTATCCTCCCTATAGACGATTGAATGAAGTTGCAGGATTTTGTTTTTGTTTTTGTTTTTCTTTTAATTTTACTTATATTTAATGTATATGTTAAATTCTATAAATGTTTTTGTTTCAGGTTTTACATTTACTTGATTGTTTCCTCATCACGAAATCTTGTCATAAATTGTAATAGTTTCAAAATCAAGGATATTATTGTTCTTTTTGTTGGATATTTTGATGTTATTATTATTTATTATATGATAACATTGTAATATTTTAATAATTTGTATTGTTCTTAATTTTATATTCGTATGACAATGATTGTCTTTTTTATATTAATTGTGGTCATTATTTGTATGTGAAATATTTGAAAATTATTATTATCTCATATTAATTGTGGTTATTATTTATTATTATAATTTTTGGAGACATGATTAATATAAACATATAAAGTATATAATACAACTATACAATATGACAATAGATTATTTTGCAATTTTAAAAAAATTCATGGACTATTTTATAAATTTAAAAAATTTCATGAAACGGTACCTGGTATTGATCGGTACCGGGATAGTACTGTACCATAATCCAATTCGATACTAAGGCCGGTACGGTATACGCAACATTGTTTCTAAGGGGTGACTCTTTAAGATTCTCATCGTCCTCAATTGCTTTAGTTCTTGAATCTTTTCTTATAGCTCTCCCAATATTTCGGTATTTGTTGCAAGATTTGTGAAACTCATCTGATTGATTGTTTAAAAATTGGTTCCATTTTCTCCTTGATTCTAGATTAAGTGGTTCTCATTCTTCTTCATGACCCACATTAGAAGAGTTGAGATATTTATAGGGGACAACTACTTTCATGGTCAAATATGATAAAGCAATCACGTGAAAGGGGGGGGGGGTTGCGTGAATTGTGTGTAACTTGAAAATTTTTTATAGTTCCTATCAATTCGTATAAACAATAAGGGCTTATTAAATTTTAAGACAAAAGGAGCCTGTCAAATTTTAAAACGAAAGGAGCATGTTAAACAAAGAGAAAGAATGATATGGTCAATTTATACTGGTTTGGGTTATAACGAAGCATACGTCCAGTCTCTAAGTTTTTAACTTAAGTGTTTCACTAATAAATCTCCAAGTTGTAATTTGACGAGCCTCTCCAAACTCGCAAGTACATATTTTTCAAGATTCTTTAACCTTCCACATTAACAGTATTTATCAAGTCTCTATAAAGCTCTCTAACTAATGAAAGTAGAGTTTGTTTAAATATGAGCTCCAATAAATATCAATCTCTCTCGAGATAGAGTATTTTCACTTTTTAAAGCTCAAAAGTAACAGGGTATAACTTTTTAAGAACAAGTATTGATGCTAATAATGTACTTCTGAAGTGTGTTGTATAATCAAATGTAGTAGCTCTCCTTTAAATAGAGATTCCCTTTAACTAGTCATTGCTTCAAATTGATCATCGACTAATTGACTTAACCAAATTTGATTCTATTACAACATCTTTCTCATTATCTTTGACAGAATCTTCAAGTATCTGAATGTTTGAATAATCCTTTGACTATGTCTTTGAATTTGACTATCGAATTGGTTGAATAACGAGATCCTTTGTATGATAGGAGCTTATCCATTCTAGATATTGTAGAACTGTTTATTTGAACAGACAATCTCTTGAATATTGTTATTGAATAGACAATCTCTTAAATATTGTTATCTTTTAGAGAGAAAAATAATCCAATAAATTTGAATTTTGAAATCTTAACAATTTGAAATTTTAACAAAAATATTATTATTGTTATCATCAAAATCATTAATTCAAAAGCCTTGAGCTAACAATCTCCCGCTTTTTGATGATGACTAGCAATAACATATATATTTTCTAAAATTCAAATAACTAAGAAAGATACCTGTAAATTTTATATGTCCTTGCAGTTGTAAACTTTATATGTCCATAATCACAATCATGATTAAAAGGAGCCTTTCTTAAGGAAGGAGCCGATCAAAAGATAACTTAGATGTAATCATAACATAGATATCTCAGACAAAATATATCACTAGACAACATTTAACAACATATATCAAAATGTAGTTTTTCTTAACTCTCCCCTTTTGTCATTATCAAAAAGAAGAAAAATCAAATATCATCACCATAAAGCACAAAGAGTCAAAATATCATAAAGGCGTCATGAACAATTATAAAACACAAAAATCATACCAAAATAATCATTAATATAAAAATGTAATAAAAGTATGTGTTTTAACAAAAATATTCTTTAAGTGAATCAATAACAACATGGACATGTTGCAAGTTCTTTATTTTATCTTAATGCAGCCAAATTTCCCTCAGTTGTTGTTGGATGTTCGGATTGTTGGTTTATGGAGAATTGACAGAAGGCATAGGAGGCTGTTGCATTGGGGCAGGACCCAAGACATCTACTATTCTTTCTAACTTCTTTTGCCCCCAGACGTTGTCTTTTAGTTTATATCCAAATTGGAATGGAATAGATGAATGACAATTTCCAGGCTCATACCATTCCAAATCATCAAAAGACATGACATAATATGCAAATATCTTAGTTATCATCATCCTATAAGGTAGTCCCCTTGTAGTATTTTTATGACTCACCTTATCCAACATAAAATGTATAATCATCGAGAGAAGGTTAATTTAATTACCTTTCAACAAGCTGTAGACAACATAAGTGTCTAATAAACTATATCTTTCAATTGGATTGCTCCTTGGAAAGGTGGATGTAACAGAGGCGATGCAAGACATCTTTGAAAAAGGTCCAATTGTCGGCATCAGACTTTTCCATCTTGGGTATTTTTAGCATTAATTCATATTGATCATACAAGTTCACCCAAATCAAAATTAGCAGCATCCCACTTATGGCATGAGAAGTCAGTTATCCCAATTGGAGTTATATCTAGCAGATTCCCTAAAATTTCTTCAGTCAAGAGAATTTCACATTCTCTAATCTAGGAGACAATTGTCTTCTTTCCATCAATAACTTCTTTTCTCATATGTGTATAAAATGATCGAATCAGATCATCACAAACAGTTTCATGTAAATTTAAGAAGTTTTTTCAACCAACGGACACAAAATAAAAGTAAACAAGAAAACTTATTTCATCAAACAACATTGGAAGTAGAATTCGTACAACAACCACCTTTCTTTTCTTGTACCTCATTTTGTATCTCGCTTTTGCTTCTATCGATTGAAACATTTTTGGTGGTGTTGCAGATTTTCCTTTCTTTTATGCAGAAACTTTTATTTTCTTTAATCTCTTGGCCTTAGGAATTTCTTCAAATAGAGATTCTTCCCTAGTGATAGGGTCTTCTGCAGTTTCTACAAGCATATGCTCTTTGCCTTTTCTTATTTCTTCCCTTTTTCTTTTCAAAAAAGCTTCTTTGTTTCTTGGTTCTCCCTCAGGATTTATTTGTTTTTCAGTTACAAATGTTTTCTCAGCCTACATTAGGACACTTCCTTTGGTTCATAGGTGCCTTACCAAACGAACTGATTCTTCATTTAAATCATCATCATTGGTGATCTAGTGTTCTTTTGACAAATTTTAACCTGTGCAACTAGGTCAAGGAGTAGAAGATGGTGGTAGTGTAGAGATTTTATGGGTAAGGGTAGGCAGAGTAAGAGTAGACAGAGAACGAGAAATTGATGGATATCTTGAAATTAGAGATGGAGAATAGAATCATACCTTCTTCATCAGCTTCCCCTTACTAGAGACTATTCTCATAAGAGTGTGCTCTTATTCACTAGAAGATTTTTCTTCTTCTTCTTCTTCTTCTTTTGCTTCTCTTTCTTCTTCTGATGAGCTAGGGTTTGATTCGTCAAGATTTCCTTCTCAGAATCATAAACATATTGTCACTTTGTTGATTCATTGTGTCTAGTAGATGACTTAAAGGCTAATTCTTCAAGCGATGCCAAAATCTTTTTCTTTTTCTTGTATGCATCTAATAGAGTCTCTCAAATGGATGCTTCTAAAAATTGGGGCTTTTTAATAAATGAGAAAAAAAAGGTTCATAGAGTTGTTTAGCGATGCTATTATTGGTGACAAAGAAGAAGATTCAAAAACAAGGGTTTTAGACTCTTGTTCATAGCAGAGAGTCTCACCATAGCTAGTAATGGGTATCAAAGATTTCTTTTGGCCTTTGGACTTTGTTCGTGCCATTTTCAAAAACAGAAGATGTTGGAAATTATTGAAGGGATTCATAAAGAAGAGAGTTGATTGTAGTGAGATAGAAGGAACTGCGATGAGTGTTAAAGATAAGATGAAGAAAGGAACCATCTTGAGATGTACTAAACGATTTTTAAGAAATGGTTTTTAAGAGACAATTTCCTGTGAAGAGGAAAGATTGTACACATTTTTAGAGGTATAGTCTCTTCCGTATCTTCTGTCAGTAATACGAAGGTTTGACAGCACTATGTGTGTGATTTTTTTAAATAAAACGACATCATTTTAGTGATGGCTATCTCTAAATAAGGTTAGTCTTTCTCTTTATAAATGATAGGAACCTTCTATACATTCGAAGGAGCCTTCTAAATAGATATATTCGAAGGAGCCTTTTAATATCTACAAGAGTAGAATAAAATCTTCAAATAGGTTAGATATCTGATAATCTGTACATACCAAGCTCTTTTTGTAACAAGCAAAATCTATTTTCTGAAAGGGGCTTAGTAAAGATATTAGTTACTTGATTTTTAGTATTAACATGAAGTAATTCAATAGTTCCTTCCAAAATGTGACCTATAAGAAAATGATGTTTAACTTCTATATGCTCAGTTCTTGAATGATGCAAGGGGTTTTTAGAAAAATTAATTACACTTATGCTCCCATACAATATGGTAATATGACTAAAATTTAGAGAAAAATCCTAGAGTTGATGTTTTATCCATAATATCTAAGCACAACATTTAGCAGCTGATATATATTCAACCTTAATTGTTGAGAATGTTGTGCAATTTTGTTTCTTGTAAGACCAAGAAACTAAACATCCATCATAGAATTGACAATAGCCACATGTACTTTTCCTATCAACTTTGTCAGCTACATAATCTGCATCACAATAGCCAATAATCTCATAAGAATCTGTTTTTGGATACCATAGTCTGAAATCTATAGTTCTAAGAAGATAACAAAAAATTCTCTTGACTGTTTGAAGATGACTTTCTTTAGGATTTGAATGAAAGCTTGCACGAAGACACACGCTAAGCATAATGTTAGGCCTTGAATTTGTGAGATATAGACGAGAACCAATCATCCCTCTAAATTTTGTCTCATCAGTAGCTTTGCCATCTTCATCCTTATTAAGCTTAGTTCTAGTATACATTGAAGTTCCCATTGGCTTGACATTTTCAAAATGATTTTTTTATAAGTTCCTTTATGTACTTGTCTTGACTGATGAAGATTCCCTTTTCTGTTTGCTTAATTTGCAATCCAAGAAAGAAAGATAACTCTTCCATCATACTCATTTCAAACTCCTCCTATATTAAAGCTGAGAATTCTTCACAAAAAGATGGATTAGTAGCACCAAATATTATGTCATCAACGTATATTTGAACTATGAGTAAATCAATTTTCTTCCTCTCAATAAATAAAGTTTTATCTATCTTTCCTCTTTCAAAGTCATTCTCAAGCAAGAAGTTACTTAATTTTTCATACCTTGCTCGAGGAGCCTACTTTAGACCATATAAAGCTATTGTCAATTTCATCATATAATTTGGATGGTTTATGCTATCGAAACTTAGAGGTTGTTTAACAAGGCTTCTTCATTAATAAATACATTTAGAAAAGCACTTTTGATGTCTATTTGATATAATTTGAAATTTTTATAATATACAAAGGCAATTAAAATTTTGATTGATTCTAGTCTACCAACAAGAGCATAAGTCTCATTGATTTCTTGTTGATTATAACCTTAAGCTATAAGTCTACCTTTATTTCTTACCACCTTACCATTTTCATCGAGTTTGTTTCAAAATACCGAACGAGTTCCAATGACTAACTTGTTTTATAGATAAGGTACTAGATTATAAACTTGGTTCTTATCAAACTGGTTTAGTTTATCTTTCATGGCTATAGTCTAGCTTTGATAAGCTTCTACAATCTTTGGTTCTACTTATGAAACAAATGCAACATAATTGTTTTTAAAGGAGGCTCTGGTCCTTAGACCTTCCGAAGGCCTAGAATATACTGAAGTGTATCAAGTCCTCTCCATTCTCTTGATGTCCTTCTACTATGAATATCTGGTGTCCTTTGTTGCATAGGTTCCTACTAAGATGTACATATAGCAGGAGCCTTCTCTGTCCTAGGTTCGGAAGGACCTTCTTGATCTCATGAATTAGAAGTCACTATAGGTGTAGATTGAGTTTGTGCCATGTCTTTGGGAACCAAAGGATTCTCTTCATTATTTGATTTTGCAGCATTTATTGAGGGTAATGTTTCGTCAAATACTACATATGTTAATTCTTTAATCTTCTTAGTTCTTTTGTTGTAGATTCTAAATCCTTTGTTGATTATATTGTATCCCAAAAATATAGCTTCATTAGACCTTGCTTCAAACTTGCCAAGGTTGTCCTTACCATTGTTTAATAAAAAGCACTTGCATCCAAAAGCTCGAAAATATGCAACATTAGGCTTTTTTCCTTTTCATAACTCATAGGGGGTATTTTTGGGAATAGGCCTTATAAGAAACATGTTCAAAACGTAAAAGGCAGTGGATATAGCTTCTGCCTAATATCTATGGGGTAGACCACTTTCACAAAACATGGTCCTGGCCATATCAGCAAGGGCCCTATTTTTCTTTTCAACAACTCCATTATACTGAGGAGTTCTTGGACATCAGAAATTATGAGTTATGCCATTATCATCACAAATCAAATTTTCTGTTATCAAATTCTCCTCTATGATCATTTCGAATTGAAGTAATGCAATACCCTTTTTCAATATGAAATTTCCTGCAAAACTTCAAAAACATCATCCTTCTTTGCTAGAAAATAAACCCATGTAAATCTAGAATAATAATCTATTATAATAAAACCGTAGTGTTTTACACCAAAGCTTTGAGTTCTAATAGGACCAAATAAATCCATATGTAATAAGCTTAAGTGGTTGATTGGTAAATACAACATTCTTGGCGGAAAGCTGCTTCAAACTTGTTTTCCTTTTAAACATGTTTCACAAACCTGATTATTTTTTAAATTTAAGTTTGGTAATCCTCTTACTAAATCACTTTTGGACAATTTTGATAAAAAATGTTCATGCTCATGCTAGCATGTCCAAATATTCCATGCCAGATTAATGAGCCCTTTTCTAGAGATACAAATCACTTAACTTTTTTAGAAGACATGTCTTCCAATTGAGCACAATATATATTTTGATTTCTAGGACTAACAAACACAATATTACCATTATTATTATTAATTATTTCACAATGAGATGCATAGAATGTGACTCTATATCCCTTATCATATAATTAACTTACATTTAGTGGGTTATGTTTCAAACCATCAACATAGAGAGCATTATCTATATAGAGGCATCAATTTTACCAATTCCTGTGACCTTTGCCTTATTTTTGTCAACAAAGACAATATTACCTCTATCTTTGCTTTCAATATAGATAAAATGTGATATTTCACTTGTCATATGTCTTAAACAACTACTATCAACTATCCATTAATTTTCTCTTATAACTATTCTAAAGCATATATGCATAATATATTATCTTAATTTAGGTACCCAAAATTTTTTAGGTCCTTTCAAGTTAGTAGTTTGATCTTTTGGTCTCCAAATATATATTTTAGATAATTTCTTTCAAATATTACAAGAATGACTAATATGTCCATATTTCCCAAAATATAAACATAAAACAGATAAATGAAGGTTAATATCATTTTTACCATGCATTAGGTTCTTGTTTTTTTGACGATAGCTACTGCAATTTTAAAAAAGAAGTTCATGTACAAATTGATATTATTGTTTTCATTATATCCTATTCCAGCTTTATCAAAAACTCCTTTACCATTACCAAGCAATGAATCAAGATTATTCTTTCTATTAACAAAATTTGCTAAATTCTTTTCCAAAAAATGATCTTTTCAAAAAATTTTATTTTTCAAGTTCTAATGTAGCAACCTTTTCTTCTAATTGTTTTACTTTTTCATCTAAAAAATCTTTTTTGCACATCGTTTGTTTATAGTCATTTTCAATCTTAACAAGAGACATGTTTTTAGATAACAAGTTCTTATTCACTGATTTTAATGATTTAATTTTATTCCTCAAAGATGCATCATTGTTTTTAGCTTTTTTAACATCTTTAAAATGTTGCACTGTTAACTTCTTATATTGTGCATATAGTTCGTGATATGCATCTCTTAGATCATCAAATTGAATATTAGAATCAAAATTATATACCTCATTTTCACCTGAGTTAGTCATAAGGCAAGCATTACTTCTTCAGACTTTTCTTAATTAAAGTTTTCGAAGTCTTCATCAGACCAGCCTATAGTCATAGCCTATGTTTTGGGTCTTCTATTTTCATTTTTATCCTTTTAAAGAAGAAGGGGACATTCTAGTCTGGTATGCCCAGGCTTCTTGCAATGATAACATATAATTTGATTATTCTGTGTATTGCTACTGTTGCGATTGTCTTTTGACAAGAGCCTACTATTTCTAATTTTCTTATTTCCTTCTCTTTTCTTTATCAGCTTCTTTTTATAAAAATATGCATATTTTTTAACCTTAAAGTTAAAATTCATCATCTCCATCTATCTATAATTTAGTGTCGCTTTCATCACCATTTGATGGAGTTGTATCATTAGCAGCTTTCAGAGCCATTCCTCTTTTGTAGGAGGATCCTTCATCTTGTTGGAGCTATATCTCACAGATCATTAAATTTCCTCTTACCAATCAAGTGAAATAGTGTCTAGATCCTTTGTAGTTTCTAGAGCTGTCACTTTGGGTCTCCATTCTTTTAGTAGTAACCTTAGAATCTTTGTTACGAGTTCATCATTAGGATATATCTTTCCTAAGTTCTTCAACGCTGTGATGATATTGTTGAATCGTCCAAAGAATTCGTTTATGGTTTCTCCCTATTTTATGCTAATAGTTTCATATTGATACACTGAAAGACTTATCCTATGCTTCTTTACCTCATTTGTTCCTTCGAAAGTAATTTGAAGTTTGTCCCACATTTCCTTTGCTATTAAATATTTTGATATCTTTTTATATTCTTTTGGGGAGAGTGAACAAAAAAGATGATGTCTTACTTTAGCATTCAGCTGTGCATTTCTTCTGTCAACATGAGTTTGTAATTCGACGTCGTCACTAGCGGGAACTATATCTCCCCTTTTGATAGCTTGTCAGACTTTAATGTCCATAGAGTGGAGATAAATTGTCATCCTTTTCTTCCAATATGAATAGTTATTTCTATTAAAATAAGGAGGCTTTGTAAAAGACTGCCCTTTAAGACTTCTCAAGTTGTTTGCTATGATCTATCACATACTGTAAAACACAATAAATGTGAAACCAAGGCTCTGATACCAAGTGATAAAGCAACCACACACAAGAGGGGGTGAATTGTGTATGGCTCGAAAATTTTTGCTAGTTACTATCAATTGTATAAACAATAAGGGCTTATTAAAATTCAAGACAAAAAGAGCTTGTCAAATTATAAAACAAAAGGATATTTTCAAACATTAAAACAAAAGTAACCTGTCAAACTTAGGAGCCTCGTTTAGACTAAAAACAACAATGACTAAAAATGAAAAAATTTAGAAGTTAAGGAAAGACAAAGTACAACACAATCAATTTATACTGGTTTGGCTCATAACGAAGCCTACGTCCAGTTTCTAAGTTTCCAACTTGAGTGTTTCACTAAGATATGTCTAAGTAGTAATTTGACGAGCCTCTCTAAGCTTACGATTATATTTTTAAAAGTTCTTTAACCTTTGACACTAGTAGTATTTATCAAGCCTGTATAAGCTCTTAAGTAATGAAAGTAAAGTTTGCTCAAATATGAGCTCTAATAAATTTCAATCTTTCTCTCGATAGAGTGTTATCACTTTCTAAAGCTTAGAAGTAATAGGGTAAGACTTTTTGAGAAGCGGTATTGATGCTACTGATGTACTTTTGAAGTGTGTTGTCTAATCAAATGTAACAGTTCTTCTTTAAATAGAGATTTCCTTCGACTAGTCGTTGCTTTAAATTGATCATCGACAAATTGACTTAACCAATTTTGATTATGTTACAACATCTTTCTCATTATCTTTAACAAAATTTTCAAGTATTTGGTTATTTGAATAATCCTTTGACAATGTCTTCGAAGTCGGCTATCAAATTCGTTAAATAGCAAGATCCTTTGTACGATAAGAGCTTATTCATTCTAGGTATTGCAAACTGTTTCTTACCATCAAAATAAATTTGTTAGACTTATTCATGCATAAATAGGCAAATGTTTTTCTTTTTATTTGAACAAAGAATCTCTTGAATATTGCTATCTTTCAAAGAAAATAATTCAATAAATTTGAATTTAAAAATCTTAACAATTTAAAAATTTAACAAAAATATTGGTTTGGGCCGGGAGTCTCACCGGTCAGGTATTGTCCCCTTTGGTCGCCAGGTCCTTTCTCATTAGAACCCTATCCC
>JAOSBK010000001.1:5108072-5125174 GCA_027568895.1 Erythroxylum shatona | reverse complement strand
GCTGCTTAGCATTTGCTGAGGCTTCTCTATTGGTGATCCGGTGTGAATAGGAAATTGCGACTGTGGCTCCTTTTGCAGGTCAAATATGTTTGACAGCAAGTGTAAAATAGTAGAAACATGCCAGTGCCAATAATTTACTTTAGGATATTAATTAATTGTAATTAGGCATAAATTGACTTGGAAAAATTAATTAATATATAGCTTGATTTATTTAGGAGGGTATAATTGACTTTTTATTTATACATATCTCGATTCACAATGTAAGGAAGAATCATCTCTCACTTAAAGCAAATATCAAGTTTTAAAAGAGATTGTTCACTTAACATATTTCCATCTTTTCGGGAGACGGATCTTGGATCTGTATTTTGTACGTATCTCATGTAGACATGAATGCTTAATGTTTATCTACGTGGAAGCTTTTCATTCTAAGTCGTACTTGCTGGACATAAGATTGTGAGTTTTTACCTCCCCAGTCGTGTCTTAGTAGTAAGTTCGTCATCTGAAATTAATACTCTGCAACGGACATGCTGTCTAAATTTGGATCTTATCCACGGTGAAGCCTCACTTCCGATCATTTTTCGTCTTGTGGAGCCAGGAGAAAAGTCTTCAAAAAATGCCCACTCAATCAGAACTATGGATCTACTCCCAAAAATCGTCGCGAAGAGGAGTTGATTTGGGCTGCAGATGAATTTCTTCAAGTATAGAGAACGTAGATTAAGATTAATACTCATAGACATAGTTTCATCCCTTTACATTTGAAAGACCATTTAGTTCTCATTTCATTAGTACAGATACCAACAAACTTATGTACTATGTTTAGCGAGTACGAGCGCATGCTCAGGATGAAGTTCATGTTTGATTTTCTCATGCCACCCATTTGTCATTTCCTCAATCTTCTCTATTTGCTTGAAATGTTCCTCTGTGAAAGGATAAACACTTGCGCCATTATCTGTTATATGTTAAGAATCTGTGGTGGCTGTTGCTGTGCTTGGGCCAATGGCCATCTGCGCACTAATACCATGAGTTCTGGATTTACGTTGCTGGATCCTATTCCTCTCACCGTCAAAGGCATGCGTGAACAGAATTCTTCCAACAGAGATTGATTACGATCACTTGACACGAAAATTAAGTCAAATGTATCGTCTTTTGCGTGGATTTCATGGTATGCTCTATTTTAACTTGGGTAGAAATTCAGACACTGATCTAACCAGAAATAAACCAACAGGAACAATGTTTTCTTCTTTGGTGTCGTAAGGACCTAAAACGTCATTTTGGGAAGGCAGCAGGGGGCAGGCTTGGCACTGAGCCAGGAGACCCAGATCCAGTCCGAGCTTGATCGGCTCTTAGGGTTTCAACCTGGCCCTTTTTATATATATAATATTTTGAAATGAGTAAGTTAAAATTAAATTAATTTTTAAAGGAAGTGAATAAAAAAAGATTATATATGAGAAATGCAACATTCATTTAATTATGAGCTTTTTAATGAATCATATATTAAATGTACATAAAATGAAGAAATTGAAACTAAATTCATTTTTAAGGAATGTGAATAAAAACTATTTTTTGGTAATTTAGTAAAGTTATATATATATATATATAATGATATGTACATCAAGAGTTCATAAAGAAGCAATTACTATACTATACAAGGATATAGACCATAGTAAAAAAGAGGATCTATAATGACTCCCATATCTATATAACATAACCAGGCCATTAGGTGGCCATTTTAACAAGCAACTCAACAAGAACAAAAAATTTTCAGCAGATGATATTACATGCAATGTTATTCAGGATTAATTGCCACATATTTCCTAGAAAACAACACATTAGGATATCTTTTTGCAATTTTGACTGTAGTGGATGAGCTTTCTTCTATTCCTCTTTGGAACATTGTTCAGGTCCTCTCAGCTATGGATATCCCCATCAATGTTGGTGCATGGATTGTAAAGCACCATGCCATGCAGTACAGGTGGGGGATTGCCTTCCTCTCTTGCTCATGGCCAGGATCTGGGCCTTCTCCAATCAATCTTCCAAATTTGACCTATTCAGTATGATTATTGGCCCATCTTAATTTTTGGATCATCATTGAGTTGAATACCGAAGAAGGAAAGTCATTGTGCTTGACCAACTCGATCAGTACCCGCAAAAAAAAGTTAAGGAAAGTGCCAGATAACTCAAATTACCTACTCTCTGTGTTTGAACTCAGCTACTCCATTACTTGGAAGATCACTTTAGCATTGAGGCTCTTCACTTCCATAGCTTTGTCTTTGAAGGTTATAAGGTTTCTCTCTGACCAAATGTTATAAACAACGACTAATAGAAGGATAACTAATGTGGTCAGATTCGTGTTTTGGTGGCTGTGACATTGGTTGAACCAAATTTGTATTGAATGCATATTTGTAAGGGTTGGGAGGTTTAGTTGAAACTGATTGAGGCAATGTAGCCAAATTGATTACGAAAAGGCGCATTCAAAGAAGAGATGGCGAATGGATTCATTATCCGAAGTGCATAGTGAACAATGGTTTGGAAGAAAAGTATAGAGTAGCTAATCTCTTGTTTAAAGTTTACTGAGAAAGGCTAACCACAAGATAAAAGCATACCTTGGGTTTGTACCTTTATACCACCCCAATTTACACCAAAGTAATCTCTGAGAAGGAGGTTTCAGTAGGAAGTAAGCTGAAGCATTAGTGTAGGCTTTAGTGGGACTAGGATTCCATTCGAGCCTATCTGGTTGTGTCTCATCAGGCTGAATAAAAAATATTACATATGATAAATACAACATTCATTTAATTATCACAATTGTTTAATAAAAATGAATTTTTAATGAAAGTATATATTAAATGTATATATAAAATCATAAGATAAATTAGTTCATTTTAAAGGAAGTGAATAAAAAAGTATATATGAGAAATACAATATTCATTTAATTAGCACAATTACATAATGAAAAATGAGTCTTTTTTAATGATCTATTTATTAAACATAGTAACATATATAAAATGATAAAATGAATATGTTGAAGTTAAATTTGTTTCTAAAGGAAGTCAACAAAAAATATTATATATGAGAAATGCAACATTTATTTAATTAGCACAATTGCTTAATGAAACATGAGTTTTTTAATGAATGTATATATTAAATGTATATATATAATGAATTAGCTACAACTAAATTCATTTTTAAAGGAAGTGAACAAAAGAGATTGTATATGAGAAATGCAATATCTATTTAATTAGTACAATTGTTTAATGAAAAGTAATATTTTTTAATGAATATATATATTAAATGTACATAAAATGATAAAATGAATAAATTGAAACTAAATTCATTTTTAAAGAAATGAAAAAAATAGATTATATGTCAAAACAAAAGAATGTCATCGTACTAATATTATCCTTTTATTTAATGATACAATGAATTTACAAAATGTCAAAATGCAATTATCAACTAATGTTGGAGTCTGGGAGATTGGAAAGCAAATATTGAAGTTGAGAATTTGTGATAACTTAGAAGTATTTAACATTGTTACTTAGTTATTTTCTGACATAAAGTATCTAATTTCTCACATTTGTTTTGTTAATGTTTCTAAGATAAAATTAGTATCTGATTAGGTAATTTCTTCTAATTAAGTTATTCAAATAATGATCAACAATATGATGATAAAATTTGACAATTATTGAAATGAAATTAGCAATAGCATGATAGTTACTATTGTTTTGGATTCACGGTACAAGTTTGTTGCAATTGAATAGCTTGTTTGGTTTTTGTATAGGGATTGAGTTTAGGTACCAAGTTGATATCAATATACTCTTATGTTATGATTTATTTAATGATTATCATAGAGCTTAGTACTAGCTTCAACTTTATTCAAACAAGAAATGTAGATTTTTAGGTTTTAGTTTAAAGAAATTCAGAAAGAAAAAAAGGGGAAAATATCAATACTAAAATGAAGTTAAATAATTGCTTGGAAGCTAATATTTATGTCACAATTAATGCACATTTCGATATATTAATATAATAGAAGTTGAATGGAACTCAATATCCAATTATGCAAATCATTGCACAAGCTTTTTTAGCTATTTCATTATTGCTTTTGAATCTACCTTTGATATTGAAGGTTGGACAGTGAGCTTTCATTGCATTTAGATTTATTCGAAAACTTTAAAAGTCTTGATGTGTGCCAAAAAGTTTTGTACTAAAACTATTCAAGGTGAACACCATAGTTTTATTTTTTATATTGTTACAAACACTAAGAAAAAGTGAATATAAGAAGGTTGTCCATCCTTCCAATTCAAAGAAATATCCAAAATGGAGGTATATCGATTTGTTAAAAAATGATGTATTTATTTAGTCAATTTGTTGTATAATTGGATATATTTAAGTAATAATTTTTTTAACTATGGAAGTATAATTTTCATAGCTTTTATGATATAGGTGCTAAAAAAGAACTACCTCATTTCTTTTAAATTAACTAACTAATCATAAATAATTCAAGATTAAATTATACTACATTTTAAGTGTATAATCCATTTTGACTACATATGTTTGCTTTTTAAATTATCAATTCTCATTTAATTAATCAAATAAATAAAACAATGGAACTGTATCTCTGCAGATAGAACTTCTTAGAAATCGTAACTAATTCCAAAGAATTTTTAATGTTTAATTTTTATCATTTTAAAGAATTTCACAAGAGATAATGGTAAACTTTTGACTTTATCATTTTATTTAGCTAAATAATGATGATGAAATAACTATCAAATTAACTAAATGATTCAAGAGTTTTAATTTTTCAAATAAAAATTCTAAATTGACAAGCTTACAAGTATTACCTTTGATTGTCACTTATAAAATCAATTATATAAAGACTCACAAGAAATATGAGATTTGGCCGAGCGTGAGTGAGCTACATCAAGCCACCCACCAAGGTTTTGAAATACTTTTCATTTGCCTTCTCAACTCCATTATTAAAAGATAATTTATCACTAATATTAAAAGGAGTCTTAACCACCTTGCAATTCAACATTTCAAATACTGTATGTTTAAAAGATTTGTAGCATTTTTTTGACAAAAAGATATTCCACCTACATATTAAGCAACTTCTAAACCCAAAAATAATATAGTAACCCTAAATTAATTATATCAAAAGTTTCCGTCATGGACTATTTGAAAGCTTTCATCAACATAAAAGAGTTTCCAGTATAAATTACATCATCCACATATAAGCAAACCACCAAGAACTCATTTCCACAACTTTTAACATACAAATTAGTTTCACTAGCACTCCTTTAAAAATTGTTTTTAGCAAAATAAGAGTAAATTTTGTCATACCAGGCTTGTGATGCTTGTTTAAGTCCGTAGAGTACTTTGTGTAGTTTATACACTTTCTGTTCATACCCTTTCACTTCAAAACCTTCAGGTTGTTTAACACACACATCTTCACTTAAATCTCCATTAAGAAATGTTGATTTTACATTTAACTAAAAAATAAACTAGTCATGCTGAACAACCACTACAAGTATTAACCTCACCATATATAAATGTGCAACGTAAGCATCAGTTTTAAAAAAATCAATACCTAGAACTTAAGCATAACCCTTCACCACCAAGTGTGCTTTGTTCCTTTTTAATGTACCATCAGGATTGTATTTGGATTTGAAAATCCACTTGAAGCCAATTTCTCTTTAGGCAAATCTTACAATCTCCACGTCTAGTTCTTTTCAATAGTTGCCAATTCTTCTCTCATTGCTCTAACCTGTTCTTCTTTATCATCTGCATCTTCATAACAAGTAGGTTCATGGCAATACAAGCAAATTCAGTAGAAGCATAAATATTAGATAAACTTCTTATATAAAGTGTAATCATTTAAGAAAGAAGTAGGTGTATTAGAGTTGGAATCACTTAAGCTGGAATTAAACTAGTAAAATCCAAATATTAAGCTATGATTTCTTTGGCAACCTGTACTATATATTCTTTTTCCTAGTCCCAAGCCTCATCTTTATTGAAAATTACATCTTAACTTTTAACTAATTTTTTTGTGATGGGATTAAAGAGTCAATAGCCTTTTGTTTCCTTACTATAGCCAATGAACACACACTTGGTGCTTTTCTCTTCAAGTTTCCTTTTGACTTCTACTGAAACATGATCATATGAAATGGATCCAAAAATCCTCAAGTGACTTACATTTGGCTTCATGCCAAAGCAAGTTTTATAAGGAGTTTTCTCTTCAATGGCTCGTGCTAGCAACCGATTGAGAACATAAACTATTGTAGCCACCGCTTCAGCACAAAAATAGGATGGAAGGTTCTTATCATTCAACGTACTCTTAGCTACTTCAATGATTGTTCTATTCTTCCGCTTTACTACACCATTTTATTGTGGTGAATAGCTTGCTGTCATCTACCTTTAAATCCCAAATTGGTTGCAAAGTGATTCAAATTCCTGAAGTGTAAATTCACCCCCCACGATCAGTTCATAAAGTAATGATAGAATTTTCATACTCCTTTTCTACCACTACTTTGGGTGTCTTGAAGCATTCAAAAGCTTCTCCCTTTTCTTTGAAAAAATATGCACATGTCATCCTTGAAAAATCATCCACAAATATTAGAAAATACTTACTTCCTTTTAATGATGGTATCTGTATTAGGCCACAAATGTCCATATGAACAAGCATCAAAGGTTTTATTGCCCTCCAAGACTTTTTATTTATATAACCTTTGTAATGTGTTAAAACTGAGATGAGCAAACCTTCTATGTCATAGCCTTAAACCATCACTCGAGGCTATAAAGGCATTAAGATCTAATTGCAAAAACATGATAGGAAATATTTTATTTTCAAAAAATTTTATTGAATGCATAAAATACTTGCTCCTTTTATCCTAAATCAAACACTCATCTTTGTCAAATACGATGTAGTAACCTTTCTTCATTATCTGACCCCAACTTAGAAGATTGTTAGCCTGTTAGTGAAACAACAATAAAACTGGAACAACTTATCTGAACGGAAGGCACCATGGAAACCATTACCTTAAGTTTGAAATTCTCCCTCTACAATGCAACAGGACAATGGGATACAACTTCAAGGTTAACGTCTCCTTCAACAACTTTGATGCACTCCAAAGGGCAGAGTAGGAATTGTCTCCAAGAATTAGGAAAAGCAAAAGAACAAAAAAGAGAAGAGATATTTGTGTGATTTGTACTATACAGGAGCTGAAGATATAAAAAAAACAAAAGGAACATTACTTGGTGAGCATAATGGAGAATCTATAAAGATGTCAGGAGAACTTGTCAAAATAATAACGCTAATAACTGATAATCATTAAAAATGTACAAATTAAACCAAGTGGGCCCCAAAAAGTTTATTTCACACTCGTGACGTCACATCTTGTCTCAGCCAAGTCAGGCCAAGCGATGAATGCACTTGTGTGGGGTATCCATACCCTCCACACAAGACTTGATTCAAAGTCTCACATAACACTCTAGTATATAAACTAGGTGGAAAATCCCTTACTCTTTCAATGTGGTACACAAACCAAAACAAGGAGAGAGAAATGTTTTGGAACAATACCAACAATCTCCCACTTGGTCCAAAACTTAAGAAACAATCCATAACAGTTTAGGATAAAGATAATGAACTAAGCTTTGAACCTGGTGTCCAAAAAATTGGGAAATAGAACCTACTAGAGAAATAAATTTACATAAAATGCCCTGGTCTCATGATTGTTCTAAAAAGATAGCCCAGATGCTCTTATAGGAGGGTGGCTAGCCCCCCACAACCATGTAGGTAAGCCCATCAAGTATGTACCGCTCACACCACCCAAACTTAGACTATGGAACTCATCAAGGATTAAACTATCCAACCTCGTCAAATAAAGTAAAGTCATGCTAAAGGACACAATTCAACAACTGAATATATCTCAATATTATTCTACAAACAAAGTATAAGTAAGTAATCAGCATAAGACTTCGTTTGATTCATTGAACTTGGTGTCCTAAGAAGGGTGTCCATTATGAGGTTACTACACAATTGGACCCAACCTAATCCCTTTAGCTTACTCTAAAACTAGTTTCCTACTTAAAGCTTTTGTAAATGAACCCGCTAAGTTTCTCTCTGACTTGACATAGTCTAGAGAGATTACACCATGTCTAATCAAAGTATAAAAAATTTACATCTCAATTTGATATGCTACTTTTTTCATTATATGCCTTATTTTTGGCAACATAAGTGGTAGCCTACAAATTACAATGAAGGAACACAAAAGGAACTGGTTTTTTCCTAAATGAGATATTTGCTAAGAGATTCCTTAACCACTCAGCTTCTTGTCCTGCTAGCTTTAAACTCATAAACTCAGCCTTCATTGTTGATCTCGCAATATATGTTTGCTTGGATGATTTCCAAGACATAGCAGCTCTTGCTAAGGTAAAGATACAACCACTGGTATAGTGTATATCAGCGCTTTCTATAAGTAGTTAGCATTAGAGTACTCTTCCAATACTGGAAGATGATCACCAAAAGATAATCCATGATGTATAGTACCTCTTAGATATCTTAACGAATGAATCAATGCATTTCAATGCTCTTGAATAGGATTATGAATATACCTACTAAGTCTACTCTCACAGTATGCAATATCAGGATGATAATAGTTCATCAAGAACATTACACTACTAAGAATTTTAGGATACTCAGCTTGATTTACATTGTCACCAAGATTTTTTTTAAAAGCAATACTAGCATTATGGGGAGTCTTGACTGGCTCACTATCATAATAACCCAACTTTTTCAAAATTTTCTCAACATAATGAGTTTGGTTCAACCTAAAATCAAAGTTAGTCCTATCAATTTTAACTCCCAAAATAAAGTTTACAGGTCCAAGATCTTTTATGTCAAAGGAAGATTTTGGCATACTCTTGGTAGTATCAATGACAGATAAGCTAGTACTAAAAAAAGCATATCATTTACATAAAGGGATATTATCACACAACCAGTGGCATCAAATTTCGCATAAATGTAAGAATGAGAACCACAAGAGGTGAAACCATGTTTGAAAACTTCACTTTCAAATTTCTCATGTCACTGTTTGGGAGTTTGTTAAGTCCATACAAAGACTTGACCAACTTACATACCTTTTGCTCCTGACCAGGCATCTAAACCCCTCGAACTGGACCATATAAATTTTCTCATTAGGATCACCATTAAAGAAATTTGTCTTAACATCCATTTGGTGCATATAAAGCTTAAAAACTGAGGTAATAGCAAACAACATTCTTATAGATGCAATTTAGTAACAAGAGGGTAAGTATCAAAGAAGTCCAATCCTTCATTTTGTTTAAAAACTTTAATCACAAGTATTGCCTTGAACCTCTCAATGGTTCCTTCAAGTCTTAATTTCTTTTTGAAAATTTACTTACATTCCAAAGGCTTACAACCTCAAGGTAGCTCAACTAAAACCCAAGTTTTCTTAGATGTAATTGACTCTAACTCATTTCCTATGGCTTCCTTCCAAAAGGCAGCATCCACAAATCTCATTGCTTCCTCATAAGTTTTGGAATTTTTCTCAATAATATAAGTGACCACAAAATCGTCATCTATCTGTTAAAAGTTTTTCACTACAAAGCAAGTAATAAAGTCAAAAGCCAAATTGGTAGGTACTCTAGCTTTTTTGCTTCTTCGTAGTTCAATAATTTTCCTTTCCTCTATATCACCATTGGTAGAAGAACTAGGGATAGATTCTCTAGCAGCTTGCACACTCACTTTTATAGGAAATATATCTTTAAAGAACATTGCATCTCTTAATTCCACAATTAGTCGATAAGTGTTAGACCCCTTTTTCTTAACCATTAATCTATAGGCAGCACTATTAGAGGCATATCCCTCAAAAATAGAATCAATGGTCTTAAACCTAATTTTCATTCTTATGTTCAAGTAAAGCAACCTGTAGAAAACTCAGGTTAGGTGGATAACCTTTCCAAATTTCATAATGGGTTCGATCTAGTTTCTGATGAGGGACTCTGTTTATAACATAACATGCTGAAAGAATAACTTCCCCTCTCGGCTATTCCAATTTATTCGTGTGTATAAAGGGTTGAAAACTCATGAATAATCCCAATGTTTCCATAATAATCAGCAAGGAAATCAGTACTATTCTCACCACCTAATCTCTTAATTTTCCTTTCCAATTGGTTTTCAACCTCAACTTTGTATTTCATAAACACTTCCTTTACATCACTTTTAATTTTCAATAAGTAAACCTTAATAAACGGAGAACAATCATCTACAAAAGTAATATAATATCTCATGCCTCTTTACTCACACAATTCTTAAAATTACCCAAATTTGTGTATGTCCAACAATTATGACTTTCTCTTGATCATTGATTTAAAAGGTTTCTTAGAGTGTTTAGCTTTAACACAAATTTGACATTTTTTCCATTTCATTTGTGATCTAGTTAGGCAATAAGTTTAAGCTTTGCATCTTTTTAATTAACCTTACATTCACATGCCCAAGTCTAGAGTGCCATAGGTTTAAAGACTAAAAATATAAACAGAAGAAGTAGATTTATTCATTTTAACATCAAGTACAAATAAGCCCCCATCACAAAACCCTTTACCAACAAAGTTCCCATTTTTAATAAAAACTAGCTTATCATAATCATAAGCAAGCTTAACACCAACCTTAATAAGTAAGGTGCCAGAAATCAAGTTTCTACAAACATCAGGAACAAATAAAACATTTTTTAAAGTCAAAAATTTTCTAAAAGTTAGTTGAGAATGACCTTTCCAACTCTTTAGATAGGAACTTTTCTCGAGTTACCTATGCACACAAACTGACCATTAGCAGCATCATTCAACTCCTTGAACAAGTAGTTGTCGGTACAGATGTGGCATGTGACTTTTGTGTCAACAATCCACTTGATCAAGTTTCTAGCAAGGTTGACTTCAGACACCATAATAGTAATGATCTCCTCGTTATTACCACTAGTAGTTTTGTCCATATTATCTTGAGGCTTACTATGACTCTTCTATCATTGGTACCTCTTCTAGTCTCCTTTCTCAAACTATTATGGTTTCTGTCCTTGGTCCTTCCTTTCAAGGTTGATTCTAGTTTGGCAAAAAGCACTGAGATGGCCTTGCTTGTGGCACCACCAATAGCCGCCATCAACCCTTTTGCACTTGAACTGACCATAATTGTTGTTGTTGAAAGACCTGTTGCATCCACCATTCTTATTGGAGTTACCTACATTTTTATGTTCAATAACATTAGCTTAACAGTAGGGATAGGGTGAGTGATTTAGCCTTGTCTTATATATAGTTGGCATCCTCAATCTTTATGTACCCTATTAACTCCTGTAGCTTCATGTCCTTCTTCTTATGCCTTAATTGATTTTTATATTCATTCCATGAGGTAGGTAGTTTCTCAATAAGGTCATTGCAAGGATTTCAACAACTAGGTTTTTGTACTCATGTTATTGGTCCATAATAAGTTTATCATCAACAATAGTAAACTTTAACCACCTAGCAACAACATGTGTCTTTAAACAAGCATCATCAGTCCCATATTTAACTTCTAAGGAATCCCAAATTTCCTTGGTAGTAGATATCAAATAATGGGTTTATTATGTGGTTCAGCAATGCTCCTTTAATGGTATGGTTATCCTTAGTTGTCTTAAGGTTAGGATTATCACTAAGAATATCTTGAAATAACACATAATCAATTTCAAATTGTCGAAAGTAAAATAGAATCCTCTCAAACCATCTATTGAAGTTTCTCCCATCTAAAGGCTCTATTCTACTAAGGTTAGGTAAAAAAATTTTGGGTTGTGGCAGAACATATGTGAGGAATAGTAGTGACAGAAGGTGTATCATAATTGGTTTGCATAGATACATTAGTTTCATTCGCAACTGACATATTGAATCTAGAAACAGAGATGACTTATACATAAATAAACAAACAATAACTAGGACTGAACAAATTTTCAACTTAGATTATTAGCAAAACAACAATAAAACTGGAACAACATATCTGAATGGAAGGTGTAGTGAAAACCACTACCCTAAGTCTAAAATTCCCCCTCTATTGTATAATAGGACAAAATGATCTGATCCTATGGTTTACGCCTCCTCCACTAGCTTCGGTGTACTCCAAAAGGTAAAGTAGGAACTGTCTCTGAGAATTAGAAAAAGCATAAGAACAAAACACTCTAGTGTATAAACTAGGTGTGGAAAGTCGCTTACTCTTTCAATATGAGACACAAACCAAAACAAGGAGAGATAAATATTCCAAGTTTTGGAAAAACACCAACATAGATAAGCTAGGAACATACATGACATTGTGGATATATTTCATACTAGTTTTGCAATCATAGATACTATGTCAACACCATTCACTTAAACCTGACTATTGTTTCCCAAAGTCACTCTTGACATCATTAAATCATCAATCTCCACAAAATAATTTTGTTTTCCTGTTATGTGATTACTATAGCCACTATTTAAATACCAAACTTATGAAGACATAGCAACATTAGCAACTAAAGAAGCAATAAATAAATTCTCCAAACAATTATCTTTCTTTTCGTGAAAGTTTGCTTGATCTTTGACTTTATAATTTCTTGCTATATGGCCATATTTTTGTAATTATAACACTGAATTGCATTTTTTTTATAATAGGATTTATTTTTGTACCAACATTTTCCTCAACGTGATTATACTTACCATAATCGGAACATGCAGGTTAAGAGTTAACATTAACCTGGTTTCTTTCTTGACCATATGATCTACCATGACCTCTACCATTACTTGAGCCTCTACATCCTCGCCCATGTCCTCGATTACCATAAGATCTTCCTCCTCTTCTTGAGGCATTGGAGTACTTCCCATCAAATTTAGTTTGAAAAAACTCGCTCTAGAGATGTCCCATCTGATCTATTCAATCGAGCTTTATAAGATTCAAGAGACTCCATTAGCTTAACAAATGAGTAATTAGATAAATCCGAGGATTTTTCTATAGTTGCAACAACATGATCATATTTAGGGGGAAGGCTTCTCAGAACCTTCTCAACAATCTTTTGTTTCAACAAATCTTCACCAAAAGACCAAATTTGATTCACAAGAGCAAAGATTTTAATAGAGAAATCTTGCATTGTATTTGTGCACTTCATCGACAAAGTCTCAAAATCACAACAAAGATATTGCAATTTTACCATAACAGTTTTGCTTGTCCTTTGATAATGTTTATGAAGCAAATTTCAAGTCTCTTTTGATGTTGTTGCTCCCATCACTTGTGGGAATAAAACATCATCCATGCTTTGTTGGATAAAACAAGGCCTTTGCATCTTTCTTCTACTTCTCCTTCAACTCATTTATCTAGGCTGCTGTCAATCGTGTAACTTAATCTAGATCTGTAAGCTCATCGAAGCCATTTTTCACCAAATCTCATAACTCCTGTGACCTTAGTAACATCTGCATTTTCACATACCAGAATTGATAGTTGGTTACACTGAAAATAGGAACATTAGAAGCACTCAAGACAATATTATTGGTTACCATTTCATTCCCCTTTTTGTTTAGCTACACATTCTCTTGCTCTCTTGCGTGCTCTCTCTCTCTTTTTCTCTCTCTTGATGTTTTCTTTCCTATAAAACATAACTTCTTGCTCTAATACTAAAATTGTAGAACAAGAATGAAGATGGAGAGTGGTGAAATGTTAAAAAAATGCCTCGTATGGAAAGAGAAAAAAAGATAAACAAAAAATAAATAGTAGAGAAATAAAGCTTTCTTTGTTATTCAATATCACACGCTTTCAACACAACAATAACAACTATATATAAACTTTAGGTCATGACAATTAAAAAGCACATATCCTTTAAGTAACCTGAATTTTAGTGGTAAATAGATAAAATATTATCCCTAAACTATTGGCATAGAAGATAGAAGGTAGTATATATTGTGATAAAGAGGAAACAAGGTAGATAAAGTTAAAACAAGGTGGTGTACGTTCTAGCTCGAATTAATCAACATCAACCTCCCTCAAACTCTCATTAGTGAATTGATACGCATCAGCCCCATGAAGCATAATCAGCTATCTCGCTTCTTTTGTCACAGTTCGTCCAGTTGGTCCAAGGACTACCAGCATGGGAATCCCATGGACCTTGAACTTACGACTCAGTGAAACTTTCCTTACATCCCCAAAAGGAAGTGCAAGCCACAGCATTCCTGAAAAGAACTCATCAAAAGAAGTTTGTGGTGTTATATTTTATATTACAATAGGCATACAGAATGTGAATATAAGGAGATTATTCATCGTTCTAAAAGTTTGCTCAAAGAAAATGAAGGTATTCATTTGATTAATTTGATGTCTAATTTAAATAATAATTTTTTAAATATAGAGATAGTGAGTACAAAATATTATCAATTTTAACTATAATAAAGATTAAAGAGTAATTATAAGTGACGTTGTGTCATTCAACAAAGTATGTAAATTTAAGTAAACTTTTTCAAGTTTAAGAATTTGAAAAAGTTATCTCTAAACAGGATAATGTTATTGGTTGATTTTGTTAATAGGCTATGCATTATACTTCAAAACAAGGATTTATTATTTACCAGTAAGTTTGAAACTTCATTTATTTCTTTCATATTTATATTCAAGTTTCGTAGTTATCTATCAACTAGAAATATTAGCACTAATATTTATAGTTCCCTTAAATTAGAAGTATAATATGCAATCACCCTTGAATTAGAAGTGCAATATGCAATTATGTTACATAACTTTTATGTTATAGCAGATTTGAGAATACGACACTGTATTGACCAAAAAACGGTGTAGTATTCTACAATATCATGCTGGTACATAATATCCAAATACTAGTATAATATTGAACCTAATTGTAAAATATAAAAGCAAGATTTAATTGAAAAAAATACCTTCAGCGGTGTAACTTTCCTAATCCTAGCAAGTTGCCATTCCCTTTCTCTATGCCTCACTCACTATCTCACTGCTACCCTCTCCCTCTCTTCTTTCCCGCTGACATCATCGCTCTAACTCCTTCCATTGCTCACTGTCTCAGTCACCCCATTAGTCTAGCTCCCGCCATCCACTCACACACAGGTCGTAGCTCGCCATAAATCTACTTGCCACTGCCGATCTCTAGTGCTCCACTCGCCAATCCGCAATCTTCAGCTCCAGGGGTCATGAGCTCTAACGATTTTAGCAAATCGAGTTTTTGAAGAACCAAGTGAATTGGAAGATAATTTTGATGCAAAAGTAATAATATGTAATTTAGCACAATGAATTTGAATGATAATGATAATTAGACTCCTTTTAATAATAAGAATTTTGTACCAAATAAAAATCGGGGTCAATGCAGTTTGAGTAGATATTCGATTGAATGAAATTCTAAATTTTTTACTTTTTTAATTTCACTTCTATTTGATGCATATGTTAAATTTTATATATGCAATATAAATATAGAACTTTTAATTGTAAATATATTTGTTTAAAGTTTCACTTATAATTATTTATGTTCTTCTGCACGAACTCTTATTGTAATACTTATAGATTTATAAAAAACTTGGTGATAATAAGACTCTTCTCAATAATGATAATTTTGTACTGAATGAAAATCCAGGTAAGCGCAATTTAAGTGGATATTCGATTGAATGAAATTTCAAGTTTTTAGTTTCTTTTCTTTTAATTTCACTTCTACTTGATGCATATGTTAAATTTTGTATAATCAATATAAATATAAAAATTTTAACTATAAATATTTTTGTTTCAAGTTTCACTTTTAGTAGGTTATGTTCTTCTGCACGAACCCTTGTTGTAAAACTTATGGAATTATAAAAAACTTTATTATTATTTCTATTTGATGTTTTAATGTAATTTTTTCTATTATATGATGAAATTATAATATTTTAAGACCTTACTTAGTTTTATATTTATATAATGATTAAAAAGATCTTTTTATATTAATTTTAGTTATTGTTTATATGGAAAATATATTTAAAAAGTAATATTGACAAAAATAAACACACTTTTGTTATTTCAAAATTTTGTTATTATGAGTTTTTGAGACAAGCCTCGTTGTAAAGTTATAAATTATATAATATAATATATTGATGGGCAGTTTTTTAATTTTAAAAATTAAAAATTATTTTATAATTTTTAAAAATTATTCGAAATAGTACCTAGTATTAATTAGTACCGATACAATATTATGTCAGAACCAAATCTGATATGATATTCATGATATTGTGTTATGGTTGCTGAGAAAGTACTACCTCATTTCTTTTAAATTAACTAAATTAATTGTAAATAATGTACCATGCTGCATTTTGAGTATATAATCCATTTGGAATTACTTTAAAATTATCAATTCTCATCTACTTAATTGAATAACTACATAATATAATCATATTTATCACTCTAAATTAATCCCCACTTCTTAGAGATGGTAACTAAATCCAAATTTTGAATTGGCAATTGGACAAGTACATACCTTGGATTGTCGGTATAATCAATTATACGACGACGTTGATCCACATACTTTGCACACTCCTTGATACAAATGATTTCCTGACGAGCAATAGCTCGCTAATTTATATAAATAGTAAGTTTAATTTAGAATGTTGAAGCACTTTTACATGATTTATAAATAACTTTTGACATTTATTTTCATATTTTAGTAGCATATAAATTGACACTATGAACCAAGTACAAAGTTGATTCACATATTTCCTAGTAGACTTGCAGCATTTTGGATGGATTTCGTAATAGCTTTTATTCAACATATAACACGCTAGTAAATCATCACAAGAAGACGACGTCGGCTAAACATTTCTCACGCTTTTTGACAGACCTCTCCATCGCATATCCACCCTTCAGAATGTTGCTCCTCCTGCTCACCCTTTTTGGATCCCTTGCTTTCTTTTAGGCCACATTGAGGATGAAGATCAAAGTCGCAATCATGGCAGTAGAATGACCATGTATATCCGCGTTCATCACATCCATTACAGTTATACATCTCACGACGACTAAGTACCAGCTCATGCTCCTCATGAAGTGCATGTTTAATTGTCTGAGGCCAATCTTTTGCCATCTG
>JAOSBK010000001.1:5086959-5097141 GCA_027568895.1 Erythroxylum shatona | reverse complement strand
CGGACCTAAGGGAGGTGCCGGAGCCCTAGAGTGGCCCAAAACCAGTAGGGCAAAACCAGTAAGCCGGGGTCGTAACACCTCCATTAGTAGCTTAATGTGCTTTTAGCTTGAATAAGCTTCCATTCGTCATTTAGCTTAAGAATTCTCAGAGTTTAAGGCAACTATTTTATAATGCAATTTCTATATAGATTTTTGCATATCATATACTCTTCAAAGCTACTGTATTTTCATCAAGGCATATAGGTCTTCCAGTCATACCTAAAAGATAACTTAGCCCTTCTATTAACTAATACAACAATAAAACATTATTAAAATTCACCTACAAACGAGCTTAGTTTTGTTTCATCTTTTCTTGCTTAAGCATATTCTCTAATTGTGCAAGAAGAAAATTTTACTCTCTGTGACATGATCCCATTTTTAAGAACTTAATGAAACTCATCTCACTATTGAATTTAAACAAGAATACTCATCTTTGTTTAAAGGAATGTTTTCAGTGTATATTTGCTCAGCCCTCATCACCTATTTATGCACTAAATCAAATGCGAGTTTTTTTCAATGAAATACCTTACCAAAGTGGAAGATCACTTAAAGGCCCTAACTTGAGAACCCCAATAGGTGGTGAAACTACCAACGAATCATCATAAGCATTACTAAGGATATATTTGAGGGTGTCAAGTAATGAATCATCCATAACAAACTTTGACCAATAAGAATTTAGAAGAGTAGGGGAAGGAGATAACGGGAGCAAATAAAGAAGAAAAATATGTTGGAGGAAGAGGTTAAGGAAAAACTAGTGAAAATTAAAGGAGTAGAGAGAAGAGGAGGACATGAAGAGAGTGAAGGGGACAAAGAAGGAAAGGCAAGGCTAAAAGTAGAGGATAACAAAGGAGGAGATAAAAAAAAGTTGTGATTAAAAAGTTGGTACCACAGTATCGGCTGAAACAAAGGAATGAGAGTTTATACTAAAAATATAAATAAACCAGACAGTTTTCACTAGGGAAATCCCGTGTAAATAAGTTGCTTAAAAAAATAAGGTCAAGAAACAAAAAATGAAAAGAAACCTTAACGATACAACCAGATTATTTGTTTAGATTTGAAGTCATTACTATATAGAGAAGTTGTTACTATACTAATACATTGTCAATATCTCACACTCACTTATAAATCTTCCACTAGGCTAAACTTTTACTTACTTTTGGGTTTAGAACTTTTGGTTGTTTTTCATGTTAGATTCTAAAACAAAATTGCAAAATAAATGGCACTCAACATGTTATGGATTTATTGTGAGGTTTTTAACATTTTGTTACAATAGACAATACAAAAGTAAAAGAATAATGGATAACTGTGTTAAAAAATTAACATAGAATGTTTCATGATTGTAGCGAAAAAAAAGATTATTTTTATATATAACTCTTCTATAAAGTTCATTAATATCTAAACTCATTGGTTTACCCCCATCTATCTTAATGATTAGTCTCAACCTGAGAGAAAGAATGATTAGTGGATATAAAACCATCCATTCTAACTCTATATTTGTTCGAATAGAATGCTTTGCTAATTCCACTCGTCTAACCAAAAAGAGCCTTTTTTCTTTTAACTTTTTTATCTTCTCATTCATTCCTACAGGCTTTTCATCTCCTAATTCTTTCCGTTCTACCATGCAACTTTTCAAATGACTATTTTAATAGAATAAATTCAAATAATAATTAGGACAAGAAAAGATTAAAGAGAAACTTGATTTAGGTATTTAATTAGATAATTAAAGAGAAATTTAAAAGAATTTTAATTTATTTGATTCAAATTATTATTTAAAATTATAATTTATAATCATTGTAACATATTAAAAACATAATGAATCACACGTAAAGAACAATTAAAAAGAGAAAATTCAATTTTAATTAAATTGAACTTAATTTTGAAGTTTGAGAAATTTTAGATATTAAATATGAGATATTTAATTTTATTAAGATTAAATTATAATTATTATAATTATAATTGAGTTAGAATTGAATTATAATTTTAATTGGAAAGAAATCCTAGAGCCTTTTTCCTATAAATAGGAAAAAGATATCAAGAAGTTAGCACTCATATCCTTTCCTCTCAAAATTTTTTTGAGTTCTTTTCATCTGCCTTGTAGATATTACTGGAGGCCAAATATATAAACAACTTGTAATTGACAGCTCAAAAAAAAATTTGGTAAGATTTTGAATGATGTATATTTTACCCTTTAAATTTTTTTATTCTTGTGTTTCAAATTATTCAAATTTAAAAAATTAATTGAAAAATTATAAAAGTTATTTTTCGGCTGCATGATCACAATTGATTTTCCATAAATAACTTCAAAAGATATCTACCATTAAGCACAATCAAAATCTAGATGTGAACTAAGTTACATATAACTAAATAGATACATGTTTATCGCTGATTATTTTTTTTTATAACAAGGAAAAACAAAACAAAAAGCTCAGCCTCTGGAATACAGCGTGCCATCTGCATCGCTACTGAGCAGCTCCCTAAGGCTAGCAGGTGGTTCCTGAAGAGTGTAGAGGCCCGGGCGAAGGAGGACAGCAAGGTGAGCCAAGCTGTCGGCACATTGGTTGCCTTCTCGGCAAACATGCTGGAGCAGAGTCTCCCATGAACGGTGGAGAAGCTCGCAGATACCTGACACCAAGAAAGAAAGCCCAGTCAGTACAAAATTAAGATCAGAGAGGATATTAATTATCTCAAGCGAGTCAACTTCGACTATGACTCTGCGGTACCCTTTCTGCCAGGCCAACATAAAGCTGGAGTACACTCCTCAAAGCTCCGCTTCTAAGGGCGAACTTCGACCTAAGCTGTGCTGAAACCCTCCACACCAGATCCCATGACAATCACGGATTAAGCCGCCAACGAACATGGTGAGAGATCTGGAGTTAACGGTGCCGTCCTTGTTGACCTTTACCTACGCCTCCAGGAGTTTGGACCAGCCCATAAGGGTACCCATTAGAATACCCGAGGCTGAAAAGACACAGGTCTCCATAGTGCGAGCGTAAGGAACCCACTCGATGTACTCGATAATAAGATGGGTGCCATGCTCTGGCCAAGTAAAACCAGCCGCAAAGAGGCTGCGTTTATCGCTGATTATTAAGAACATAACGTACATTGCCTCAATCAATTAAGTGTAACGAAGTTAGAATGGGTTGGAAGCAGAAAAGGAGCCCGGTCGTGGGTTGGTAAAACGTACACAAAACTACGTAATACTCTTACTAATAGCCCAACCAAAAGATGTTGGGAAGTAAATTAACTTCAGGCATGCGGAGCTGATCTAGCGTCAGTATCTTTTGCTAAAGGGACGTTGTAGAGAAACAACAGAGACATAAACTTGAATTTCTTGCTTTCAGAGCTTGATCTAATCGTCGTAACTGTTAGTTGATGACAATTTTCGGTATAAGCACCTCATAAATATTCAACGTTTCCAGAGATTATGCAGCGACAACTTGTATTACAAGCATGCAGGTACATAATACATTTCCATTTCCCAGCAAAGCTACTTCTTTAGCTGTCAAATCTAATATTCGAGACTGTACGGTGTCTGGCTATCTGCGTACTTTACAAAACATTAATGTGGAAATTCGTAATGGGGACTGAACATTTAATGGTCATTAGTGCGGCTAAAGTTGAGCTCTGCTTTACTTAGTTATGAATAAAGGAAAAGATATGTTTCACACTACAGAACGAAATGAAAAGAAAACTGAAACCTATCTTTTTCCGCATATCTACAATTTGGAAGCTATTGGACCTTTTATTTAACTCAACCCAACTTTTAAATTTACTTTTCTTTTTAATTTGGTATCATCTTCTCGGGTTTTGGTATTGAGATATTCAGCACTTGATTAGCTTGTGAATCGAAAAGCAAGCACATGAACAGTGGCAAGAGCAGCTCTGAATATCAGAACAGGAAATCCTTTCTGGGAAGCCACAAAAGCAGTTCTACTATTCTATTACTGATCAGTAGTTTGGTATGGTATGGTGTATGGTTAAGTTATACAATTGCCCCAATCATAGCTCTGCCAATTCGTGCAGAATCCTTCTTTGGAAAAAGGAAGGAATAAAGATGACAATCAAGCATTTGGTGACCCCATTGGGCAGATAAGTTTGTGCAGGGGAAAACCTATGCAAGGTATAATTTTTTACAGATCCGAATACATAGTTGGCTTTTCTAAAGTTGCTGCTGCTGCTTCGCAACTTGGACCAAAAACATGATTGAAATCTAGACATTGACTGTCTCACTTGGATATTTTCTGCTTTTTCTTTTCTCAACCAATCCTGGTTAGCATGTGTCTGTTCAAGTCCCGAACAGGAAATTGAGCTTTGATTTTATTGAAACCAAGGGAAAAAAAGGAGGTTACGATCTCAAGTTATTGAGTGAGAGAGAACAGAGCTAAGGGTTGATGTTTGGATCATTATTGGATCACTGAAGACCAAAAAATTCTTATACATCTTATGTGCCTTCGTCAATCATTAATAGCCTGTTTTGAGATTAAACAAATGTTGCTTTTACATGGGCATTTCAGATAATGTCTGTCCAAAGACTACAAATTCTTGCTTTCTCTCCCAGCAAGGCAAAGAGCAGGTGCCCCTTATTGGCAGTAAAGAACACACAGAATATCTTTAGCTGTATCTTTATCAAAAGAAATCTCTTGCTTTATTGAATTTGAAAAGCAAACCACGCCTACATGTTTGAAATCAACCAAGTATAAGCTTGTTTATATGCTATCTTATTGCTTGTTCATGAGTCCACATTAGTCTCCCTTAGTCCGCACTCAAAGAACAAGAGCTCCCGCCTCATATTAGAAAGTACTAATCCCATAGCCCGTTGTGCTTCAGTTTTTCTTATCAGACAAACGAAAAAATGGCTACAGAAGTCCAGCCACAATACCAACAGCAACAGCCTCCTGTTGTTTACCCAACCACTGTCACAAATCAGCCATCTTCCTCCCACTCAAGTGGGTCTTTTGGGACCGTCTTTATAGTCCTCGCAGTCATTGTTGTCATATCAGCAATCGCTTGTTGTCTCGGCAGGCTTTGCAATAGACGCCAAACCAAGCAAAATCCCACCAAGAATAACCAGAAGAATCCCACCAAGAACAACCAGAAAAAACCCACGAAAAACAACCAGCAAAATCATAACTTTCGTCCCAAAGAAAGGGAAAGGGAAAGGGAAAGAGACATTGAGTTTGGTTTTGATAAAGGATTCCCAACAGGTAGACCAGTTGGCCATGAACAACCTAGAGCACACAAGCCATCTGAAGATGGTGGAGCCAATGGTCATTTCAAAGTTGAAGCTTTTCCTGGTGATGTTGGTGAACACCTTCCAGGTCCATGATTCCAGAGGATTCATGGAGCGTTATCTTAATCTTTATGTATGCTACTTTCTTTTGGGTGGACAACTCTATGAAATACAAGGTTTAGCTTTTCCCTTTGCAGCTTTCAAATTTATGAAAATCGCAGCTTCTGTTAAGCAAATTGTATTTGGAAGTAGAATCATACGTTATTCATAATATGGCATGTTCGTGTGTGGCAGCATAAAGTATAAGCCCCAAAATCCAATCTTAAATGCTGGCAAGGAAAGCACCCGCTCCAACATCTACTAAACTGTCCACTACTTGAGGAAAGTTGGTTTTATAAGAACTTTGGTTAATATGGAGTGAAAGAGATGGAGATGGTTCCATGCAAAATCCTATTCAGAATAGGAAATCACTATTGTTATGTTCAGAACAAAAGTTAATGAAACCTTTAAAATTTACATTATCATTCAAGGATTCATTTACAACTCTGAGGATAGAATTTGTTATATGAGCATCCAAACAAAAGCATTTTGTTACCCACGTCAACTGCTTCTTCTTCCACTTCTCTCTGCCACACCCGCAACACACTGGTTCCAAATTCTCAAATCCATTTCTGGTTAATTCTATCTTTAACTCAACTACTATTAACTCTCTCTTTTTTTATCCTTTGTTTGAAATCCAACCTTTTGAGATCAACCAAGAGCAGATTTGAATGGAGCTGGAGCTTGCTACGCAAGAATTGTCAAAGATTAACGACGAAATGGATAGGGGTTAACCGGTAGAATCAGGTTGGGGTCAAGTTTTTAGTGGACTTTAGAGCATTGAGACTCGATAGAGTATGAGATAGGCCTGATCAACTTTTGGACTGGGCTTAGGCAAATAGTTTGTTACAGACTAATTGTCACTTATGTTCTATTCACTGTAACTAATCACTGCTAACCAATAACTACTTCTGTCCAGCCATAACGAATTATTGTTACGTAACTTACTGCTTGTAAATAACTCTTTGTATTTAAAGCCATTTTGTACATACTGTAAGAAATAATTGAGACAAAATATTAATTCATATCTTTGCGTGTCAGTGATCTTTCTTTACATGTTATCAGAGCTTATCAAAGCCTAACGGCACTCTCTCTCTCTCTCTCTTGTTTTTTTTTCTGGTGCATGCATTTTTCCTTTGTCTGTCTAAGTTTTTTTCATTGACCATCCATACACATAATATGACTACTTTCGCAGATAACTCCAGCACTACAAGTCCTGCAAATACAATACCCTTCAACAACTCATCGTTGGTTGTTTTAAACACTGCTTCCATTAAACTAAATGGAACCAACTTTCCGGCCTGGCGGGTGCAAATGACGACACTCCTCATTGGCTACGATTTACAAGGATACACAGATGGTTCTTTTTCGTGTCCTCCATTCATTGATCCTGGCTATCCCCACTGGATCAGACAGGACTAGCTACTGATTGTTGCTATTATTTCCTCTATCGTAGACAATATTGTTGTCTTATTAGGTTCAGTTACATCATCTAAACAAGCATGAGAGGTACTGAGTAGAACCTTTGCAAGTAGTTCTCGCTCCAGAATTTTTTCCTTGAAAGAACGACTTACTTGCCTTGAGAAAGGAGACCAAACTGTTGCTGTTTATCTACGACAACTCAAAAATATTGCTGATGAATTGGCTATCATTGGTTGTCCGGTTGATGATACAAATCTTGTTATCCATGTTCTAAATGGAATTGGTTTTGACTTTAGGGAGATTGCAGCAGCCATACAGGCATGTGACACTCCAGTTTCGTTTGAAGAACTACATGAAACACTTCTTGACCATGAAACTTATTTGACGCGAATGAATCGTAATGGTTCCCTTCCTGTTACTGCATTAGTTGGATATAAGTCGAACTGGAACCGTCATCAACGACGCTCTATGCCACAGGGGTCACCACCCAGTTCAACTTCTCACCAACGACAAAGGCCTAGTACATCCAGTTTCACCTTTGGATCTGATTGTAATGTGTCTCCGGCGAAATCTCGTGGTGGTGGCGATGGTTATTCTTCCATCATCTGTCAATATTGTGAGAAGTCGGGTCACACAGCTCGCCGCTGTTTTAAACTTCATGGCCGACCTAGCAATAGGCAACCTTCGGCCTATCACACACATAAGCCTACAAAGCATTCTTCAGACAAGTGGATTGTTGATTTCGGAGCTTCTCACCACATCACCACCGATCTACATAATCTATCTCTTGCAACTCCTTATAACGGTTTTGATCATCTGGTAGTTGGTAATGACACTAAATTACCAATTACCAACACTGGTACAATGATTGTTCCTACTCCATAGAAAACTTTATCCTTATCTGATGTCCTTCATGTTCCCACTCTCAAATATAATTTGCTTTCAGTCTCTAAGCTTTCCGCTACTAACAATGTTTCTGTTGAATTCTTCTCCTCTCATTTTCAGGTCAAGGATGTCATAACCAAGGCAGTATTGATGCAGGGTCACTGTGTTGATGATTTATATTACACTTCATTTCCGAAGAAGCTCCATCCTGCCTATGTTACTACCCATGGTTCTGTTCGAGATTGGCACCATATTTTAGGCCATCCATCTGCACCAGTTCTTCAGCATCTCAATAAATATTTTTCTCTTAGTATTCGTAATAATCTTCTCAATCCATATATGTCTTGTGCTTGTGCCAAGAGCCATAAATTGAATTTTTCTAACAAACATCTGTCTAGTACTCGTCCCCTTCAGTTGTTATTTAGTGATGTTTGGGGCCCAGCTCCAGTTCTATCTATTGATGGCTTTCAATATTATGTTGTTTTTGTTGATCATTTTTCCCAAGTATATTTGGTTGTACCCCATTCAGCGTAAATCTGAAGTTCTTGCCATTTTCACACGATTTAAAGCTCTTGTTGAGAACTTCTTTAACACTAAAATCACATATGTTTACAGTGACAATGGCGGTGAATATATTGCTCTTAAGAATTTTTTGGGTCATCATGGAATAACACGCTTTACTAATCCTCCTCATATGCCTGAGTTAAATGGAACAGCTGAAAGGCATCATCGACATATTGTCGAAACTGATCGGGCACTTCTTCATCAATCCAAACTCCCACCCTCATTATGGTCTCATGCTTTTCAAACAGTTGTGTTCCTGATCAACAGATTACCTACGCCAATTCTACAGATGACCTCTCCATATGAAATACTACATACATCTACACCCAATTATCATCATCTATATTCCTTCGGTTGCTTGTGTTTTCCTTGGCTTAGGCCTTATACTCAGCACAAATTACAACAATATTCTACACCTTGTATTTTTATAGGATATTCATCTTCCCAATATGCTTATCTCTGTCATGACCCTATCACTCAGAAAACTTACACCTCTCAACTTGTTACATTCAATGATAATTCTTTTCCTTATGAGAGTCTTTGTAGTGTCCCCTCACTGCCCACCTCCACCGATACTTCATCGCTCCTCTTTCATCACTCAGACCTTCCCCTGCTTGATCTGAGTCTGTCTCTACCTATCTCTAGTTTCAGACTGTCTCATACGGAATCATCCCCACCTCTCACCGAAGGTATAACACAACATGATATGCCTCAAACCTTCTCCCCATCAATGTCACACCAAGTAGATCCTCCACAAATTCCCCATGCTTCTCCAGAAAGGGACTATAATATGAATCCTCATCTCACGGCCGATGTTGTATCAGTGCCCTCCTTGCACACTGATGCCTTGACTAATCCTCCTGCCTTGTCTCAAGTATCTACTCATCATGAGCCACCGTCTTCAACTGTCACTGCCACCATGAACACACACCCAATACAAACCAGGGCCAAGAACAATATTCACAAACCGAAAAAGCTCTATCAGGTGAGTAAACACCCACTCCCAGATACTCTTGAACCAACATGTCTTTCGCAGGCCATGAAAGATACCTTATGGAGAACCTCGATGAATGAGGAGTTTGATGTTCTTATCAATAATCATACTTGGGATCTAGTACCAGCACCTTCAGGCAGTAACATTGTTGGGAATAAATGGTTGTATCGTTCTGGGTTCGGTGGCACGCTATAAATCGCGACTGGTTGCAAAAGGGTTTACCCAAACCCCAAGTTTAGACTTTCATGAAACGTTTGCTTCGGTTCTCAAACCCCAAACCCTTAAGATCATTTTTATAGTTGCTCTTACTCACAGTTGGTCCATTCATCAAATGGATGTAAATAATGCCTTCTTATAAGGAGCTTTAACCAAAGATGTTTACATGCAACAACCTCCGGGGTTCATCCAACCTTTGTGTGTAAATTACGCAAAGCAATTTATGGACTCCGTCAGGCTCCCCGTGCTTGGTATGATTCCCTGAAGACTTCCATTCTCTCGTTTGGTTTTCATCACAGCCTTAGTGATCCATCGTTATTCATTTATCATAATAATGGTGTAGTTGCCTATTTTTTGGTCTATGTAGATGATCTCCTCCTCACCGGTAATTCTTCGTTGTTTTTAGCAAATTTCATTACTAAGTTGTCAAAGAAGTTCTCGCTAAAACAATTGGGATTTCCATCATACTTTTTGGGGATTGAAATTATTCCTACTCTTACTGGATTGTTTCTGTCACAGCATAAATACATCAAGGACATTCTGGATCGTTTTGGTATGACTAATGCCAAACCAGCATCCAAACCCTTATGCCTTTCCACGCCTTGACGACAGCACTGCAGCTACCGATGTCTCGCTTTATAAACAAATGGTTGGGTCCCTCCAGTATTTAACTCACACCCGACCGGATGTTGTTTTCGCGGTGAATAAACTTGCCCAGTTCATGCATGCGCCC
>JAOSBK010000001.1:5040371-5072003 GCA_027568895.1 Erythroxylum shatona | reverse complement strand
AGCTTTGCTCCGTGATATATGTGTGTGCACGTAGAGCTATGCTCCGTGATTCTGTTCTGACTGAGCCCTATGGGCCAACATTTGTATAAGTATGTGATAGGCATTCAGTCACAACAAAATGAACGAGTGTGAGTCTCATATACATATGTATTTGTTTACTTATGATTTGTTTGGCAATGATTAAATGTTATACCCTATTGTGTGAGTTTTGAATCATAAATGTATATGTGTATCAACGTTTGTGAAATATGTGATGTGTGCTTATAATCCGGTGAATTCATCAATGATGGTTCACTCATTGAGTTTGCAAAACTCATCAAAATTGCGATGTGGTTTTTCAGGTACGAGACAGGAGACCTAGTTCCTTATACGGGACTTAAGGAATCTTTTGGATAGAGTTATGGCTCAGAGGTCTGTCAGCTGACACCAGAAGTGCTTTAGCAGTATTTTTGTAGTTTTGCTAAAAATCTGTATAAGGTTTTGTAAATAGTTTCTGGTGGTATCAGCGTAAGCTTTATGAATGAATGGATTTGAATGGTTTTTAATATTTAGTGACTTTGAGTGTGTTAGATGATGCCATGTGTAGGTTGGATTGCCATGTGTAAGTCGGATATGTTTTGCTCCAACATACCATTATCATAAGGTATGTACTTGAATGTCCTTCGGGTGTTCGGGTATTTGCCTTATGGTAGTGGGATGTTGCATTACTATACTTCATGGCTTGCATCTCGTCATTCATCTCATCCCACCACACATCCGCATTGGGTCCAGAAACAACTTCTGTAAAAGTAACTAGATCCTTAATATGTCTAATAACATAGTCTAGTACACCTGATAGACTATGTTGTCAGATAGGATAGCAGGTCGTCTCTCTCCAGTGGATTTACTTAACCTTATTAGATCTTGTACTCTCAGGAATCCCTCTATGTACAGGCATAGGTTCTTGTTTTTATACAGGTACGGTACAAAAATTTAGATCCACCGGATCTAGCTATATGAGTAGCGATTATGGGACAATTGTAGTATCCACCTTGCTATCATTCGAAAGGTCAAAAGACCCACCATCATCATAGACATGGTATTCCAATAACTTAGCTGCTTGTAATTCCACTATTCTGGTCCCTCCTTCTCTACAGTAAAATCTATAGCTCTAAAGTGGTTGAGATATTTTACTAAATAACAATGAAAGAAATGAGTATGCAAAATTTCTTTATAAGGATTATCCTACCTCAGTAGGCCAGCTCTTTACACGATTGTGCGTAGGGCTAAGTTCTTCAACTTCTAGATAGGTAGATTAGTCCTGCTCTGCATTGACTTCTTTATGTCCTTTAGGGCACAGTTATGCCTTTTGGCAACACACCATTTTGCTTAGAACTACTCAGCATAGTGAACTAAGTCACTATTCTAATTGACTCCATATATCTGGCAAACGGACCTTTTAAAGTCCTGAAACATCATGTCTGCCATGATATTCTCCTCCACTGTCAAACCTGACTATCTTAATGAATTTTCCCAACTGGTTCTCAACCTTCAGACTTTAAGGAAGAACATATGACTTTGATGTGAAAAATCATCAAGAAATATCAAAATACTTTCATAATTGCATAATGCAATTATACGAGGTCTACCGAAATCTTTATGTATCAGACTTAACAAGTTAGAAGTATGAGTTGACCTCATGTCTTTCTTTTAAACATCATACTACTGGTTTCTTTATATCCAAGGGACCTTTACCAGAACTGGTTTGATCAGCGTTAACATGTGAAGAAGATTTGAACTTTCTACCTTTGAATTTAATGGGCTTCATCTTTTTCTTCCCTTAAGCTGCTTCCAGGACTGTAGGAGTAACAACTTGAGTTTCTCCACCTCAGCAACATAATGGGATATCACAGCATTGAAGTCTCAATATCTTCACCTACTTTGAAAATAAATTATTCTTGATAAGTACTTCATTACTCCCCTTTTCCTCTGTATACTTTAAGAAGAATAATACTTTCATCAAGGCACTTATCTCAATACCAGATGAGACTGTGTACCTCTGGGAGACATTATCAAGAAACTCCTTCGCTATATCTGTGTCTAGAAGTCCACTTTGTAGATGGTAAGGTATGGATTCTTAATGGTCGTCAGATATAATCTGTTAGACCGGTCTTAGGCTTCATAGGCTGCTTTATGAGCTGTCGAGCTTATGGATGTAATTGGAGATGGCTTACCCGTCCATATGGCCATTTTAATTACAGCTATCTCCATAACTTTCAAAACACCCTTCGTCCAATTCTTCGTCTAATTCTTTATATTGAAACCAGCAAGGGTTTCAATGGCGACACTAATTTAGTTGACTGAAAAGGTAACTTCATGATGATAAACTTTAAATCAGCACAAATGTAGGACAACAGCGATACTAAAGCCATTAACAGTATCTTTCTTGAAAATCCGATCACACATATTATGAAACATCTTTGCGCTGAATACATAATATATGCAATTAGACTTTCACACATAAAAGCGATCGAAGTACAAACCATCAACTCTCATGACACTACACCTTTGGGTGAAGAGATCACTTGAGCAACAGCCTTCCTCCATCTAATGTCTTTATGTACATCTCAAAATTTTATGTAAGGCCAACACCTTTGAGCAGAATAACCAAACATAAAATCAGAGACATTCCCCAACATGCAAGCAAAATAATTTAGAATACTCACTTGAAAGGCTACTTTGGTGATTACATTCTCATCAGCATCCAAAAAGTCCGCAAACACAAGGGATACATCTTTATGTCATCCTCACATTCTTTATGGGCATACTATATGTGATAATGTAACGTCAATAAATGCAAAAATCTGAATGCACAATCTCATTGTCACACACATGTGCTGAAGACATTTTTCAAAAACTTTATTCGAAACTTTCGTAAACGAAAAATCTCAGTAGAGTGACTATCGTGCTTCACCGGATACTGAACCGTCCTCCTGAGACACGATAACATTATGTATCTCCCTTATGACAAGTTCATTGCACGAAAATTCACTCAAAAATGGCTTCAGAATGTCTCAATTCCTATTTTCGATTGATTATCATGCAATCTCGAATACTAAAAATAAGACCCGAGATACGAGACCTCATGTATCTCCCTCATACGAAGTCTGAAGTATAAAAATTCAATCGAAATAGGATTCAGAATACTTTAATTCATTTTTCTGGAGTTAAACTTTAATTTATCACTAATGTAATAAATCCAGAAAAATAGAAAAAGGTTACTTTATAAATTTCCAGGACCTGGAAACTGACCCAAAATACCTCGGGATACCTTTACAGAAAATCTGGAATTTTGGGGGTTTTTTTGGAATCACTGTAGCTGACGCTAGTTGATGATGTCATCACGCACGTCAGTGCGCGTGGCCTCAAACGGTCCGTGCCCAGCACGCTCGTGACAAGGAGCACGTCAGCTACGTCTGGCGCGTGTGCTGCACAAGCAGACGCGCGGCCACTGTGTGGCATGTGCAGTGCACTCGCCGACATGTGTCGGACGCGTGGACGGTCTAGATGGGTGCGTATCTGGCACGCGCTCGTCATTCCATGCGGTTGGGAAAGCGGGCCGCGAGCCGCACGCGAGACACGGGTCCGTCGCTCCGTGGAGCAACGTGTTGCGCTGCGGTTGGCTCGTGCGACGCATGCGCCACCCCGTACGTGATGCTTCGCGTCATTGTAGTGACGTTGGGTGCGCGTGGCACACACGCCTGACGTTCTCCCTCACCTTGGACTCCGAAAGCGATTTTTGGCATCCCAGGAGCCCATTTTTTACTCCGTTTGGCCCATTTTCGACCCGTTTTTCGTAGTTAACCTTATGTATACCACTTTTACGTAATTATATACGTAAAAAAACTGAAAAACGAATCAAAAATCAAGGAAAACCAAATAAGATGAAAAACTGAAAAACCTTCGTTTTCGACAATCCGTTCACGTAACCGCTCTGATACCACATGTAATACGTAGTGGGAGCCTTATTACGTATCCCGAATCTACATGAAAGGATTAAAAACGAAGGTAATGCGGAATACCTGGATTTCAGTTCCATCTCTGATTCCGATGCCGATTCCGAATTCCAAATGTCTCCGAATCTCCCAGAACCTTTAGTAGAAAGTGATCACCGACTCACGGGCTAGGCCTTTCTATAGTTTCCTCAAATCACGAGCTTCCCTAACGGGTCAGGAATTCTTATGCTTGTTAATAAACTATTGAGTAATTGCAGGGGACCTTAACCTTTATATAGCTTCCATATCAGGTTTTCCCATCACAAGGTCGATATAGACCCGGTTCACACTAATCAGGACCTATTTTCTATCCGGACTTCGACTGATTAATCTAGATCATTTATTGAGCTATTTTATTATCTTTATCTGGATCAAATGGCGTAACTTAAACAGTAATTTATTTAAAAACCAAAATTGCAATTAATTTTAGTCCAACTTTATGAGACATGGACAAAATTGTCCCTATAGACAAAAATGTCTTACAGATATATCATCAGCATCTTCAACACTTGCTGAGGAACGAGGTCTGGGGTTGGTTTAGTTGATATAAAGTCTAAGAAATACATTATCATCGTCACAGAATCAAACAAGTATGAAGTACATCAGTCGGGAAGTTTACAAGTCTTTAGCCATTAATTTTTAAATCATATTGAAATATGTAACTACATGCTTTGAACAAAAAAATAAAAATCTCAAAAACTTGCTCTAAATTATGGATACACTACTACACGTAATCTATTTTGTACTTAAAAAGTTCGTTAGGAAATAATACCACCAAATTCTGATAGACTTTAATTACCTATGAAATCCAAAATCATTTTTTATAATGTTAAAGGTCGTGCAATTAGAATGAACTCTTTTGCCCACGTGAAATAATTAATTACCATAACACATTCTAGAGTAAAATAGTAGGCAAACTAAGTAGCATGGGAAGTAACTATGCAAGGCATCAATACAATATGCTTGTTAATAAAAGAATTTGCAAGGCATGTAATTCAGACTTATATTCAATTAACTATTACTATAGACCATCACAAAGTAAGTGCTTTAATTTCCTTTTACTAGTTGTTTATAACTTGAATTCAATTAAACTATTGTTATTGATTATGCATTTAAATAACAATCGTCATTGATTATGCATTTATTTAAAAACAAAGGATAAATTACATTAAATATGCAGATAGAATTTGACCCTTTAAAGGGACTATCATTAACACTTTCTTAAGTAATTGGATGAATGAGAAGCTCTACGTTCTCTCTAAGAAAATTACTTATATACCTTCATTAATATATGTTCAATTTTTTTTTGTTAATGTCTAAGCGCGAGTTTAGCAGTTCTATTCTTTTATGGGGGTTTAACCCTATGGATATACTCCCTGATGGCTTTCTAAGCTCCTCTAGACTCTTAAAATCTAAGTTTGTTTCTAGGCCAGCTTCCACTACAACTTTACCCGAGGTTGAGATATAGAAATTTAACCACTATTCAGGCTCTCATAGCAAGAGATTGGAGAAGGAAGCTTTAAATGAAGCAAAATGTTGAAACTATTCTAGTTAAATCTTAGAGTAATCGAGTAGCTACTCAACCTCTAAAAGATAAACTATCTTTCATTTCGAACCTCATGGTTAATGGGGTTATATTCCCCCATCCTGATTAAGGTTTTCAAGGTTGATGCCTTTGCTTGGTCATCTTCTTTAGTGGGTTACTTTCGGGGGGAAAGGCCTTTCTTTCCCCAAGTTCAACATTAGGCTTTAACAAAATGGGGTAAGAAAGAACTTAAGAAAATGTTGCTTATTGAAGAAGATTTGTTCATCTTCAGATTCACTAAAGACACAAAGCTAATAGAGATATTGAAACAAGGGCCTGGGCATATTAGGGAATATCTAATGTTCTTTCGAAAATCGAGACCAACCTCGGAGCTAGATAGGAGTAAGATTGACTTCGTTGCTTTACGAATCAACTTCCACAATGTTCCCCTAGATTACTAGACAATGTGAAGGATTAAGTTACATTGTTAGCTCCCTAGGCAGATGGGTAGATTATATTATACGAGGATATGTGTGGAGGTGAAGAGGGGAGAGGAGCTTCCTGATGTAATTTCTATGATGAAGATGGATTTTATTGGATAATTAACTAAATCTAAAATTCCCCTTACTTACACTTAAAACCAATAGTTCGAAATAGGACTTAGAAAACTACAGGGAGGTATTTCACCACTAGACACTATAATGATCATATAGGTCTAGTGGAGCCTAATGAATCGCTTATCCAGGAGCAATCAACTCGTATTACAAGAGTCTTTATGTACTACAAGTCTAGGTAGTCTAAAGACTCTTGTAATACATGAGACTGAAGTGGTTAGGATTATAAAGAATTGCAGTAATTATGTAGGGAAAAAGGATGATGATCTTCAAAGTAAAGATTCCTCAAGATTTTAAAATTCACATGATGACGAATTGCTTCACAATAACTTGTAGAAAAGGAATGAAGCCTCAAAACCTATAAAGACTATTAAAGACACGAGGCAGAATAAGGCTGACTACACATTAGGGAATGATTTCATGAAAGTTGGCCCCTCTTCTAGAAGAAGATCAAGAAGGAAGGCAGGAGAGGCCAGGCTTAGAGTTAAATAATCTTCAAGTCCAATGTCAATTTTACTGTGGAAAGTAATAGGGTTAAACAATATGTTGTTAAGGATATTATTCTAAAGAAAAAAACCTTAAAGTCTTTTGAAAATAAAAATAAAAGCTGATAAATTATTAGGCAGTTTGAATTTGTTACGAGATCATTGGTCTATCATTTCAAGTCATCCTTAAACTATAATGATAAGGTTGTGATTGTATATAATGTTTCTTAAACCTAGGTCTCCAATCTATCATTTTTTGACCAAATGATACATTTTACTTATTTTTCAAAATAGTCCTCCAAATCATTTATGCGGCTGACATTACGTTTTAAAGGATGAAGCTATGTGATGAACTTAGAGAAATTCATAGAGTAATGAATAGGTCATGGATCATCACTAGAAATATGAATTGTGTATTATATTGTTTCCTAATAAAGTTGATAGATTCAGAGTAAACTATGAAGGCATTGAAAAAGAGCTAAGACAATTGGTTAATCAAATTGGGTTATTAAATTTTAACTATATGGAGCTTTTTACACTTGGAGTAGCAATCAACATAGGGATTCATTCATTATAAAGAAGCTTGATAGAGCATTAGTAAATCACTATTAGCTAAAGCAATTTCTAGATTCTTTTGCCAACTTTGGTCCCTTATTGTATTTAGATCACTCTACTATGGAGATCCTAAACCTTAATTCCTCTCCTTGTCTGACAACTTCCTTTAGGTTTTCCTTTCTAAGATAGATGGACCTAAACATATGGTCAGGGATGGATGGAATGTTAGATTTATTGACTATAAGGCCTTCAAACTAACAAGGAAGATTCAGGTGGTAAGGGAAGGGATTAAAGCCTCTCATAGGAGAGTTTGCTCAAACACTGGATTCAACCTTTAGTAAGTAAAGGAGTCCCTCAGAAAATCCAAGTTGAAAGTTATTTAGATCCTTCTAATCATAAGTTGAGATAGTTAGAAGCTCAACATTTAGGTAAATGAAATTTTGCATTAAAGATGCACAATTAAATACTCGAGAAAAAAGCAAGGGTGAGTTAATTGGCTTAAAGAAGGAGATAATAATACTAAATTCTTTTATAATTCCATTCTAGATCGAAGGAATAGGAATAAATTCTCATCCCTAATTGATGAATATGGAATTCTATGCACCAATAAAGACAAGATAACTGAGATTTTTCTAAGCTTCTATAAGAACCTATTCGGAACAAGCTTAAAAACTAGATCATCAGTTACAGACTTAAGAGCCTTTATCAAGTCCATTAACTAAAAGTTAGAATTCAATCTTACCAACCCTTCACTACCTAGGAGATTAGAGGTGCACTCTTTAGCTTGAATCTGAGCAAATCCTCGGGGCTAAATGGATTCAATGCTCACTTTTTTCAAACCACTTGGACTATTACCAGAGAGCTAGTTATGGAAACAGTTCAAGAATTCTTCACCAGTAGGAAAATGTTGAGGGAACTATATAAATCCTATATGTTTGATTCCTATGATTAAAAATTTGAGCTCTATGAATTATTTTGTTCTATTTTTTTTCTATAAAACTATGTATAACGTGACTTTCAAACTTCTAACAACCAGATTGAAAGAGGCACTCAAAGCTTTATTCAATTCTTCCCGAAAGCCTTCATGTAAGTTATTATTACACCCATGAAGGGTCTAATAGTACTTAGTACTTAAGACTCTTGAGATAACTACCAAAGGTAGTTATATAAGAAAAAATGAATGCAACTTTTGGATATATACGAAATAAGACAGAGTGTTGTTGCTTCAGTTTTTCTCTCTCTCTCAAGTTTCTTACGAAGAAGAACAACTCGGCTGAAAGTGGAAAGAAAGAACGTTCTATAACCGGTGGAATTCTAAACAAGCATCAAGTATGTATGTTTGTTTTTCCATGCATATAATCGATCCTATAGTTTATGATATGTTCATAAATGTCTTACACTTCATATATGGTAAACTAATTAAGGATAATATCTTTGTAGTTTAGCAATTGTTCAAAGATTATGATGCCAAGGCTTTAATCTTAATCAAAAGATTATAGTTTTTAAATAATTAAATAATAAATTTAATTAATCTCAATCAAATTGAAATAAATAAAAGTAATTAAGAAAAAAACACTTTTCTTAATTAAACTAAGAAAACAATTTTCTTGAATATAAAGGAGTTTGATTAATTAATTCAAATCCAATTAAAATATAGTTAATTCTAATTCCAAGAGATAAGTTTTTTAAAATTTAAATTACAAAATCTAATTATGAATTGTAATCACATTAAGAAAAATCAATGCTTATTATGTCCTTCTCTAATTACAAGATGTGATAAGATGCTTTTAACTCGTCAAACCACCAACAAGAATCGAACAAGATTAATACATATAACAAGCAACTCACATTGTACTAAGAACTCAGGTATAATCACCACAACAATTGTAAGATTTCATAAACCCAAATCTTTAAGTGTTGTTTTTCTTCTTGCCACCAATAACAACTATTTATTGCATAATTTCAGATGAATTATTATGTGATGTAGTTGTTTCTCCAGATATTTCCTTTAACTGGTCATTATATAAAAGCAATAAGATTGGCTCAACTCAATGCTTTCTAATTCCAGCAGAGATGTTTCGTAAACCCTAACCTTTATTGGATTTCATCGTGGTTTGTAATGGGGACTAAGATTGTAAATCTTTTGCAAGAAACATATTTTATCTATTTTTTGTCAAAACTCATAAATCTGAATATGAACTTGTAGATTCAATTGTTTAAGGTGTAGAACTTTTCCAATTTTGATATCAATAGCAATTAAGCAACTTCAATTGAGTTATAGAACTAAAAGATGACTTTGATACCACTATTAGAAAATTAGGATAGGATCCAACCGCATGTGTAACATAATAAGAAAGAAATTTTTTTGTTTGAATAAAAATTAAGATCACTTTAAATTCTATAACTTAATTAATGCATAAACATGATAAAATATAAATGTAAATCACGCATTATTTTATAGTTTTATCCTTTTTTCTTGAAGTTTCTCTTAAACTGATTTTTTAAACTTATTAATTGCAACCACTGTATTTGTACATAGGTCGAACTTCTAATGTTATCCACGTAGTTAGTTAAGAGAACTCTATAAGTTGTGTAAAAAGAGATAAATATGAAGTGCTAGCTTCATTAGAATCTACGTCCATTTATAATAGGGTTTGGACTTTTAACAATTAAAGTGTAATTCTAATTTTAATTAACCTTAATTAGAATTAATTCTAATTCTAATTAAATACTAATTAGGCTCAAATAAAATTTAATATCTCATATTAGTCCTTATTTATTAAATATATTATATTTAATCCTAAAGTTTTTTTTTAAAGGTAAGTGAAATATTAATACAAAATGGTGGAAATTACAAAAAGAAGTGAAAGGCATCTCTAACAATTGGACTAAGTACAAAATCAGCTAACTAATAATTTGAGAATATTCAAACTACTCCATCTAAATTTGGATTTGTTCCCTGATTCGTTTGGAAATGAGTTGTTGATCAGGAATAGCCAAAATTGTCATTCTAGGCTTGAGAAAGAACTCTTATCCATGTGAATTTGTTGTATTGATCCACTATTCCAAATATATTCGTGTCTCTCATCCTTACATATAAAGTGGACTAGCATAGCAAAACCTGTTCTAAATACTGTCTGATCCTCTTTACTTCTCCATTTCAGTTCATTTATCAAGATAAAAACTCTATCCAACTCCTGTCTTGTAGCTCAAATAAATTGAGAATTTTTCTCCAAAGTAGATTTGTATAACAACATTATTTGAAGAATATATTATCTACAGTTTGATCAACATTAGAACATAACGGACAAGAATTATCTAAGATTAGAAATTTAATCATGTCTCTAGTTCCCAACTTTTGGATAGTTGCTAACTAGAGAATAAAAGAATGGGCCAAAGATGTACCTAAACTCCAAATTAGCTTATAAAGAGGAAATCTAATGAGTGGTCTAAGTAGTAATTTCTGCATGACTGAGCTTTGAACTTGTGTGAATTATACAACATCTATCTGACTTGATCCTATTATAACTGATATAGTAAGTAGTTTGGCTTACAACAAGCTATTGGTCTAAATTTTTCTAGTTGTATGAAAAGGTCAATATTAGTTGTTATTACAAATAAGTTTATACATCTCATTATTCTCAATGATTACTCCTCTTAGGGTTAGAAAATGCAGAGTGTAACATAAAGGACTAAATGAATGTCAGTTATCAAACAAGAATTTTGTACTCTTTCCATCTTGATGTAGTGCTTGATATGAGTATGCATAAATGGCCTAGTAAGTAAGATTTGTTGAAAGGTATATGAATGAGTACATTTATGAGAGATTGCCCAAATGCTTCCTTGTTTGAAGTGAAACATATGCATCTGTTTCAATGATAGACTCTCTTTATCATAGTAGATTCTTTACAATCTTTTAGCTAATAAAACCTTGTTCATTCTATTAGCAGAGTTTATTCCCAACCCACCATATTCTTTAGGAAGACACATAACACTCCATTTAACTGTGGAATTCTTTTACCATATGAATTAAGTCCATGTCATATGAAATCTCTGATAATCATATCAATTTTCTTCAAAAGTCCTTTAAGAATAGCTAAGTGTGACAACCAATAAACATATGGATTGTTGAGAATGGAAGTAGCTACCTGTAACTTACCTCCATAAGATAAAAATATCTTGCTCTAGTTAAAGAGTCTTTTATGCACTTTGTCTATAAGAGGTCTGCATTAAGCTTCCTTTAACTTCTTAGTGGAAATTGGAATTCCTAAGTAAATGAAAGGTAACTGATGAATAGAAAAACCTGCTTCACTGATTAACCTTTATGAATCATCTGTACTTTGCATAGAAAGCTAAGCAACACTTTTATGAGGATTATATTTTAGGCCTAAAACTTCATGAAATCTCAACAAGGTATTGAAGATCACCTCAATTGAATTAGTATCATTAGCACATAGCATGAGTAGTTTATCAGTAAAAGAAAGTTAAGTGATATTGAGTTCATTACAATGAAAATGATATATGAAGTTTGAACTGTTAATAATACACATCTGAGTCATTCTTTGAAGTACCTCTATACACAGATCTATCAACCTGCTAGGGTAATAAGATTGGGACATCCCCTATAACAAAACTGAAGAAATGTAAGAGTGAATCCAACTAGTGAACTTGCCAGGATATCCAAAAGTATGGAGTGATGATGAAAACCCATTCCATTTTGTCATATGCTTTGGTGAAGTCTATTTTAAATGCACCTGACATGTACTTTCTGAATGTAGTCTTTGAACAATTCTTGAGCTAGCATAATGTTGTCACCCATACTTCTACCTAAAACATAGGCCCCTTGACTAGAGTTGATTATGCATGGTAGAGTAATTCTCAATCTGTTAGAAAAGATCTTTAAGATGATCTTATACAACACATTATAATAGGCAATTGGTTAGTAGTCGTTGAGTTTTTTGGGATTAGGTATTTTAGGCACCAGAGCAAGGTAGTTCTTATTCATTTTAGTGAGTAATCTGCCACTTCTAAAGAACTCCTATATTGCTCTAACCACAGGTGCTTGCAATAGGTTCCATTTCTCTTAAAAAAACCTAGCATTAAAACCATATGGACCTGGAGACTTATTTGGATGAAATGAAAATAAAACCTATTTTATCTCATCACTAGTAACTTCCCTGGTAAGATCAGATATTTGATTCTAACTTCTGGGCCCTGCCATTCAATTAACTAAGTTAATGGGAAGGCTTGCAGTATGATTAGAAATTCCATTTATGCTTGGAAGTGAATTCTTGCCATCCGTTTGAGCTCCTTTTGATCATTTATCAATTTGTCATCTTCATTCTCAAGACAAATAATACTGTTCCTATTTCTCCTGCATTGTATTACAATAAAAAATACTTAGTGTTTCTGTCATCTTGTTACAACCATAAGGTTCTTGGCTTCTGTTTTAGCTTATCACTATATTCTTCAACAACTTTCAAGTACTGACACAAATTTGTCTTTTCTTTCTCTTTAAGATCAGAATTATTATGAATATTAACCAAATCCTTTTGATTCAAGGTTAGATTATTTAGGACTAGCTCTTTACTGAGTTTTAAACAGTATGAAATATTATTTATACATTTAGCTTTGACATATTTTAATAACTAAACACACTGATATGATTTTAAGCCCTGAAAATTCATTTCAACAATATATGCAATAATTAAATCAAGTTGGGAGTGTTTGAGTAGTGAGTTGAAGAACCTAAAAGGAGATCTTCTGTTCAAAGAGCTACCATTCAAAAGTACCCTGATGCGTGTATGATCCAAGAACAAAGGCTCCTTAAAAATTGCAAAGTTATTTGCCATTTGTGCAAACCACTCATTATTCACTAAACACCTATCTAGCTTTCTTTGTATAAGTTTATTGCCTTTCTTGTGATTACTCCATGTGAAAACAAGCCCCAAAAGATTCAGAGAAAAAGAGTAAACGATTGAAATTTCATGTCACCATCCAAGGCATAGTATTGTTTGAATCAATATCCTGTAACTCCTTATATAAGCTAGCCCTTTGACACTCCCAATTAGCAGCATATACGACAATTATTACAGCAGGGTTGTTAAGAGATTTTAGGACAAGTTCACAGTGAATTAGCTGGTCAGTGCAAAACCACTTGGAAATAATCACATAATCCAAATCCATTGCAAACCCTTCCATTAGGATGTTTAGAATGATTGCTCAAGGTTTGCCAATCTGCAGAAATAAAATTCAACCTGTTTTTGAAACACTTTTTCCTTAATCTTAGTTTCAACCAAACCAACAAGGTAAGAATTACTAGCTCTAAGATAGCTTTTAAAGTTAGTTATTTATTGGGACAATTAAGACCTCTAACATTCCATATTGTGAACATATTAGGGATGAAAGGACTTAGTCCTCCTCTTAGATTTTTTATTTTTTGTCCTAGTTGCCTGCCACTCTTCATTCTTGAGTTTGGTCTCACTGTTGTCTTGAATCTAAGGAACTGCAACTGGAATGTCAATTTTGTATGCCATAGTTGTTTTAATTTTTATTGCCACTACTAAATTATCTTGACAACTTAAGTTTTACTGTATACCTTAAGATGTCACTTCTTACTAATCTTGTGTTTTTAACATTGCTCACAGTTACAACAAATTGTTCAAAGGTTAAAGCAGAGGCAAATTATGCTACACCATTTAGCTTAGTCACTTCAACTATTTTATGAACATTTAAAACACTGCTTTCTCTTGCTACTTTATCAAGCACAGAATCAGTTTCACTTGATGAAGTAGCTTACTGGTTTGGGACAACTTCATTTACATTTGCCTTTCCAACTTGTTTGCTTTTTGGGAATTTTGATATCTACTTACTATCACTACAGACCTCAGTGTGGTTTTTCTTTGGAATCCACCTCTTAGTAACCTATTTTAGAAATGGCCTCCATGGATAAGACAATAAAATGGTATCGTCAACCAACTCTCCACTGGTATCAAACCTCATAATAGGAATACAATCTAGCATAACTTTCTTATGCTCAACTTCAATGCATACTCTCGCATAATCCACTCTTTTTATGTTGGCAGTATTTTCATCTAATGCAAGAGGAGTTCCAATGACACTTGCTAAATAATTCAAACCCTCTTATGACCACTATTCAAGAGGGATTTTGTGCATGTTTACCCAGATAGGTATGAGTTTTATTTCATTCCTATCTAGTTTAAAACCCATCTCTTATTTCCTTTAGAGCATAGGTCGACCTTGAGTATGCCATAGTTCCATATCTATAACCTTACTTTCCATTTCCTCTTAAGAAAACTTAAAGATGAACAAGTCATCTTTAGTTATTATTGTAGATTGCAATCCCCATTTCTTCCAATTGATGTCTACCTAATATTGAATAACTGGGTAAGTTATTCTCTTCTCCAGGAAGCATCCCACAAAAGTTGTTTTTCCATTTGCTTGCATCCTACAATAATATTTTCGAAGGAAGGGAGACAATACCATCCTTCATACCTACAACATATCGAAGTTTGCCAAAAGTGTCAGGATCCCCTACCACACGACTTTAAGATGGCTGACCTGGCTTCTAGGGGTTAAAGGACTGCTGAGAGGTTAGCAAAGGAGGGAACTCCTCACTCTCCTGCAGGAGGTTCAAGGAAGAAGGAGCAACAACCTCGGGTGAAATTTGCATCTAACGATAACCTGTCACAACTCGAGTTTTAGGGAGTTTAGTCGGGCTACCAAAAAAAGAAAAGGAAACTTGTTCAGACCAGGGAAAGAAGAAGAATGAAGGATGAATCAAGAAGGTAGTCTCAGCAGACAAACGGAAGGAGATATGTGAAAGACAAAAGGTTCATAGAGTCACAGACCAAAGAAGTGTTCATGGCTTAGTGTAGAGAGAAGGGAGAGGAAAGTCGAAGTGAGACAAGGCACGTCCTTATTCAATGATGTTGGTTATGTAGGTTGGTTTCCTTGATCCTAAAATTTCTCAAACTTTACAATCAAGTTTAACTTAATTAAATTATCTTTTTTTTTATATCAATCGTTCTTCATGTGTGACCCGTTTGTTTCCTAAATATATTGATAATGGATATAAATTATAACTCTAAATCGTAATTAAGATTGATTAAGTAAATTGAAATCTTTTAATTTATTTTTAATTTTTAATTAAATAATTTATATTCACATATCAAGATTGACATCTAGCAACATATAATTACGACCAAAATATTAAAAATTTCAAAGTAGTTTTGACTAATATTTCTGTACATGATTTTTTTTTTGTATAATTCAATTCTTTCATCACATAATGTGCCAATTAGATACAAAACATGATTAATATCTACTCTCTTTTAGTATAATCATATTAGTCATCCACCATTAGTAATTGATTATATTAGGAAAATTTGAAAACTATTTTAAAAGTATCATTCTACTTTGGCAAATGATTTTCCAAGTCAATACAAATCACTAATAACAAAATATTTTTCCTAATCAATTTAGAGTAATGAATCTTATATTGATTACTTACCTTTATTTAGTTTGTGTTATATCTAATAACTATTGATTAAACAATCTTTGACAAGGATAGGTCATAAATATTATCAAAATATAACAATTTCTATATAAAATACGTTAAAAATCTCATGTAAAAGGATTACTTATGTTATTATAAAATTTTATAGACATATAAGTAATATTTTAAATGAAAATCTTATATTAGATCAATTTAATGAAGTTGTTTTTTAACAAACACTGACATGTTTATTTAAGTATTTTCTTACTTTAATTTATAAAATTGACAACTTTCTTCTAAAATAATAAACATGATAAGTGCTAACGTTCAATTTCAATAAACACAATGAATAAAAATAATTCATTTTTATTTGAATATTTATATATTTTAATTTATTTATATTCATTAATAATTATTAAAATTAAATTACATATAATTTAATTATAAAAATTAAACAATTCATAATTTTTATTGATAATTAATTTTAATTTATTAAATATATAAATTTTGAATTAAATCATTTATAATTTTATTAAAATTTAAATAATTAAATAATATATTAAATGAAAATAAATCCAATTATGAAAAATAAAAATAAAAATAAAAGCCAATTTTTATAATTTTCATAATTTTTTAAAATTGAAAAAACAAAAACAAAAACAAAACAGGAACTAATAGGAAGTTTTTTTTTCACTAAATTTAAAAATAAAAAATAAAATAAAAACAAACCCCCTTATCTTCCCATGATCGCCCTGACCAAATTCTGAACAAGACATAGACAGCAGGCAAACCGTCACCAACTTCCATTCTGCAAATTTTCATATTCTATTTCCATGTAAATTAGAGACTAGATGAAGAATCGTTAGATGGGATAAGCTTATCAAAGTGAAGAAATAGGAAATCATTGTATGGAAATAATCTACTGGATCACATCAGAAATTAATTGAATGCCAGTGATATTTATCCCAAGTGTTGAGGGCTGTTGTTGGTTTTATTGTTGATGTTTTGTAGGAAGTAGAAAGTCTTCGTCTTTTTGAGCAACTGGAAAGAGGAGTTGTGCGTGAGCAGACATCGTCAACCAGAATCTTCTTCCAGTAACTGCTCAGATCTCCATCCCCGGTTCGGATCCACACATCATCATCAAGATCATCAGTCTTTGAGTCTTTTTTAATTTCTCAGTTTTGTTTCTGATGGTTCATTTGCAGCTTTAATTTCCCATAACTAATTATTTCATAAACTCTTACATCTCAACTCAACCATCTTTGGAAGCCATGAAAATAAGAGCTGCTTATTTATATAATCATAAGATCTTTGTGTTGTCTTGGAGTACTGTGGATCAATAGTCCATATTCAAAACCATTTCAGATACAAAAACAAAAGAAATGACCTCTGGTTTCTTTGTCTGTGTTTTCTCAGGAGAAATAAAGCATGGCAACGGATTCATACGAGGGCGCCATTGCAGGACTGACCAATCTTCTCAGGTACTAACAACAACAACAACGTCAGTTTCAATTCGTATTCCTTATGTGATTTCATTACAACCACAAATCACTCTCATCTCTTTGGTCTTAAAAATTTTATGATCTCTTTCCATATCTGATCAACCGAGTTACGTGTGGGCAACCACGAAAACTAAACTGACAGCTCATGATCTATTTTTGTCATTAGAGAGAAAGCTGACCTCGGTAGCGTCGCCGCCGTAAAAATCAAGCAGATAACGGCGGAATTGGAGGGTGCCGGTTCTAAAGGGTTCAATCCGGTTGAACGGATAAAGTCTGGTTTTATCCACTTCAAGACCGAGAAATTTGAGTACGCTTATTTTTTTTTCTTAGAATATGCTCTGTCTATGTATGTCGGGTTTTGAATCTTCCATTTTCATGCAAGTTCCGAACAACTCTTGGTCATTTTTATCTGAAAGTTAATTTCACTTATCAATCTCTTTTACAAGTTTCTATGCTGAAACGTAAAGAGTTCAGGCTCCAGAAGGTTTGCTCGTACCGTTAATTGTGTACCGTGAATGAAATGCTTCTCTGTTTTCTAGGAAAGATCCGGAATTGTACGGTGAACTTGCCAAAAGCCAGAGTCCGAAGGTTAGTTTGCCCTTTTGATGTATTATTTTAATGCGAGTTTCACGTATTCATCAAGTGATAACGGTACAACTTTTAATACTACTTAATGTCTGTGGCAGTTTTTGGTATTCGCTTGCTCAGATTCTCGAGTATGCCCCTCTCATATCCTCAACTTTCAACCAGGAGAGGCCTTTATGGTCCGAAACATTGCCAACATGGTCCCCCCATATGATCAGGTTTTGCTTAATTAACACTTTGACATTTAGTTTATCGGCGCCTTCGATCACTAACTCCTTGGGGAAGTGTTAATAACGGGATATACTTTTCTGAGCATATCCATAGGTTATTAACATATTCTGAAACATCACCATTAGTTCTCTCTGGGATACATTGGTTGCAAGACTTTCAATATTCAGTCAGTTTTCGGGCTGTGTGCCAATAATCTTTTTAGATGGAACATATAGTTATATGTACTTTTCAGTGAAACAATGTACTGTAATAATCCCAAAGATTATCTGTTTTGACTTTTTCCTGCTTCAGACAAAGTACTCTGGTGTGGGTGCAGCCGTTGAATATGCGGTCTTGCATCTTAAGGTGAACGCATTTTTTGGCCCTTCTTTATGACATTTACTTTTGTCACATCTCTTAGTATATATGGCTGCTTTAATATATTCTTTGAAATGAAGTGGCTCCTCCATGTTCACTGTTGGTGGATGAGATGCGAGTCTAATCTTCATGCATGCCTTACAAGCAGTGCTGTCTAGTGACTGACATGACTTATACCCACTCATTTGCATCATCCAATTAATTTTTCTGAACACCTAACCTAATTCAGTCCAGTAATCTGGGAAAGATGAAATCGTGATCATATCTAAGTTCATGGATTAGAAGCAAACTACTTCTCCAGTTTCTTCTCTTCCCAAACTTATCAACTTCCTATCACATCCACATGGCTGTGGAATCAGGTTGAGAACATTATGGTGGTTGGTCACAGCCGCTGTGGGGGTATAAAGGGGCTCATGTCCATTCCAGATGATGGGACCATTTCCAGGTACCTGCTCTAAAATCATGAGGGATTTGTGATTTATCTAACATTCAAGATGTACTTCGTTATCCTCCAGTGCCGTGTTGACGGGACAGTCTTGTCATTTTTTTTTGTAATGGGTGCATACATCTCTTTCAGATAATCTTTTTCTTTATGGGTAGGTATTAGTGAGCTGTACCATGTATTATTTCTTAGATCTGCCATGTTCTTGATGGAATCTAGAAAGCCTACAAAAACAAGAATAGTTTCAATCTTTTACTTTTGGTAAATGTAACCGCACAATAATTGCTTTCCTTTCCCTGTCATGTTTCTAACTTTACGTCAATTGAAACTGGGGCACAAGGATCTCTTTCTCGCTTCTTGTACGTGAAAACACCAAAATACTTGGAAACGAATAACTTTACAGAAAGAACTTTTGAGGAACATGTTGGCCATAACTTTACAAAGCACCCTGATGATCTTTCTTAAAGTCGTTAAGAATTTACCTAAAATGGACCAAAGCACATGTTGCTATGGTCTTGAACTGATACAGTTAGCAATATCATGCTTTTCTTGTTGCACTAGGTGGATATATTTGATTTGGATCTCAGTAGATTGATAGTGTATTAGATATTTTTCTATGAGTGGAATGAAAGCTGTTATTCATTAAAAGAACAGCTATACCCATGTTTGTGCATGGCATTTAAAAATACGTTTCTTTTGGTGAAATATTCAGTGATTTCATAGAACAATGGGTGAAAATCTGTTCAACCGCCAAGTCCAAGGTGAAAACGGAATGGAATAGTTTAAGCTTCGAAGAGCAATGCTACACCTGCGAGAAGGCAAGTTGCTCAATATCCCTCTATATTAAATTGACTTTTATCTTTTAGGCATTTGCTTCAATGCTTATTACAAGGGTACGTCCAGTCCACCAGTTTCTTGGTGGCTGTGGGGCTGAATCGCATTCGGCCAAGGAAGCATAGATAACGAGATTTAATTATTACGATGACATTTCAAGATCTATATCTAAATGAGTAACTCCTGATGTCATGCTAACATCCGGGTATGGGATAATTCTAAGAATGAGCATATGGATCTTCTACTTTCATTTCTGCAGTTCCATTTGTAATAAAGGACCATGGTACTGGAAAACTTAAAGACGATATACACAAAAAATGAAAAGAATGTAGATGTAGCATAAACTCTATATGTTCTTGACCTTTACTAAATTACCATCACTATCTAAATCCAGCTAATAAACTGTGAGAAACGCTCAAAAGAATGCTTGGCTACATTAGTAATTTGGCTCTGGTGCTTTATATTCATATTTAGATGCTTTCTAAAGGTATCTTAAAGCCACTAGAACTAGTATGCATTGTTTCTGTTGACCCAATGCAGGAGGCTGTGAATGTATCACTGGGAAACCTATTAACATATCCATTTGTGAGAGAGGCTGTGATTAAAAACGCTCTAGCACTGAAAGGTGCTCACTACGATTTCGTGAAGGGAAGTTTCGAGCTTTGGGATCTTGATTTCAACATCATACCTTCTGTAGCTGCATGAGCTTCCAGGATTTGTCATCCGTACGCTTCTCTTTTCAGTGCAATTTGTTCACCCCTAACCAATAATGCTTGACAAGGAACGTTGCTCAAGTAATTACTTTTTCAATTTTTCTTTTTGACTTGGATTATTGCACTCTGTTAACAATGGAAGGACTAATGGTTGAAATGGAGTTCTACTGAAATTTCTGGAACATGATCTAAGGTTTCTAGTGCATTTAAGCTGTAGCACCAGTTGAGGAATTTCTTAATTCATATAAAAAGCAAATGAACTTATAGAATTTTTGTTAATTGGGATTTGGACAAATTTCATCCAGATATGCTGAATCCCTAAAATGACACTGATCGATTAGACCAACAAACTCAGGTGAGTATCCATGGGTAGAATTCATTAGATCTGTGCCACTGAAGCTGAATTGGTCCCAGTAAAAGAGTGGTGATTCCGCTCCAAGCAGCTCGATCAACGGCGTTCCTCCAATTGATGTCTCGGCAACAGTAAAAGGGTTGTCTTTTGTCATAGTAAAGTTGTTGTCTTCATGAAGAAAATCGGAGTTCTTGGACAGTCCGTACCTTATTTCTTGGTTTTCAATCGAAAGTTGCCTTCTTGAGGAGGTCACAGCGCTTTTCACCTGCTTCTTTAAACCCAGCTTTTTGCACAAATGGGTATTCCAGTGATTCTTTACCTGATTGTCTGTTCTTCCTGGAACTCTGCCGGCAATTAGAGACCACCTTCATTCACATAGATGGAAGCTTCAGCATTTATTAGGAATCTCGTTCTGGTTATACACGAGGGAAAACATTAATTCAATCGTCAAATGCATGTTCTCTGAAATTTCTTGTTAGACCTTTTCTTTTCTTTTTAGGGACCTCCAAGTTGAGTCTTACAGATTCCTGGAGAATATCTAACTAAACAACTCGTCTCCTAGTCTCCAGTAGTCTAGTAGCAAGAGTCTGTACATCATGACTAAAGAAGGCACCTTAATAGATGAGGAAAAAAAAAAAAGAGAGAGAAACATGTATACACAAGAACCTATTTCCCAGGAGATTATGGAGTCTGATGATGAGGTCATCTTCCTCCTCCGAGAAGCCTCCGCGTTTCACACTGGGGCTCAGATAATTCAACCACCGTAGCCTGCAACTCTTCCCACACCTCTTCAAACCTGAGATCACTCAACCACAATCGGTCACCACATAGTACAAAATTGTGATTTAGGAAATAAATACCATCACTAAAACACCACAGAGAAAGAACATTGCTTAGTTTGTTTACGCGATTTCCAGATTTTACCAGTACTATTGGAAATACGACTCCATCGGCCTCTTCCGTGGACCCTTACGTATTCCAACAGAATCTGGTCCTCTTCTTCTGTCCATAGCCCTTTCTTGTACTGATCATGATTCTTGGTCTTCATTCTCCTTTTCCTTCAAGTGCAGGAAAGTCACGGAGGAAAGAGATTAACCAGCAGCCTAGAATTTTGGGAAGTTTTGTATGTTTGGATTCTTGAATTTTCGCAGGAAAGGTTATAGCTTGTTTAAAGTTTCCCGGGACCGTAAGTATTATAGCGTGCATAGGAATACGAATAAATGTTGTGCCGAGTACTTCATAGCATTTAATTTTGTCCTCACATTCGCATCAAACAGATTTCATGTACACAATCTATAGCTAACTCAACCTTTAATCATCCATGATGATGGCCTACCCATGTCTCCCTGACAACAATTGTTGAATTAGTTAATGTTCATTTCTAAACATTTCGACTTCTACACTCCAGTTAGTTTTCAAGAGTTGTAAAATGAAGTTGGTAAGTTAGTTTTCTGGAATTAGAAAACTGTAAAAGGACAAGAGTAAAGAACAAGTTGGCAAGAAATGTGGAGTCTTCTGTCTTTGACCTCTTTTTTCTTTTCTTTTTTTTATAATCTCTTGAGTAAATTTCAAAGTCTTTACGACCCTTCCAGTGTTTTAATGGAGACGGTGGAGCTCTGGCGATTATTGTGGACAACAGGGCTGAAGTTGTTTTATCTTCTGTACTTATCAGGGCCTCCTGTCCCTACTTTTTTAACCACTCTCAGCTACCTCTCATTCAATAGTTCTAATCCCTGGGAAGGTTTGCCTGTTTGGTGAGAAAGGGGAAAATTCGGAATCAGAAGCAAGTGTTCCATCAACTTTGACTCAAATGCAGCCTTTTGTGGATTACTTGCTAATTCAAGGCTTTTACTATTTCGCGCACATGACTGTCCCTTTCTTGTCTGTTTCTCTCGTAATTCACAAGGCGTTGTCATAATTGAATTGCCGTACTTGGCCCTTTTTACGTTCTAAAGCTTCTATAGAAGGCGCAGGTAACTATTATCAGATCATCCCCTACTTTCACTGCTATTGTAGTTTTGAAGAAAGCTGGCGTTAAAAGTTGTTACGTGAAAGCAACACAACTTGATTGCAATAGGAGAGTTGTCAGATTGGGTTTGCAGCTGCCACATCCAGAATAACCCTTTCGATGCTCAAAACGATTTTGGATATTGAACAGAATTTTTTAAACATGGGACAGAATTGAATCCGAATTTCTAAAATATCAGCTCATTTATCACCTCATTTTTTATGTTTTCAAATACGCATGTAAGAAAGTTGCTATATAATGTGAAAACGTGTTCGTGTGTTTATTCTTGCTTCCTTATCATATCTTTAAAAAGTTTTCGTATACCGGCAAAATTAGAATCAAGATTCAAGATCGTGGTCTGATATTAAAAATTAAAGAAATAAATAAAATATATTAGAATTACGTATATTATTAATAGGTTATTTTGAAACTTTTGAATTGAATTCATTAATAAATTGGATTCAGTTACATTAATAAGATTCAATTTAATTCAATTTAACAAACTCAATAATATTATAAATGAATTCAATTACTATAATTGATTTGTAAAAAATATTAAGAAATAAAAATTTATTATATTTTAGTTAATTAATTAACCATATTTTAATTACTTATATTGTAATTAATCAATTAAAATATATTGATTAATTAAATTATTGTAATTAATTATATTTTAATTAATTAAAGTATTTTAATTATAATATTTTAATTAATTAATTAATTAAAATATTTTAATTAATTAAAATATTTTAATTAATTATATTGTAGTTAATTAATTATTAATAATATTTTAATTAATAATTTTTGAAATCCAATCAAATGAAGCACAAGAGAATGAGAAGTGAAGTAGTCCAAAGAATGAAAAAGTATAAGAACAAGACGCTACCTTTGAATGGCATAGAGTAATTCTTGATAAGAAATACAGGGTAAAGAAATATATTCAATAAAAATCCACAATAAATATATAAATTTTGACGAATGTCTGGTTATAAACTCATAGCAAACAACAATTTTTTATTCAAATGTGTTGTTCTCAAACTTCAATGTAATTGAATTTCAATGCGTGGAAGAGTGAATTCAATTTATAAAGAAGATGGATTTCAATTACATACGTGAATTGAATTCGTCCCATTTTTGTGTTTCCAAACAGCTGATTGAATTCAATTCATTCCTTTCCAAACACCCCCTAAAGTATAATACATTAAAACAAGCCCTCTAATAAATTTTTAATGCATTACAAATTTATCAGATGAAAGTTTGTGTCTGGACTGGATATATATATACATAACTCCTGTTTTTGTCTTGTCTTTAGTTTTTACAATGTGGTAAACGATTGCCATCCACCTCTTGTAAGATTTAATATACATTGCACAAAGTGCTGATCAATAGAGCTTTTTCTTGTTTGTTGTCTAGTACGTTTCCACTAACCCAATCTGCTTTAATGGTTTCTTTAGCAACACGGTTTTGGATCCTGTTCCTTTCTGGGATCTGTCTTGGATAATAGTTTAAGCAAAAGTAGAAGGAACAAGCACAAAGTGAACCTGTTTCAAAGGGCAAAAGTTTCTGCTCCAGTTGGATATGAGGACAGGAGTCCTAAGTCAGAAACATCACCATAGAATATACTTTCCAAAAGGTTTTAGTAATGACTCTTCTAGTTCTAGTCCAAAGGGAGCTCATGGAATGGGGTGAATCACAACCTTTCCGGTAGCTCGATTTGCTTCAATGTAAGAGAAGGCCTCAGCAACCTGAGAAAATGGGAACGGTCCCTTGGGATCAACTATGGCCTTTATCTTTCCGCTCTCCAAATAGGGATTCAGTTTCTTTAGAACAGCTCCATTGGAGGTAACCACAAATCTGAAACCAGGTGGTGTAACCGCACCAGTTAGGGCCACTACACTTCCTCCTTCTTTTATAGCTTTCACAGCTCTATCACATTGCCCTGCGTTTATTGTATCACACCAATCAATCACGACAAGAATTCAAGACCTAATTCATGTATACTAAGCAAGAGGTGCACAACAACTTCTTTGCAATTTATATTATAAATCAAGTCAGTGCATGAGATGTTTAATGTTCACAATCTGCTAATCATAGACTTGCTTGGACCTAACATTTTTAACTTTTATCAATGTGGATACATCGCTGAGATCATCTTAGCTTACCAATAGCATCATACACGACATCAAACTTTTCTGGCAAGTCTTCAAAATTCTCCTTTGTGTAGTCAATGGCCAAATCAGCTCCTAAGCTTTTCAGGAGTTCCAACTTTCCAGTGCTTGAAGTTGCTGCAACTCTGGAGGCACCAAAAACATGTTTTGCCAGCTGCATCAATACCATCCAAGAAAAAAATGAATAAAGAAAATAGTTAGCAAGTGTTCATATTCGACAGACATGCTTCTTTGTACTTATACAGTAAACAATGAATTCATTTGTACATAGCTTCTGAATCTTGTAGAATGAACTAGTGAGGTCAATCTGGCTTTAAGGAATGTATATATGGAGATAGATATAAATGGAGGAACAACTGTATGCACATCGCATAGAATTACATACCTGAATCACCAGGCTTCCAACTCCACCAGCACCATTGAGAACAAGAATCGATTTACCAGGGGAGAAACCTGTCCTCTCCAGGCCTTCATATGCCGTCTCAATTGCAAGAGGGAGCCCAGCAGCCTCGACAAAATCCAAATTCTTAGGTTTCAGGGCCAATAACTTCTCTTCAACTGCAGTGTACTCTGCAAAAGATCCAAACTGTTTAGGTCCTTCCAAAGCCTTCTCATTGATGTCACCATATACTTCATCCCCCTCTTTAAGCTCTTTCACTTGACTACCAACCTTCACCACCACACCAGCAACATCATATCCTGGAACAGTCTACATGCCAAAGTTGAATGAATTATTTTAGCTGATATTATACATTCCTCATTGTTTTCACTTTTAATTCCAACTATTTACTTGATGGAAAATAGATTATTCCAAAAAAAAAAAACTTCTTTTCTAGCTCTTATGCTGATTCATGGTGGATAATAAGTATGTTGAGCAAAACTGACAGGCCACTTCTGAAAATTTTGGATAAAACATGTGAATAAGTCCAAAGTCACCACCTTCGCAGTGGGAATTCTGTTGAAGGCCAGAAGCACGAGATCGATTGTTCTTTTTTAGTTTCTCCACTTGTTTACAAACAAGAATCAATTTAGATAACATTTTCTCAGTTACCAATCAGATACAACACTAAAATACTTCAAATGATAGAGAGGTGATACCGGAAGTGGAGAATCAGTGGCCTTGAACTTGCCCTGCCTTCTCTTGGCATCAACAGGGTTAAGAGCAGCAGCAACAACCTTGACCAAAACCTGGTCCTCTTTCACTTCAGGCACCGAAACTTTATCATCAAACTTCAACACATCCACGCCACCGTATTCACCATAAACCCAAGCCTTCATTTCAGAAGGTATCGAGGACACTGTTACGGCTTCTGCTGACGCAGGGGCTGCCTGGGAATTTGCAGAAATTCTAAAAGTATTGAGAGAAGGCAAAGAGCTTTGCTTCAGATTGGCTAATTTCCTCTTGTTATTTTCTGGGAAAGTGAGGAAAAATCCTGGAGAAAATCGAGGGGAGAGGTTGGTCGATAGACAGTGAAAGGTTCTGAGTTTGCAAGTTGTGGCTGTGGATGTGAATGTGGCTTCCATGCTTCCAACTGTTGAACTGCTTATCACTTCTAGTAATCTCTTTGCCTTATATAGCTTACACGTATCAACAAATAGCTTTTTGTGCTCTACATTTCTTTACCAAGTGGAGTTAAAAGATTCAGATTGGACATAAAATTCGTAACTCTACTGCATCTATCGAACAACCTCTAAAATGTAAGATTGGCTTTCCACTCCAGCTTTCATATGCAGTTTATACTTACTAAGAATGCTGGAGGCAGCGTTAAAGTGAGTAGTTCAGTGAAAATTTCAATTACTGTGGATTTTGTAAGTATTTACCAAACTTTGTTTTTCATTTGGAAACAAGTTTGTTGTAATTTGAATTTTTCTAGATTAACTAGAACACAATTTTACATTCAAACTACCAATGGCTCTAACAGAAGTCATGGAATTCTTCAACTGTGAGCGAAGACTTCCAGTTCCAAGTCAACGGTACGTTGGTGGTCAAACCTTGCAACTATCTATGGTCATAAGTTAAAGGGTCTGTCTGTGCGTCGTCTATATCAAAGTCCAAGCTCTCCAATTTCTAGTTGTCTAAAGATTATGTCTTCAGCTGATAATGGTCCGTTGCCTGCCGTCGAGGCACTCCAAATTCATGGACAGGCAGTGCCCGGTCAAGAAATCCAGGCTTGTGGCTATACTATAAACGGAACTGCTTCTTGCCAATTTGCGGTATAATTTTCAAGTTGATCAGGTTTCATTATTATTATTATTATTTTGAATTATGATTCAAACCTCCAATATGTTGTGCTGACAGTGGCTACGCATATCTGAAGATGGTTCCACAAATTATATTTCAGGCATGTCATTCTCTAACCTTGCAGTCTACGTTTAAATGCACAGATGTAAGATGAGAAGTTTAGCCTTATACCCTTTCTTCTTGGTCTGTGGTTCAGGAGCGAATCAGCCCATCTACAAGGTGACCCAGGATGATGTCAACAGATATCTAGCTTTGGAAGTGGTGCCAATTGACAGCCGGGGCCGGCAGGTAGACAATTGGATTTTACCGTAAAACAAGGTCTCATGTTTGCTTTGTGAGTGTTGAATTGGTTATTTATGGACCGATTTCAGGGTGAAGTTACGAGGACCGTCGCCAACAATGGAAAGATGATAAGCAATGACTAGCCAAGTTCCCTTTCTCTGTTCTTTTTTCTTATTACTAAACCCTATATCCGGATCTGAAAGATCAGTGTCTTTTTCAAGTGTTGAATTCAGTTTTCAAGTTTGGTTCTTTGTGGTTGAATCGGAGGACCCTTCTTGAGGTGAATTGAGAATAAAAGAAGCACATAGGATACTTAAAAATCCTGTTCCAGATTGCTTTGTATATCCAAATCCTGTGGTGCAATTTGGTGGTTGCATAAGATGTTTTAGAATTGATACAGACTGTTACTTAAGATATGAGTAATATTGACATGACGATAGAGGGACATATAAGATAAGCTGATTATATCACATTTATGAATATCTAAGAAAAAACTTTAAATCAAGAAATTGTTATTAAATAAATAAATAATATTATAGACCCGTTTTCCAGTTACTGGATGATAATCTAGTAAACGACGTCGTTTTCGGGTGAATTGGAATAGTTTCCGTGTAAGTAGGGGATAGTCACGTGTAAGTAGAATCGGCTGTATTGTAATTAGAAATCAACGGTCTCTATTCACCCAGAAACAAAAAAAGGGCAGGAAGACTTTGCACTTCTAGAACGACTCTCTCTTTACGCTTCGCATTCCATCATCGATCTGATCTCTCTCAGGCAAGCACTCTCTCTTTGCTTCTGTGGACACACTCGCAATTCAGCTTTCTATAGGTGAGTTCTACTTTTCCTCATGTCTTCTTTCTCTTCTGGTTGTATCTTCTTTTGGATTTTCCTTTATATATATATATATATTATCCAAGACTTCTGATACTTGGTGACTTATGAGACTACACTTGCTTGTTTGCTCCCGAAGATCCATTGAAATTTGCGAAATTTTTGACGGCAGATAGTGAAAGCTCGATGCTTTATTGGCTATGTTCAGTGACGGGTTGCATTGCTGGGTAGCGATCTTTTTTATTGAGTTTTTCTTTTTATTTTTAGTTTCTGCTTTTGATTTATCAGTTTGGGTATTTTTCTACGTGGTAAGTGAGATGGTGTATATCAAGGAATGATAATTTAGATTGACTTCCGGTTGGTTTGAGTTGCGTGGATCTCCCATGGTTTTTGTTTTCTCACTGCACACATAGTATTCATTGACTTATGTTAGTTGATGACGGAATTTAGGATGCTGGCAAGAAAAGTATACTGCTTTTTGTTGACATCTCATAGGTTTGGCCTATAGATTAATCCACATTTCTTTTTTCAAATAGTGCTTTAGTTGACCCATGTTTGCTTATCTCTATATTTACCGTTTTTTACTGTGTGTAATCTACTCTCCTCAGGATCCTAGAAAATGGCAGATGCAAAATCAGGATTGAGAAAACCTGTTTTTACCAAGGTGGAGCAGCTCCGACCAGGCACTACTGGCCACACTCTGACTGTGAATGTTGTTAATACAAAGTTGGTATTGCAGAAGGGTCGTACTGATGGTCCTCAGTTACGCCAAATGAGAATCGCTGAATGCTTGGTGGGAGATGAGACAGGAATGATAATCTTCACAGCTAGGAATGATCAAGGTACTTTCTTTTTCATTTTGTTCAAGTTATGTCAGTTTAATTTTTCTGGTGTATTGATTATTTGATTGTTTGATATTATTGCTTTCTTGCAATTTTGTTATCAAGATTTGGGGGTTGTGAGGGGATATGATGTCTGGATCCTTTCCTATAATCGTCATGTCATGGTTTTAGTGATTACCTACTTTGGTGCTTGATGTCATAACTATTAAGTAAATTCTGTTACCTTAGCATGCCAATGAACTTAGATATCAATTGTCCAAGTATATGTAAGAATGATCTTGTTGTTTGCTGGGTTCATTGGTCAAAGCCATCTGTACACCATCACAAAGTACTTCCTTAGTTTCCAGAAACCATGGTAATACTTAAGGTTCTTTGTTTCTTTCTGCGAATGTGTTAACTATGAATTAATTGTCATTGGCATAGAAATGTCACGGGAAGGTCATTTTTAATGTAAATTCTCATTCTTAATGTAAATTCTACAACACCCGTTCACTGATTGTCAATCTGTATGAGTGCCTGAATGGATTAATCTATCTTTATAGAAAAGAAAACACTTTATTATCCTACAAAAAGTAGATATTAGATTTCAAAACTTTGAAACTGAAGGCTTTATGTATAGATTGCAAATTTGAAATGTTAATATTTTCCATTCAATTCGGAAAATACATAAAGCCTGGAGTTAATCATAACTACGATCTTTATAGGGAGAAAAAAAATGAACTAGCAATCTGAACCTCTTTAAGTGTTTCATGTCCCTAAATGAGCATAAGTATGGATCTATGATCTTTAATGCTAGATGCAGTTTTGGAAAATATGTTAACTTTATTAGAGCAATTATTTTAGTGTCGAGTTGAAATCTTTGTCTGTTTGGTTGTATAACATCCATATTTCTGGTTGGTTAGTGGACTTGATGAAAGAGGGCAGCACTGTAATCCTTCGCAACGCAAAAATTGACATGTTTAAAGGATCAATGAGGCTTGCTGTGGACAAATGGGGCCGTGTTGAAGTTACTGAACCTGCAACTTTTACTGTGAAGGAAGACAACAATTTGTCACTCATCGAGTATGAACTTGTAAATGTTGTTGAAGAGTGATCTTCCAGAAGTTCTTCCTTGCTAGATGGTGACCTGAGAATAAAAAGAACTCTAGCGAAGCAAGTTACTATTACAGGCCGTTCTTTACTGTTCTTGAAAGTTCCCTTTTAGGAAGACTCCTGCAAGCTAGTACTGCAAAAGTTGCTTTTACCTCTGCAGCAGACTCAGCAGAACCCTTTGATTGGACTTCCAAGCATATGGTGATAGCTGTAAATTGATGGGTTAAAGTAGCTGTCTTATGGAACTTGGTTTTGTTTGTTTCTCTACCTCTTTATTTATAAACGGTAGACATAAACTATATGATCGTTGGTATAGAAGTGACCACTGTACTTGGTATAATCTATTTCTGGTCCTTCGAATCTCGTGTTTAAAAACTTCTACTTTGATCTCCATCTCTGCATGTATGATTTGAAAATTACAGATTTCTTTAATTAGACCAATTGATCAACTTAGGCAGAAGTTTTCAGCATTGTGAAAAATCCTGATATGTATGTGGTGCAGCATAACATAATTGACCTTTCATGTCTTGCACTTCTGGCACAAAGGCATCCAAAGAGGCATTACATCAATACAATGCTTTTTGATTTGCCCAACTCATGACATGATAAGTAATCCTCTCCTTATTCAGGCCGGCAATGGTGGCTATGTTGCCTGTTATTTAAGGTTCTTTCTTTTACTTGTATCGTTAAGGAGGTTGACGGGACCGGATTTGGTTGAGATGGCAAAGGGAGCTGGGTTGGGAAAGGTCTTTGCCTGCATTATGGGATACAAAAATGCTAAACTGACACGCACATAGGTTCATTAAGAACAATAACTTAGAAGGCTAATATACAAGAATGGACTTACTTCATGTTTTGGTACTCTTGCTGTATGTGAATTACATTTCTTCTAAAATATAATATGGTACTGGAGTCGTCTCTGATATGATATATGTTTGATCACAAAAATCTAGTTATGTGAGCATTTACAAACATTCAATCTTTTAGATGTCTATTTATTAGTGTAAGAGGATATATTAATGGGTGAGAGAATATTAATTATTTAAAAATGCTGAATATTAATTATATTAAATATAATTCTATTTATATTTATATAGAAATATATTTATAATAGAAATTTAAAATTGGTCTAATTGCTCGCCGTGGGGAGCACTGACGCAGGACGGAAGTTAAGAACGGAACAAGAACGTTTAGACTCCGTTCAGGAGTTCAATCGATGTCGTTTGATTGGACGAAAAGAGAAACAAGAACGACAAGCGGTCTTGAAAGAATGACAGCCAAATTCTAGAATGAAATTTGTATTCCGAAAATTGATGATGTTCCGAAAACATAAATAAGGCCTTTTTATAATGGCCAAAAACCCTAATCCAAATCCTAACAAGATTAGGAAAATAAACTCCTAATAAACTAAGCAAGGATT
>JAOSBK010000001.1:5022144-5033739 GCA_027568895.1 Erythroxylum shatona | reverse complement strand
CAAGTAACTCTCTAGTAAAATATGTAGGAATGCAAAGTTGTTTACCCCTAGAAAGATATCCTTCATGTCTATAGAACTTATCAAATGCAGTATCTTCACAAGCTTGATATACATTAGTAAAATCAACATCATCCACATATAACTCTTTCAAATGCTCAAATCCAAGTAACTTAGAAGTAAGTATAGAAATCAAATCATACCTTCTTGATAATGTATCAGCCACAAGATTTTCCTAACCTTACTTATATTTAATCACATACATAAATGTTTTAAGATACTCCACCCAACGTGCATGCCTTTTACTCAATTTCCCTTGTCCCTTCAAATACTTGAGAGATTGATGATCATTATGTGTCACGAACTCTTTAGGCAGTAAGTAATGTTCCCAAACTTCAAGAGCTTTCGCTTAGGCATAAAGCTCCTCATCATAAATGAAGTAGCTCAAAATTGGTCCGTTTAACTTCTCACTAAAATATGCTATAGAACAATTCTCTGCATCAAATAACCCCTAAACTAATCCCAGAAGCATCACATTTAATTTCAAAAGTTTTGAGAAAATCAAACAAGTGCAGAATGGGTGTAGTATATAGCTTTTCCTGTAAAGTATTAAATGCATTTTCCTTTCTTTCTCCCATGTAAAGCCAACATTCTTCTTAATGATTTCATTCAGCGGAGCAGTAATAATAGAGAAATCTCTAATAAATCTCCTATAAAAACCTACTAAGCCATGAAAACTTCTAACCTCACTAACTGACTTAGGTGTCGACCATTCTTGGATAGCTTTTACCTTTTTAGAGTCAACCTTAACTCCCTTAAAACTCATTATAAATCCTAAGAAGACAATTTATCCATGCAAAATGAACAATTCTTAAGGTTTGATACAACTTCTCTTTCCTAAACACATCTAAAGCAACGTTAACATGTGTGACACGTTCTTTTTGTGTGACATGTTCTTTTAAGTTTTTACAATAAATCAATATGTTATCAAAGTAAACAATCACAAATTTACCAAAGAATTCACGCAAAACATAATTCATTAAGTGCATGAAAGCACTAGGTGCATTAGATAAGCCAAAAGGCATAAGCAACCACTCATACAATCCATGGTTAGTCTTAAATGCAGTTTTCCATTCATCACCTTCTTTCATCTTAATTTGATGATAGTCAATTTTTAAATCAATTTTGGTGTATATGCGAGCACCATACAACTCATCTAACATATCATCTAATCTAGGAATAGGATGGTGATACTTTACAATGATCTTGTTGACCGCTCTATAGTTCACACACATCCTTTAATTTCCATCTTTCTTTGGCACTAAAAGAACTGGCACAACATAATGACTCATGCTCTCCCATACGTACCCCTTTTTAAGCAATTCATCCATTTGCTTTTGTAATTACTTTGTCTCCTCTAGATTGCTTTTATAAACTGGACAATTAGGAAATTGAGCTCCTAGTATCAAGTCAATCTAGTGCTCAATCCCTTTTAAAGGTGGTAATCCATAAGGTACCTCTTTAGGAAAAACATCATCATAATCCTGCAATAAGGCCACAAATGCACTAGGCAAATTTAGGTAAAGGTCAGTGTTATTAAACAAAGTTTATTATGAAGTATTTATACCCCTTGAAAAGAAAGAAACCTTAAATATGTAAGAGGCCTTTAAACATGGACCTCCCACCAAATTAACTAAAGCCTAACTAATATTTCTAAAATACAACCCATTAGACCTAAAATGTTTAAAATAAATGAGCTTAAAGTTAATAAAAGTCCATTTAACTAAAATAAGCCCAAAATACAAGTAGTGGGCTTCCCAAAGCTATGCTTCTAACTTAAAATAATTAATTAAACAAGAATGAAAGTCTTTATGCACATTTTGCCTAACTTGATTAATTATGATGCCATTGTCCCTTATTATCTCTTGAGATTCCATGCCATCTATAATTCAACCCATGTAAGATTGAAGTGTTTCTTTGAATGTCTTAGCCCTTGATCTTATTATTAGTCCCTTCAATATTACTAGATCATTTTTAGTTCCACATCTCTTACAAGGTACCATAGTCGTGCTCACATCACTTATGGAGTCATATTTCCACTATTATTGGAAAAAAACTGCAAATCGCATAAACAAACTTACTAAACAATTTTCTTTTTCTGTGGTGTTTTAGTGATGGAATTTAGCTCTTAATCACATTTTGTACTATGTGGTGACGGATTGTGGTTGAGTGATCTTAGGTTTGAAAAGGTGTGGGAAGAGTTACAGGTTGTAGTGGTTGAATCATCTGAGCCCCAATGTGAAACACAGAGGCTTCTCAAAGGAGGAAGATGACATCATCATCTGACTCTATAATCTCTTAGGAAATAGATTCTTATGTGTACATTTTTATGTTTTTTTCTTCTCTTAAGGTGCCTTCTTTGGTCATGATGTACACTCTCTTACTAGTAGACTAGTAGACTAAAAGATGAGTTGTCTAGTTAGTCTTCTCTCATAATCTTTAAGACTCAACTTGAAGGTCCCTAAAAAGAAAAGAAAAGGTCTAATAAGAACTTTCAGAGAATATACATTTGATTATTAAATTAATGTTTTCCCTTGAGTATAACCAGAAGGAGATTCCTAATAAATGTTAAAGTTTCCATATATGTGAATGAAGGTGGTCTCTAATTGTCAACAAAGTTCCACTTACCTAGAATAACAGACAACATAAAGTGAATTATATCCACTTATCCTTGTAGCAATTTAGCTGATCATACTCCAATTTTAACACAAATTGACATATATAACCCTAGGAAAACAATTAGATTCAAAGATTTCTTAGTTGGAATCTCAAGCTTTCAAGAAGCTATATGGAAAGATTTATCATATAAGAGATTGAGGTAACTTTGAAGTCTCTACACCCTTTTAAAACACCAAAATTTAATGGCTTCAATGTGAACTTTTTCATCAAATCTTGGCCACTTATGAGGAATTTGGTGATAGAGGTTGTTACAGAATTCTTCGCTAAGGGTTCTTTATTAATAGAGATTAACAAAAATTTTATTACTCTTGTTCTTAAGAGTGGACAACTTGATTAGTTTTCAAACTTTCTCCACATATCTTACTGCAATTCTATATACAAGTTAATCTCTAAAATCTTAGTGCATAGCTTACATACCTAGGAGGGTTATTGGTAATAACATCTTAATTCTTTAGGAATTGAACAGAACTTCTACAAAGAAGAATGGTAGGGTGTCTGTTGCATAAAAATTGACTTAAAGAAAGCTTAAGATTGTGTGGATTGGGATTTTATCATTAATATAGTCACTGTTTTAGATTTTCCAAGGATCTTTATCCAGTGGATCAAACAGTATCTCTACTCCTTGTTATAACATCCTTTTCAATGGTCAACCTATAAATAAATTCAAAAGTAGTTTGGGAATTAGACAAGTTGATCCAAATCACCTTACCTTTTTGGTTTAGATGTGGAAGACTTCAATAGACTTCTTCATAAAGCTGTAGAGAGTATCAGGGGCTTCAAATTTCATTTTAAATGCAAAAGGGTTAAATTATCTCATTTGTGCTTTGCTGATGACCTTATTTTATTTTCCAAAGCTGATCCTACTTCTTTTCTAGCTCTAATGAAAGCTCTTAAAATATTTAGTAGGATGTCTATTTTCTAAGTGAACTGTTCTAAAAGTGACATATACATGTCTTACAAAGCTTCTAATTTGGGATCCACTCTGGTTTCTGTCATAAGTTTTGATATTCAAAAGCTTCCAATGAGTTACCTTGGCATTCCTATCCAGATTCCAAATTTAAATCCTCGGATTATTCTTGTTTGATTGATAAGATTAATCAGAGACTTAATTCTTTGAGCTCTAAGAATCTTCCTACAATTGGAATGGCACAACTCATCTCATCTATATTGACCTCCATTAGTGTTTACTGGGTAGCTCACATTGCTTTTCCAATGAAAGTAATCAACGCAATTGACAAAATTCTCAACAAGTGTCTATAGACTAGTTGTAAGGGTAATCCCTGATAGATCATTTCTCTCAAATCTTTCAATACTATCTTGCTTTCTAAAAGGCTATAGAGACTCCTAATTGATAAGCAAGCTTTATGTTGTAGATGGATTCACTTCTACTTTATTAAAAATAAGAGTATATAGAGAGTTAACTCAGATAATCTATACTCTACCACACTGAAAGCCATCCTTAAGATGAGGGGAATAATGAGGCCTCATTTCATCAACATTATTGGTAATGGGGAAACTACTTTCTGCATTGATAATTAACTATCAATTGGTTTTTTTTAGAAGAAATAGATTATGTTATTAATTTAAGACCTCTTATTCAACAACATCATACATTGGCTTAGGCTCTTATAAGGAAGGATATAATCAATATTGCTCCAATTCTAACTCCTTTAAAGAATAAAATTTTGCAGGCATGTGTTAACTCTAATAATGATATCATTGTCTGGAAACACACCACAAATGGTGTCTTTTCTTATCTATCTTGCAGGCAAGTGTTTACTAGCAACTTACCAATCCTTTCTTAGGCAAACATAGTCTAGTCTAAGCATCTTCAACCCAAAGCTTCCACAACCCTTTGGCTTGCTATCCTAAACAAGCTACCAATTGTAGATAAGATTGCAAGATTTAATTATCTTACTAATTGGTGTTCATTATGCAGAATAGCCTAAGAAACTACATATATTCTATGCTTCAAATGTAGATATGTCAATAATACATAGAAAACATTGATGCATAAGGATATGCCAATAATACATAGAAAACATTGATACATAAGTGTTTAATTAGTGAGTTTTTAGATGAATTAAGCCAAATTAAGAATTGGTGTGCCAATCTAAGATTCCAGAATAAAACTATCAAATGGAGCTTTTGTATTTCACTATCCTTCCTAGTCACAGCTATACAGAATGAGAGGAATAACATAAATTTTCATGATAAATGTCTCACCAGCCAACTTTTCAGTACTCATTTGTTGCAACTGATTAGATCTCACATCAACATATGTATGCACAAGGATCTGGACTTACATTTTCTCAACATTACCTAGAGATTATAATCATATATACTGGACTTTTTACTCTAATTTGTGTCCAAGTTGTAAAGCTCTAATTGTCATATTCCTTATGTATTTTACAAGTACTAGACCTATTTTCCTTATTTGTCTTTTATGACTTAATTTCATTCAAATTTTCTAAAAAAATGATATTGGTTACTAAATATTTAAAATATAATTAGGACAATGACTGAATGGTTACAAGGGATAAAATTAACAATATGTAAGTGATATAGTGTATTGACTTGAAAAATAACTTAATTTTAAAAGACATTATATTAGGGAGGTAAAGTAGAAATATGTTGGGTTTGTTAACTAAAATTAATCAATACATACATAAAAGAGACTAGAAGAATTTGTATGTAAGCGTTTTATTAAATTCAACTTCTTTAATTCATGACTAACAGTAATATAAACCAAAATAATAGGAAAACATGGACCATAAACAACCAAAAAAAAAAAGCTACTGAATCTAGAAACATTAACAGCAAACTTGCAATAACTTTTCTACCAAACTCTAACTCATGATCCTAAAAACTAGGTTTTTCTTTTGAAAGATCAATTTAACAGCAAAACAAATTGCAATCACATTTAATTCGCTTAACACTTGTAGCGTTGAGGCAATATTAACACTCCTCTTTGCCTTTAATGTTGCAAACTCCCAATTTGGCTCTTAAATCTTCAAATTTGAATTTAGATAAAGCCTTGATAAATTTATCAACATCTGAACTTTAATTATGCAGTAAATTAAGGAGACCTCCCCTTCTTTCTAAATCCATGAGAAAATAAAATTTAATCTTGAAATGCTTTGTTTTACCATCAAAAACTAGATTTGAGGAGATTGATATGGCTGCTTGATTATCAATAGAAATTTGAGTTGGTTTTAGCTGCACCAAATTCAGATCTTGCAGAATTTTCCTGAGCCATATTGCATGGTTTGCTATTGCAATTGTAGTGATAAACTCAGTTTTTGCAGTACTTTGAACAACAATTTCTTGCTTCTTAGAACACCAATTGATCGCACCTGAACCAAAAGTGAAGCAAAATCTAGTTGTGCTCTTCATATCATCAATTGGACCTGCCCAATCAATGTCAAAAAAACCTGTTAAATTCATTTTTTTACTTCTGGTATACTTGATACCAAAGTTAACAATTCCTTTGATGTATCTCACAATACGTTTGGCAAGTTGCATATGTTCCTCACTTGCACAATGCATAAATCTGGAAAAAAGACTTGGAGGCAATGAGGTTCATGAGATAACCAATTAAACTTTTATAGTGATTATCATTCACCTTAGCAACACCATCATCCTTACCAAACTTCACTCTAGATTGTATAGAGTGTCAATAGCCTTACACCCCTCCATATGAAACTTCTTCAAGATCTCACTAATGTACTTGTGTTGGCTTATAAATATTTCATTCTTCTATTGCCTTACTTCTAAACATGAACGTAAGACATCAATCTAAAGTCTATCATCTTGAATTCCTTCAACATTTTAGGTTTGAAATCATCAATGAGCTCTTGATTACTTCCTTATAATCAAAATATCATCAACATAAATAGAAACAACATTTAAGTCAGTGCTAACCTTTTTCATATACAGAGTTGCTTCACTCAAGCTTTTAAAAAAGCCTAAGCTTAGAAGGTGATCATCTATATGACTGTACCAGGCTATTGGTGATGTGAGCTCAAGAGAGAGTCGAAAGACAAGTCAACTATCAGATGAACCATTGACCCTGCCAGAAGGACAGATTACTCATGCTAACGCTAAGAGGCTTAGAGAAGCTTTTGGTGGCCTTATATGTACCATGGTTGATGAAGAAAAGGCCATTGGAGATCAATTACAATCAATAACATCAAGACAATAACACTATTCACGTATTATGACTTGGGCCGAAATTCTAACATTGATTCAGCCCGAATCAGCCAAACTTCCCAACATGAAAAGCTGTATATTTTTGTCTTAGCTTTCCAATGGTATAAGATGCGCCTTAATCGAAGGTCCATAGCCCAAGATATGCTCGATTTACTAAAGGATGTTCTGTAAGAAAAATTGTTACGACCTCTTAAGTGACATTTCATTTTTTTAGCTAGTCTTCTTTTTCATTTTTTGACCCACTTTTTGAGACTTTAAAAGGTAGTTCTTCTACACTTCGTAGGGAGATGACATTGAAAATAGTTATAGGTCACTTTGTGAGGGATTCAATCCTGAAATTCTCTACAAACAGATTTTACGAACTTATCAAGTGATTAGTCGGATTGCTTGTGGTGTTCTTTTGATATCTTTGTGCATTTTAGTTTTTGATTGCATTGTTAATCTTAGGTCAAGGCGTCGAAGGATCTTCCGACAACTTTGAATTCTTGACTAATCAAGAGGTTTCTAATTGAGTCGATTCTAGGGGTTCCATGTCATTTGGTATCAGAGCTTTGGCTCAGTTTTAGGTTCCTATCCATTGTTCTTATCATCTTTATTTGTTTTTCTTGTTTCTTTGTTGTTTCAATTTTCTATTTCCTTTTATCCTTGATTCCTTTCTATTGTTTGTTTCGCTCCTTGTTTTATCGTTATCGTTCCATTGCTGTTTGTTAAAATCATCTTCGTTATTCTTGTTTCGTAATTTTATTTCAATTCATACTTCGTGTTGTGTTTGCAGTTAGTTTTTATTAAGATTGTTCTTATGAAAAAAAGTTAGAAAAAATCTGAAAAAACTGAAAAATCAGAAAAAACTGAAAAATCCGAAAAAAGGTGCTTTGTGGACTCATTGATCGTAATTTGCTGAGATTGCAGATAGTTCAACTTGAAGTGTTGCAGCGATTGTAAGTTGTTAACAAAAGAAGTTTGTTGGAATTTGTGAAGTTTGGTGATTGATAGAAAAAAATTGTGTAGATTAATAGAAGTTATATTGCATTATTGTTTGAATTGAAATTGAAATTCTCGAAACTTGAACAACGAAACTTTGAAAAGCTAATTCCTATTACAAATTTTCTCCTTCAATCCTTTGAATTCCTTTGGTTTTTGACCTTTACATGTTACTTTTCATTGCTCTCTTATTACTTCCTTTTGATTTCTTTAATTTTTCTTTTGCAAGAGTGTCACTTTCAATTTGATTGTCCTTAATTTGTTTGGAATTTGTTTGGCAAAGAATTTCGTGAAAGAATCAAGAGTGGTAAAAGGCAAGAATGATTTACATCAAAAGAAAAGACCAAAAAAAGAGTGAAATATGAGTGAATCATCATCTTTTCGAGTGAAACACGTAAGGGAGTGAGTGAGGTTTCTTTTTAACTAACATTAGTAATGTCTAAGGTAGGTAACGAAAGGGATTCAGATGACCTAGCCACAACTTTAAAGGCTTTACAAGAATAAATGACCCGAATGAATCTTGCATTTGAAAGCTATGGAGAGAGGTTAGAACACTTAGAGGCCTCAAAACAAGGTCGACCAACACCACCATCGACTAGCCAACCTGAATTTGAGGATGTTGAAACTGAAATAAACATGGAAAAGTAGGATAGATATGAAACTAGTGTGTGTGCGATAAGAGGACAAAGAAGAGGTGACATGCCTAGAAGAGAACCGAGAGCTAGGGAAGAGGTTGATAGAAACCTGAGCAGTATAAAAATGAAAACTCCTTCTTTTCAAGGTTGAAGTAATCCAGACCAATATTTGGAGTGGGAAAGAAAGGTGAAGCTTATGTTTGACTATCATCACTATTTAGAAGAAAAGAAGGTCATATTAACAGCTGTAGAATTTACAGACTAAGCCATAGTTTGGTAGGATTAGGTTCAAATTAACAGAAAAAGAAATGGAGAGAGACCTATCCGAACTTGGGATGAAATGAAGGCTATCACGAGAGCAAGATTTGTTCTTAGTCATTATTACAGCAAACTGCATCAAAGACTCCAAAACTTAAAACATGGGTTTAAGAGTGTTTGAAGAGTACCATAAAGAAATGGAAATGGCTATGATCAGGGCAAATGTTGTAGAAGACCAAAAGGCTACTATAGCTAGATTCTTGTGTGGGCTGAATAGAGAAATTGCCGACAGAGTTAATCTACAACATTATGTGGAAATTGAAGATATGTTAGTATTGCTATGAAAGTGGAGAAGTTACAAAAAATTAGCTAGACAGTCTCAATTCAATAATAATGGTGGATCGCCTTGAAAATTAGGTTATAAGAGAAGTAGTGAAGAGAGGAATTTGTCAAAATTCAAAGATGATAGGTTTACGCAAAATCTAAGGAAGACATGTACACTCTTAAAGAAAAGAGCGAAATTTCTTAGAAGAACAAAGAAACCACTTTAGCGGCCAGCAACAACAAAACTAAGTGTTTCAGATGTCAAGGATATGGCTACATAGCTTCTCAATGTCCTAACAAGAGAGCTATGATCATAGAAGATGATGGGGTTGTTGAAACAGATGGAGAGGAAACAGATCCGAAAATATTACTATTGAAAAATGCAAGTGGTGTAGAATATCCAGAGTATGGAGACTTACTAGTTGCGAGGAGAGCTTTAAATTTGCGGGCTAAGTATGATGCTCTAGAAGAATAGCAGGAAATATTTTTCATACTAGATGCGATAGGAAGGTATGCAGTCTAGTTATTGATGGAGGTAGCTGTACTAATGCTGCTAGCTCCTATTTGGTGGAAAAACTTGGATTATTGTTATTGAAACACCCGAAGCCGTATAGGCTACAGTGGCTAAATGATTGTGGCGAGGTCAAAGTGACTAAGTAGGTGGTTGTGCCATTTACTATTGGCAAGTACTCTGATGAGGTTTTATGTGATGTGATTCCGATACAATTAGGTCACATACTTTTGGGTTGACCTTGGAAGTATGATCGTAAGATCTCACGTGATGGTTACCTAAATACTTATTCTTTTTCTAAAGATGGAAGACTTGTCACCCTCAAGCCATTGTCCCCCAAAGAAGTATACGAAGATCAGCTAAAGCTTAGACAACGAGAGAAGTAAAAAAAAACAAAGAGAGTTGAGCTGAAAAACATAATGGGGAAAAGGGGAAAATGAGTGAGAGTGAGAATTTAAAAATTAGAGAGAGTGAGAGGGGAAAGGGAAACACTGAGTGCAAGAGAGATAAGAAAGTGAGCTTGTATGCAAGAGGGAGAGATTTTATAAATGCTTATCATGAAAAAAAAGTCACTTGTAATGTTGATGTACAAGGAAACTTGTTTTAGTGCTGTTGACCTTGATGATTCTTTGCCATCTATTGCTAAATCTCTTTTGCAGGAATATAGTGATATTTTTCTAAAGGAACTTCCAAAAGGTTTGCCGCCCATTAGAGGGGTTGAGCATCAGATTGACTTGGTACCTAGAGTTTCATTGCCTAATAGGCTAGCATATAGCAGTAACCCTAAAGAGACTAAGGAATTACAAAGACAAGTGGAAGAGCTTATAGCTAAAGGACATGTCAGGAAGATTATGAGTCTACGTGCTATTCCTGTGATACTAGTGCAAAAGAAATATGGAAGTTGGAGGACGTGCGTGGACTTTAGAGCAATCAATAAAATTACGATAAAGTATTGACATCCTATTCCTAGGTTAGATGACATGTTAGATCAATTGAACGGTACTGTGATTTTTACTAAAATTGATTTGATTAGGGGTTACCACCAAATTTGTATGTCCCAAGGTGATGAATGGAAAACTGCATTTAAAACTCAACATGGACTGTACGAGTGGATGGTAATGCCATTTGGTTTGACAAACACACCTAGCACTTTTATGAGATTGATGAACCATGTACATCGTGCATTCATTAATAAGTTTGTTGTTGTGTACTTTGATAACATCTTGATATACAGTAGGAGCTTAAAAGAACACATGCATCATTTAAAATGTGTACTTGATGTCTTGTGTGAACAAAAGTTGTATGTAAATGTTAAAAAGTGCGGTTTTTGTATGGATAAGGTTAATTTTCTTGGTTTTATTGTTAGTACTAAGGGCATTGAGGTTGATGAGAATAAAGTAAAAGCCATTAAATAGTGGCCAACACCTAAATCTATTTCAGAAGTACGGAGCTTTCATAGTTTAGTCAGTTTTTATAGGCGGTTTGTTCCACACTTTAGCACTGTAGCTGCACTACTTATAGAGGTCATTAAGAAAAATGTTGCATTTATTTTGGGTCCTGAACAGGAAAAAGCAATTCATGCTACTGAAAGATAAATTGTGTTACATTTCTTTGCTTGCTTTGCCTGATTTTGATAAAATTTTTAAAATTGAATGTGACGTTTCTGGGTAGGCATAGGTGCTATGTTAATGCAGGAGAAACGTCCTTTGACATATTTTAGTGAAAAATTGAATGGAGTGACTCTAAACTATTCTAATTATGATAAAGAATTGTATGCTTTAGTGAGAGCATGGCAACATTACTTATAGCCAAATGAGTTTGTCATCCACACTAACCATGAGTCCTCGAAGCATCTCAAAGTAGGGGCGGATCCAGAAATTTTTTTGAGTGGGGGCAAAATTTTATTAAAGACAAAATTTTATTTTTAATGGGGGCAAA
>JAOSBK010000001.1:4980080-5016795 GCA_027568895.1 Erythroxylum shatona | reverse complement strand
GAACATATTTCTATGGACTTCATTTTAGGTTTGCCTAGGTCTACACATGGTAAAGATTCAATTTTTGTGGTTGTTGACAGGTTTTCTAAAATGTCTCATTTCATTGCTTATCATAAAACCAATGATGCATCTCATATTGCAAACTTGTTCTTTAAGGAAGTTGTTCGACTACATGGAATTCCAAAGACCTTAATTAGTAATAGAGATGTCAAATTTTTGAGTTTTTTTTGGAAAGTGTTGTGAGCAAAATTAGAAACTAAATTGTTGTACTCGACTACTTGTCACCCACAAACGGATAGACAAACTGAGGTTGTCAATCATACTTTTGGTACTTTGTTGCGTGCTGTGATTAGTAAAAATTTGCGCACTTGGGAAGAATGCTTGCTCCTTGTTGAATTTGTATATAATAGAAATGTTCATTCTTCTACAGGTTTTTCACCATTTGAAACTGTGTGTGGATTTAACCTACTAACTATTATGGATTTACTTCCTTTGCCTGTTAGTGAATTATCTAATACAGATGGTGAAAAGAAAGTAGATTTTGTAAGGAAGATCCATGAACAGACCCGGACACATTGAAAGAAAGAATAAGCAATATGCATCTAGTGCTAATAAGGGAAGAAAGTTTGTTTCATTTTAACCCAGAGATTGGGTGTGGGTGCATATGCACAAGAAAAGATTTCCTGATAAACGAAAGACAAAGCTACATCCAAGAGGTGATGACCCCTTTCAAGTTCTCGAAAAGATAAATGATAAGGCCTACAAATTGGATCTCCAAGGTGAGCATGGCAGCATTAGCGCTTTGTTTAATGTTTCCGATTTATCTCCTTTTGCCATTGTAGATTCGAGGACGAATCTTTTTCAAGAAATAGAGGATAATGTGAGCTTAAGAGAGTCGAAAGACACGTCAACTGTCGGATGAACCGTTGACCATGTTGAAAGAAACGATTACTCGTGCTAATGCTACGAGACTTAGAGAAGCTTTTGGTGGGCTTATATGTACCATGGTTGATGAAGAAAAGGCCTTTGGAGAATAAGTTACAATCAATAACATCAAGGCAATAATAATATTCACGTGTTTTGACTTAGGTCGAAATTCTGACATTGACTCAGGCCAAATCAGCCCAACTTCCCAACATGAAAGTTGTAGATTTTTGTCTTATCTTTCCAACGGTATAATATTAGCCTTAATCAGAGGTCCATAGCCCAAGATATGCTCGATTTACTAAAGGATGTTCTGCAGGAAAAATTGTTACGACCTCTTAAGTGACGTTTCATTTTTCTAGCTAGGTTTTTTTTCAATTTTTAGCCCACTTTTTGAGACTTTAAAAGGTAATTTTCTGCACCTTATAAGGAGATGACGTTGAGAATAGTTCTAGGTCACTTTGTTAGAGATTCAGTCCCAAAATTCTCTACAAACTAATTTTTCGAATTTATTAAGTGATTAGTCAGATTGCTTGTGGTTTTCTTTTGATATCTTTGTGTGTTTTGGTTTCTAATTGCATTGTTAATCTTGGGTTAAGGCGTTGAAGGATCTTACGACAACTTTGAATTCTTAGGTTAGGGTTTTAATCCGATCAATCAAGGGGTTCTTAATCGAGTCGATTCTAGGGGTTCTGTGTCACTTGGTGCCTGCTCAAGACCACATAGAGCTTTCTTCAATAAATATACCTTCTCTTCTTGTCCTTGCACAACAAATCCCTCTGGCTGTTCAATATAGATTTCCTCCTCTAAGAGACTATTCAAAATTTTGACTTCACATCTAGTTGGAAGACTTTCCAACCCTTTTGAGCTACAATAGCAAGCAATAGTCTAATGGTGTCAAGCCTTGCCACTAGAGCAAAGGTTTCAGAAAAGTCTATGCCAAAGACTTATGCATACCTTTTTATAACAAGCCTTACCTTATACTTGTTTATTGATCCATTAGCATTAAGCTTAGTCTTGAAAATCCATTTTATCTTAATAACATTTCTATCTTGAGCTTTTTCAACTAGCTACCAAGTATTATTTTTTCAATCATTTGCAGCTCTTCCTTCATAGACGCTACCCATTTTTTCTCCTTCATTACTTCCTCAACACCTGCAGGTTCTAATACGGCAACATTGCACCTTACATAAATGTCAGAAAGTAACCTTGTACCTCTAATTGTTTGGTCATCCACATTGTCTACATTGGGCTATAATCCACCAGGATATTACTCTTCTTTACTTGTGTTCCAATCTCATTGCTCCTCCTCCATAAAGACAATATCTCTACTGGTAATTATTTTTCCTATATATCGCTGAAATATTTTGTAGGCTTTTGAAGTATTGTTGTAGCCTATGAATATTTTAGGATTAGCTTTCTTGTCCAATTTATCTCTATTAACCTGAGGAATGTACGAGAAACACAAACATCCAAACACTTTTAAATTTGATAGAGAGGGCTTATGGCCAAACCATGCTTCATAAGGTGTTTGATTGTGAAGAGATTTAGTCGTAACAGAAAAATAGTAGCGTTGGCTACCTCTGCCCGAGTCATTTCCATGATGGTTCTATTTTTCCTCTTGCTAATTCCATTTTGTTGTGGAGTATAAAGAATTGTAAGTTGATGCTCAATCCTTGCTTCTTCACATAATTTGTTGAATTGATCAAAGGTATACTTTTTTCCATTATCAGCTCTCTGCTTTAACTTCTTGCAGCCACTTTAATTTTCTAACCGAGCTTTAAATTTCTAGAAGACACCAACCACTTTAGATTTAAATATGAGAAAATATATCCAACACATCATGGTTAGATCATCTATAAAGGCAATATAATACTTATTACCTTTAAGTGACGGAGTCTTGTAAGACTCTCCAAGGTCAGTGTGCACAAGTTGACGCTTTTGTGAGGCCTTTTAAGCCTTCTGTAGAAAGGGTGGTCTTGTTTGTTTGCCAAACTAACAAGTTTTGCAGTTTGATATGCTCTCTTCCAATGAACTCAAGTCTTACACCAATTCTTTCTTCTTCATTAAAATGACTGCAGAATGATGATAATGACCCAACTTTTTGTGTCAAAGGTTAGTTATTCTCACAGAGGCCTAGTATGCAGCTTGCTCGCTCTCCATAAAATCAAGTGAGAAGCTCTTGCCCTTCATTTTAACTGAAAACACATATAATCCCTAAGCATCTTTTATAGCATAAATTATGTCTTCAAAAATCAATTTATAACCTTTCTAAAGTAATTTGAGGAATATACAGTACATCAATAATCACCCTAATTCCAAAAAGGTTTCAATTGCAACATAAATTTTACCTTTCACTAGGATATACTCTTCATTACCAACTCTTACCTTAGAGACAAATGTTTTGTTAAAGTCTTTGAAGAACTCAACATTGTTGGTCATGTGGTTTGTACAACCACTATCCACTAGCCAAGTTTCACCGTGATTACTACTTGCATAGCAAGAAGCTACAAATAGTTGTTCTTCCTCCTTTTGATTCATAACTTAAGCTTCATTCACCCGTTGTTTCCCTTTATTTTTGCAAATCCTATCCATGTGACCCATTTGATTACACTTGTTGCACTTTGGATCGAGTCTACTCTAGCACTTGAAATGGAGGTGGTTAGTTCTAGCACAATGCTTGCAAGGAGGATAATTTCCTCCTTTGTATGCTTCACTCTTACCTGCATTACTACTATTTAATTTAGTAGTTTCATTGTTGCTAGCATCAGTACCTAAAATTCCTTTGCTTTTCTTTCGTTTCTTCTTTTTCCCTTTGTTAAAATTTTGAATTTGCACCTTGGCTTACATGATACTTTCCAATTTGATATCTTCTCTAAGTTTTCTTCTTTGCTCTTGAGCTTCCAAAGCATTAAAAAAACTCTACCAATGTGATAGTTGTGAGGTCCTTGACTTCCTCCAATGCAGAAATCTTGGCTTCAAACCTTTCTGGTAAGGTTACTAAAAGCCTTTTAACTACTCTACTATCAAGCATCGTTTCACTAAGAAGTCTGAGCTTGTTGACTATCTCCAAGAGCCTGTTTGAATATTCTTTGGCAATCTCAAAATCTTTCATTTTCTACAGCTGAAATTCTCTCATGAGATTCAAAACTCGCATGTTCTTTGTTCGAGCATTTCATTAACACTCATGCTTGAGATATTTCCAAATCTCAAATGTTGTATCCAAGTTCATAATTTTGATAAACAAAGTTTTAGACATAGCTAAATGTAGACAATTTTTAGCCTTAAATTTTTTTAGGTTCTCTCCTTATGATTCTTTATCTATTGCAACGTAGGATTTTCAGGTAGTTTTTGAATTTTGAAGTCCTATTCCACTGCTTCCTAGAGATCCCACGCCTATAGATAAGCAGTCATCTTCACAACCTACGACTGATAATTGCCACTAGTGAATACTAGAGGTGAAGCAAGTGCAAAGTTGTTTGAGACCATTTTGTTTCACTTGAGAGATATGAATTGGAAAACATTTGTTTCTGGTTTGAACACTCACACTCATTCTAAAAGGTTTGTATTTGGTTTATACTTACACACTCACACAATTCACTCTTGGCTTGTAACAATGATCCCTTAAAAGGCCAGCTCTGATACTAAATGTTGAGTTTGCTAACTGAAATTAATCAGTAAACACATAAAAGAGATTGGAAGAATTTGTACATAAATGTTTTATTGAATTCAACTTCTTAAATACATGACTAATAGTAACAAAAACCAAAATAATAAGAAAACATGGACCATAAACAACCAAAAAAAAGGCTACCGACTCTAGTAATATTAACAACAAACTTGCAACAACCTTTTTATCAAACTCAGACTCATGTTCCTAAAAACATGATTTTTCTGTTGAAAGACTAATTCAACAGCAAAACAAATTGAATCACATTCAGTTCTTGTAACACTTGTAGCGTTGAGGCAATATTAACAAAACAAAATAGCATGACTTTATAGCTTAAAATACATGATAAAATAGAAGAGGAGTACATTATAAGATTCGTATAAAAATATAATATATTGTAAATAAGAGATGCCAATAGAATTAACCTAAAATCTTATAGCTAAAATGACGTAATTAAATGCAATGACATACAAAAATAATGGAGTTTAAACAAATTATTTGGGATGTGCACAAACTGTGTTGGTATAGAATAGTACAATGAAAAGAGGTCCATTGTCCGTAAATTGAATCATTATTCTTGGAAATTCTCACTCTACAGTCTACATGTGCCTCAGCTTGTTTGATTCATTAATTGGTCACGTGAAATTTCTCAGAGGCGATCATCACAGTCATGGACTTCTGGTTTGTGCATTAATTGGATGAAACCTTTTTGAGTTATTTCAAAAGTTCATATATATTTTCACTTTGAAATGATATAAGGATGGAGATAAAAGGCATGCAATGTGGCTGCATGGTTAAATGTTTGTGCTTTCAGCATATCTTTAGTGCTTCAACCTTTAAAGTAATCAACTAATATAAAGACATGTGCTGGTTGATCAGATGCGTGAAAGCTTTCATTCTAATTAACTGCAAATCATAACTTGTTAACATAACTTAAACCTAATTGAAACATCATCTTCGTGGAACCCCACCTGCCTTGAAAGCCATACTTTTGTAGAACTACCTCCAAGTTGAATCGGATGGCATATCCACAAACTAAAATTACTACTACATGTCAACTCTTAATTAACTACTTTCATTAACACTAAGCATGATAGGTGATGGAGTGATGATATTTTCTTAAATCTCTTTCTGTTCTTAACATTTTCTTGGTTCCTCGAAGGTCGTACAGAGTTGGCGCTTCAGGCCATGATTTTCTCAAGTAATGGATCGGTAAAGGTGCAAAGCAGTCGTCAAGATGTGAGCTAACTTGAGTCAGATAAGTGGATGTTGGCTTTATCTATATTATTATTACCTGATGCCACTGCCTTCTTTGAAACAATCAGAATTTCTAAACTTTGTGTCTGAGTCAATCTAGAGTTCAGATTATAAAAGAGACAAGATCATACAATTACATGGGCATGACCTATCTCTTCTAACTCAGTAGAAAAGTGGATATTTTAGGGAGAGACCACTGCAAACTAACAAGTGAGTAAAGTTTACTTCTTTTCTTCAGAAAGAAAGAGGCTTGACATGGAACGTACAACGTAACATTAATAAGAAATCCGCAAATGGTACTCTGATCATGGGAGTTTGACAGGGAAGCTTGCTACTTTTCTCCCTTGTTCACACATGGATTACAGGTATAAAAATGTGGTCCAACTCCATAAACGAATCAAAAAGGTGTAATGATATTGTATTGTATATTTATTTCATGCGCAAAATGAGTGCAAGAATCAAGTTGTTTTCATTACAGTGAGTTCTGTGACTAGGGCCTTGTAATGTTTCCTGATATAGTACGATTCCTTTTAACACCACTAAGAAGATAAATTACAGACACACCACCAGCATGTGTGAGAGAAACTTAAATTATAAACACACCACCAGCATGTGTGAGAGAGATGACTAATGCCTCCGCATATATATGCGTAAGCGTGACACATTCTTTTGAAGATATACTTTTCTCTATCTCATCAATGACCATATGCTTTGTCTGAGGTTGTTGATTATGTTTGACACGCCCGAACCATGAGGAGCCTCGAGAAAACTAAAACTCAAATGCAGTACAAAACCTGCGTTATACTTGCCCTAGCCTTCATCTGACTGTGCCTCACTATCCTCCATTCTTCTTGATCAGTTGTTAGATTATGAGATGGTATTCAAACATTGTATCTCTTAGAACCTAATATTATAAATCAAGTGAGGCAAACTAACTCTTACTCATAGATCAAATACTGTTTAAGTAGGCATAATTTACACTTGATTTTTATATTCTAAATTAAGGACCACAATTATAATTATACTCAAATACTATATTGTAACTACAGTTTATTGTAATTGCATTATTACAATTATTGCAATAATTTGTAATCTTAGTGCAACCCATAACTCAAAAATTTAAAACCTTGATTCGTTTAAATCAATATTTTAAATATCAGATCGAAAATTAAACCAATAAGATAAAAATTTAAAAAATTTAACCTTAGATCATTATAAAATTAGTATATAATAAAAATTGAATAAAATTAAAATAAAATTAAAGAAGGAGATGACTATATGATCTATTGAAGAGATTAGAGTTTAATTGAAAAATGATTATTAAATAAAATTTAATTTTTATTTAATTTATAAAAATTAGTCAATTAATTAATAAATCAATCAATTTTTAATATTAAAAATTATTAAAATAAATCAAACCTATAAATCAGATATTTCAGAACTTTTTCATTAGAAATAGATGAAATCATCGATTCTAATTGAGAAGCAACAGTGTTTTCCGGATAACGAAGGCGCCAAGCACTCAGAAATTGGTGGATGCCACCGTGTGTGGTGGTGGGATCGAACTGTGCATTTAGAGATGATGTCACAATATCCTTTTCTTTTGCCCTTAACCGTTCGCTGTTTTTCTCAGTTTGATCCCAACCTTTGTACGCATTATTCTTATTTGATTGTTACTTCGTTAACCGGATTTGAACATGGATTAGAATTAATGTACTATATAACCAAGTATGACAGAGACTAAATCTTCTGCGAGCTTTAATTCCTCCAATGACCTAATATCTTCAGTAGAATTACAGATCATGCCATGCTCACGAGCCTTTGTCCTTGTCGCTAAGGATGAAACAAATGTTTAATCATCCATATAATGCATTCAGGAAAAAAAAAGGGTTCACGAGAAGATTCTTAAAAAAAATATCATACAACAAAGTACAAACAAAATCACAAGCTATTCTCAATCAACTTTTCCAGAAGATCAATGAAATTCTCCCCTTACATATAAAAGAAGACTTTTAAATTGATAGGCCATGACGTGGATAGTGGATCGACTAGTGGATAGTGGATAGTGGATAGTGGAGGAGGTAAGTGCTGATTATTTGGCCTTAAGAGTAGGATTAAGTAGTTGCTCTTCTTTCCTATTTATATTACATGTAATATGCAACAGAAAAAAAAGGAATGAAAATTATCAAAACTTCTTATTTTGAGAATTTATTCTCTTGGCTTTGACTGGGACCTATCATAAATATAACAAATGATGCCCGAGTCTCGATTCAATTGACTCCTTTCTCATATTATTGGTCACTTTCACTCATATATTTGATCTCTAACTTTGTAATTACAATTCTTCTGCTAATCCCTGAAATGTCCAATGATAATAAGGTATTGAGGAAAGCAAATGAGTGGACAGACCTTTCATGGTTTGCTGATTGGGACTATAGTATAAGCTTTTTATATGAAAACAGACCGGAGAGGTAGCCACTGCGAGGATAGGGCTGAAATTAAAATTTTGTGATGTTTTCTTAACACTGTCACTGACTGTTTACGCAGTCTATCTTTAACTGTTACAACCGTAGGAAGTATATAATGACGCCATTACTAAGGGCAGGTTCTGAAGGCATCTACACAATAGAAAGAAGGGACTGGAGTGTCATTGTTTTTATTCAACTACCACAGTCAAAAGAGTTGCAGGCATATCAGAACTGTGGATGGCTGGGGACACGCGTGACATTAAAGAGCAACCTTATGATATGCATCTAGAAACAACACAAATCATATGTATTATCCTTGTGACTTGTTGAAAGACAACTATCTTAAACTTTAGTCTTGTGCCTTTTTGGCTTGTAAATAATAAAAATATATCATACTGAATGTGCTTCAAATTAAACTTAAAATTCTAATGCTATGCATAACAAGACAAAACGCAGGGATCATAATTGCAAGAAGATAAAAAGGGTACCATGAATTATCAGGCTTTCATTGCTTCTATTATCAATGACTTTATTGTACACTACATTGGATCAGATACAAGTGGAACATAGCAATTGCGGGAAGAAAGGGACCTATGAACACCACTATCTTTGTCTGTGCATGTGGGATGTGGCTCCATTTTACTTCTTGCCACAAAACCGCTCAGAAGGAAGATAACCCAAAACTAAAAGGCTTCAACACAACAAACTAGAAAGAGTGCCTATCATTTTCCTCACTAGAGTATAAAATATGAAACATGGGTATAGCTTATTACAAGCAATGGTCTCTCCACTTAAGTATGTAGTGCCAATGAGGTGATATGCTGGCGCTGGATGTGGAGTGTACTGCAATATTAATACCGACATGTTTAAAGTTGAGACTTGCAAAATTGTATAACCAATATGAAGGATGAGATTCCAAGTCATTCTTAACAACAAGACGAGTTTGCTAGATTGGGATTAGTCAAAATTGGAATGCATAATACTAGTCTTTTTCATCTTTTTTTCCCTTAAGCTCTGGATACTTTCCCCTTCTATTTGGTGTTAACTTGATTCAGTTGACCTGGAATTTCAAGTTTAGTGAAGTTGCTTTATAGACATCGTGTATGCCTTTGCTAATAATTAACCCTGCATTAACTTTTAAACAAAATGCTAGTAAATCATAGTTTTCATGTTATTGGGGACTTGAATATTTCATTTGCGAGAATTAAGATACTCAAGTAGAGAGATGACTGCAAAATCAGGAAAAAAAAAAAACACCTTATCCATATTTTGCTTTTGTAATAAGCCCAATCTTAAATGAGTAGCCATCACGAGTAGTAAAATATTCATCATGTAATATCCAAGCTATTAGGTGGTAAGCTGATCCATCTCTATCGATATTCATCGTATTCCTTTGTAACAGCAAACAGCTATAGCGTGTAATCTGGATTGTTTCTGGTGATACTTTCCCAGATTTATCATGTTGATCTGATATTCGATCAACCATTTACATAAGCAAATAAAATCCGGTAGTGGGTCAATTTTTCTTTCTTTCTTTCACCATGATATGAGCTCTGGTGTGGGGTATCGACATTCTGAGGAATAAAAAAAGGATGGAATCACTAACGTTAATGCAAAATAAATAAGCAACTTTCACACTGCTTTCCACAAGTGTGAAAATCCATGATCAAGTAGGAAGATGATGCTCTCATATTAGAGATAGAGTTGAATCCTGAAAAAAGAAAAAAGATACAATCACGTGGTCATAAGTGCAAACATGACACTTAATTCGCAGGATAAACAGGGTCTTGATTTCGAGGTTTGTGTTTCTGGAACTGTTAATATAATCTTGTTTGCTGGCGAGCATACTCTAAGAACATCAATAACAATGATGGCCTCCTATCTGTCTGTCCTTGGCAATGCCTCATATGTTAGAAACGACAATACTCAACTGAGATACCATGAAAGCATAAGAACTTGTTAAGGTGAAAATAGTAGATCGCATATAATGGTTTACAAAACGACAATACTAAACTGAGATACCATGAAAGCATAAGAACGTGTTAAGGTGAAAATAGTAGACTGCATCTGCATATAATGGGAACACAACTCAATGTAGTTGGTAGAATCTTTGGCAATCTGTCTACCCACCTTATTCAGAATTCAGAGTGTGGATTGTGACACTACATGTGGTATAGCACATGAAGTTTATCGAGAAACTTTGAGATGTACATTCAGACAATTGGGTTCCTTAAACTTCTAGAAATTGGCTGATTATAGGTAATGGTCCATTAAAAAGGGTAAAAGACACTGGTTACATCAGAGCAAAATTGGACATACTTGGGAATCTTTTATAGAAAAGGAGTTATGTGTAACCTGAAGGGGAATTGCAAAATCAACTCCTACGATGGGGGTCTACTCGAAAGACAAGGTTTGGAAGTACTTCAGTGTTGTGGCATATAAATTGCTGAAAACATCAGTTGATAACAATGTCTTGCGGAAAGGTTAATTGCCTGCATTCTCAAGTTGCATTCGTGTTTTATCATGTTTGTTTGATAAGACTCTTTTGGTGTCAAATTTTATCGATTTTTTTACTTATTTTTTTGATTAATTAAATGTTGGTATCTCTTTTTTTTCCCCCCCGGAATAATGATGTTGACTTTAAAGATGAAAATGTGAAGCCTTTACATGGAAGTCTACTTGAATCACATGGAATGATTTGTTCGTCCAGGCAATTGGCACATGTAGGCACTGTTGTTTCTCTGTTTAAAGCTGCAGCTTTATCATTGAGATAGTAATTATACCAATACATATAGCTAAAGGAAAAAAGAGTAGACCAACACTCAACGCTTCTGTTTATGCCAATAACTCCATTTGGTTTAACAATAGGCAGTCTCCTGTCCCATACTTTTATTGCATCCCTCTTCTTTTATTTGCTTTAAAGTGTAAAAGTCCATATGGTAAGTATGATGGTGATACTAAAGAAAATGGAGAACCAACTTCCTGTAAAACTAAAGTCAAACTATGATGGAATTCAAAATGAAGTGGAGACTATTACTTCACAGTCACCTTACCAAAATTTAGGGGAAAGAAAAAGTGGAAAGGACCTAGATTTTCAAGTATATTTCAATCTGAATGGACCAGAGAGTTTAAAATAATGAACTTTGGGCCACCGCTGCAGGAATAAATTCTGAAAAAAGAAAGGGTTTCAGAGTGGAGTGAATACTCGTTTCCTTCACTGGAAATGGTCATTTACTTCCAAGAAATCGTATGGTAACATACTAAATTCAAGGAAACAACACACTGATGTAGGCACTAGCTTTGCTATGCATGGTCTTGTCATCATATGGTAGCTTCTTGTTTGCTGGAGGAAATCCACCTATATTTACTGTTGTTTCGTCACTACATGAGCATGGCCATTTATAGTCAAGGAGAAATTCAGCTGTTCCATTCACTTGCAAAATGTATTACTATTTTCATGAATCTGAAACAAACAGTAGCCATGGGCAGAATCAAGAAATCCAAGTTCCTACAACAGAAAATGCTGGTATTATCCATAGGTATATATGTGACCTTCTACTTTGCAGCAGAATGAGGCGTCTTAGCTATTCGATAGCTAATCATGTTATCACAATAATGGGATAGAGACAGTACTTTATAGCTCTGATAGATCCTGCAGAAAGAAATAGGTCCAAAGCAAGGGATGAAGAAGATGGAAAATATGCTTCTGAAACCCGAATTTCATGCAAAAGCAATGATCCCAAACTGCTACATCAAACTGTAGTTCCCTAGGTTTAAGTACATGTAATTTCTTTACATTTTCAATGAACGCAAAATATCGTAAGAAGGACTATGAAATAGAGAAACTCAATAAGGAAAAAAATATATGAAATATCATAATTGATTTATTCAGTGGAAAGCAACAAATTAAAAAATTGGTGCTTAAGGGAGAGCCTTGAACATATTTACGTAGAGGACCTCAGGTGCTATTCAATGGCCAAAAGCAAATATCAGCATGCAGCTCTCTGTCTAAGCATTTAAGCACCCTATAAACAAAACCAGTAATCCTTCTGCCATAACAGTATAATCTTGAATCATCCAAAATTTGATCCCATAAATGGTATTTGACATTTGACATGGCAATTCATATAATACGTTTTCATTGTTTTCTCTTTTTAGTGCATTATTCGTACAACTTACATGTTGCCAGTCACCACTCCTATGCGCTTATAATCCAAATACTAAAGATATGAATCAAGGTGATAATGCCATACTCTATAGCTTCTTTTTGTTTGCTTAACGAGCTTGTGCTTTAGGAAAGAATTAATGGAGTCGGTGAGTTTTCGACGCCACATGCAAATTTCTCCTCTTTGTCAAGGTTTTAATTTCCAAGTTCTTTTATCAAAAGTTTGCTCAAGGAAAGAAGCCACTTAAACCTCTTACTTACTTCTTGCAGATTTTATGAATGAAAAAGGTATTCATGGATACTAACAGTTTAAGTGAATCTTACGTGATTAAATACTATATCCTTTTTTTTTTTTTGGTACAATGGAGATAAATAGAGATAAAAGTACTGTAGATAAGGAAAGTGTTAAGAATTAAATATACAATAAGAGTTCAATGGTAACAATAAAAATTATTTTAAAGAAATTTTAGTTGATTAATATAAAAAATTTGAAGGAAAATAGTATAATAATTAACATTAATATACTAATTAATTAAAATTAATGATTAGTGTTTCATTGGAAATATTATCAATTCTGAAGTAAGAAATAAGATGGTCATCACATTTGCATTATCTTATTAATAGTTGCATCTATATGATTTTACATAGATATATAAAAGAACATAATATATGATTTTCTAGTGTATATATACGATAATTTTGATTTGAAAAAATGAGCAAGACAAATGCAATAGTAAAAATAAATTAAAGAAAAATACAACTTCGTATTTAAGTCCCTCTTCTCCAATTATAATAGTTTTTCAAAAAATTATACTTTATTTTAATAAAAATAAAAGAATAAATTTTAGAATTTTCTATTATATTAAAATTAAAGTTATAAATGTTGCATTAGAAATATTTGTATCAATTTTTAATTTTGAGATATATATATATTTTTCCTTCTTTATAAACTCCTTTTATTTCAGGTTACTCTTGATTTGTAGATTAGCAATTTGTTTTCTTGATCCTATATATGTTTCTCCATCTTATATTTGTCTTTTGATCCCTCCCTTCTAACCTAACTTTACTTTCTGCTTTGTATTCTTAGTTGCAAGTTTACCATTTTAAGTAACTATCACAATTTTTATTTTCCTAGTAAAGTTGTTTCCTTACCTTTTCATGAATGGTTTCAACTTTGTTTATGTCTCCTTCGTAAGCTGATCCACTTTCACCTCCTCCTAGATCTCTCCTCACTTATCTCATTTTCTCCACTCACTAAATAACCCTCTAATCTTCTTTTTGCCAATTCCAAAAACCACTCCCTCTGATCAACAGGCACCTTTTTTTTTTTCATATTCTAGTTGACATAAGCCACTTGGTCCTCAGTTGGAAGTAACGAGAATTGCTTGGCATCGGGTGGTAGGAGACTCTTCCCTCAAGTGGAAATAAGTTATATCCCTCCTTCAACTACAAAGAACGGAAGTGTGGTAGCTCTCTTGCTAGAAATACTTAAAGTTGAGCCTTAAAACGTCCAATGCTTTGATTAGTTTTTCATAAACGAAAGATCAACGTTTCCTTTAATGTTTCAATGGGTACTAATGAACTAGAAAAAAACGAGATCTGGAGGATATTCTTATTAGTAAGGAAGGATGCTTCATCTTCAAGTTCAACTCATCACAAGGAGTAATCAAAATTCTAGAGATAAGGCCTTGGCACATCAATAATAGACCTATCTTTCTCCAAAAAATGGAGACTAGGCTTAGATATAAAGAAGTAACCTGGGAGTATGTACCCATTAAAGTGAATTTCTATAATATCCTATTAGAATATTGGTCCACAATGAAAGATGAAACCGTAGTAGGCATGAAATGTGTTTAATATATAAGTTTATACAAAGAGGTTAAATTAGAGTGAGAACTCCACAATGTTATCATAATTATGAAACTTCATGCAAATGATGAGTTGAGGAAGGCAAGCGTGGTGGTAAAATACCAACTGAAACCAACCTTAAAGGAGTAAAATAAATAATGTAACCTTACAATTTGAATATTTGAAAAAGGGGAATATAAGGAGCTTATAAACATAAGAGAAAAGGAATAAGTTGGAGCTACTGAACCAACTACACCATCAAAAGTAATTCCTACAATAATTTATGGCAATGTCATTGCAAAAACTCACCCAGTAGATACCACTTCTCCTATAAATAATGTTGATATTCCTAGCATTCCAAAGAGCAACTCATTAACATATAGTTTTAGCTTAACACAAACTAGTTTGACATAACTAAGAAACTTAGAAGGAAGGGCTTATCCAACTTCAAACTTAATCCAAAAGGATCTTAATCTAAAATATCTAGCCAAAACTCCCTCAAAGGGAAGCTAATAAGGAAATTATAGAAAGGAATCTACATAACGACACAGAGACGGAGATTAAAAGCACCAAATCTTGCACAAATGGATAATTGTAAAGTGAAACAGAGTTCACTCAAAACATAAGAAGAGGATCAAGAAGAAAAGTCAAATCCATGTTTGTAGCAATCAGACATGACCCCGCTTAATTCCAATGATTACATGTAATGTAAAAGGGATAAATAGCCCTAAAAAGTAAGAGGTACTATATGACTACTTGAATAATAGGAAACCTTCCATTATTAGTTTATTAGAAACAAAACTGAAGTTAGATCATTGTAGTAAAAGGCTATAGTTTTCGAAACAAGGTTGATATTTTATCACTAACCACATTCATAATTACTATAGTTACATATGATGGTTCCAAAGTCAAAGTAACAAAAATAGCTTCCTGTAACAAACACTTAATTGTTAAGGTGCAACTTCTATTTGATCTTAGAGATATCTTCATCATTTTTGCTTATGCAACTAATATGGAGTTCTAGAGAATATACTTTTGGAATAAGCTACCCTAAGAAACAAGTGATATAACTGATCCTTATATTTTATTAAAGGACTTCAATACAACCCTTTATCCCTCATAATCAGAAGGAGAAAAGTATAATTCTAAGTGCCATAGTGAGTAATTAGAAAGTGTATCAACAACTATGGTCTAATGGACCTAATCTTTAAAGGAAATTTCGTCACTTTGAGAAAAAGAAATCAAAGTGGAAAATGGTTAATAGGGAATAAATTGGACCGAGCTCTAACAAAATAAGCTTACCAATATATTTATCATCTAGGCAAGGTTACTTTCTCCATTTGCCTAACTTTTGTTCACTCTCTAATTGAGATTAATCACCTATAAGAAAGAACCTGGAAGAATACTCCATTTAGGTTCAATAATCTCCTATTGAATGTTGTAAGGTTTAAACATGCAATTAAAAGAGGACTAGAGAATAGCATACAAAGCTTTAAAGCTTTCAAATATGTGGGAAACTCAAAGAAATAGAAGTTGAGTTTAAATATCTTAATCATAGCATAAATGACATCACAAATATAGGTATCTAGAAGACTAGAGAAGCTATTACTCAACTTCAAAATGATGTCTCTATTGATCCTACAAATGAAATGAAAAAAGATTAAGAAAAATATGCACTCAATTCTTATATCTATACACTCAATATCCACTACTCATTATTTAAGCAAAAGTCTAAAATCTAGTTGCTAGAGGAGGCTGATTTAAACACCAAGTATTTCCATAATCCACTCATCTCGAAGAGAAAATGCAATAGGATCAATCTCTTTGAGACCATGATGGAGATCCATGATGGAGATTTAATATGGAAGTAGGAAGAATTACCAAATAGTTATATGATTATTTCAAAGAGTCCTTAGGGAAGGGTCCTCTAACTCCTATTCTTCTATGCACATTTTCAAGTCTTTCATAAATCATACAATTTAGGATCGAGCTGAGGCTCTCACAAAACCATTCAAATTTAAAGATGTTAAAAGTGCCATATCTATCAACCCTAAAAAAGCCCCAAGACCAAATGGATTTAATGGTTTATTCTTCCATAAAACCTGGCACTTAATGAAAAGATCAGGTGAAAAAAAAACATGTTTTGGAGTCCTTCATCAATAAGACATGTTGAAGGAGTTAAACAAAACTTACATCATTATGGGGCCTAAAACTCAAGACTCAAATGAGCTAGGTGATTACAGAACTATATCTTAAAACAAGAATATTATGCTTTTATATTTGAAATAAGTCTTTCATTGAATGTCTATAGCCTCATATATATAATAATCTAGCAATCATAAAATTGAAAATATCTTAATTAAATCCCTAGGATTCTGCGTAACAAAAGAATGATAACTAATAGAACTAACAAAAGAAAGTTTGACTTCTAAATATTTAAACTCAAATAATGAAAATCTCCTACACTTCTCCTCAAGCTTAAGAATAAATATTTATCATTCCAAGCTTACAAAGAAGATCTTTATATGTTACCTAAGTAACCTCTTATTCAAGATGTTTGCTTCTTGCTTATGAGTAAAAAATGTAGTATAGATCAATACCTCCTTTTTTAATCTCAATCTTTATAAAATTTTAACCAATTCTGATATGTTTCATGTGATCATATTGGATAAGATTATTCACTATACTAATATATTGTGAGTTATAAGTCTTATATCAATCTTTCAAACCAAATTACTTCTCAAACTTCTTATGCAATAGCCCTACATGCTGCCTCAACGTTATTTTTGTACATAGCTTTATGCTTTTTACTCCTCTATGTAACTAAATTACCCCATAACTTAGTACTATACTCAAAATTGACTTATAATCTTCACTTATAGTAAACATCAAGACACCTTTCAATTCCTCTATTTTCTATTTTCAAAGACATCAGTCCCTTCTCAATGTCTCCTTGGAGAAACCTCTAGATATGATTTACATCTTGCAAGTATTTTTGAGAAGGTGAGTGCATGAATTGCCTTACTGCACTCATGGTATAAGCAATGTCTAGTTTTATAAAGTACAAGTAAATTAACTTCCAAATTAAGCACTTGATAAGTAAATTAACTTCCCAATTAAGCGTATGTTATCTACTTACATCCACTAGAGCGTCCTTACTTGAGTACTTACCCATCCATATCTTCCTTTTAAGTTTGCAAACTAATTTTCATGTTTCCTCTAGCAAATCAAGAGTGAATTTTCTTTGAGAAATGAAAATACCTTTTTTACTCCTAGCAACATCCATTTTGAGAAAGAACTTTAATAATCTTAACTCTTTAACTTCTAACTCTCCCTTCAATTTGCCTTTGAGCTTCATAATTTCCACTTCATCATCTCCTATAAGTATTATATCATCTATATATACTATGAGTATAGTTCTTTTACCTACTTCTCCTATTTTAATGAAAACGATATAATTAGCTTTCCTTTGATGATATCCTAATAGAGTTACAAATAAGCTTAATTTAATGTACCATATATGTTTACAATGATTACTACAAGACATATAGAGACTTTTTTAACTTCTAGACTTTAACTTTCTCTTCTCATGTTTCAAATATAGGTGGAACCTTCATACACCTCCTTAATATTGACATGTAGAAATGCATTCTTAATGTTAAGTTGGCATAGTTTTCAATCAAAGTTATCTGTAATAGATAGAAGGAAATCTATGAAATTGAGCTTCACCATTAGAGAAAAAGTAATATCATAGTCAATTCTATATGTTTGTGTGTATCATTATGCCAATAATCAAGCTTTATATCTTTTTCTCTTCTTCACTAGCTTTGTACTTCACAGTGAAGACATATCTACTGCTAACTAACTTCTTTCCATCTAGTAAGTCAACCATTTTCTAAGTTTTGTTTTTTTAAGCTCTCATCTCCTCCTTCGTAGCTCCTTTTCATCTTAGATAGGTTAATGCTTCATTGATAGCTTTTGGAATCTCAACATAATCAATTTGAAATCCTTAAACTGAGAAGATAAATGTTACTAGTTATGTAATTAGAAATTGGATATTTGGTACAATTCCTACCCCTTTTTGAACTGAAATGGGTAAATCCAGGTCATTGATCCTATCATGACTAGATTCTAAATTAAACAATTTACCTTGCTGAGGAGCTTTTAGCCTCCTACGTGCATAAGCCTACAAAGGTTTCTCAGTGACTTGGACTAAAGGGTGGATTATTTCTAATAGTGGTGTTAACTGTTCAAAGGTAGAAATAACAGAGTTATGAGATACATATTCTGGAATAGGAGGATTTTGAAAGATATCTTGACTTATTTTAAGAGATACTATTGGATCCCAATGAATTTTCTCTTCTAAGTCACCCTATTGGAAAGTGTTATTAAGGTAATAAGTTGATTATTAAAAGAATCACATGTCATAAAGATAAGATTGGAGATTAGCACTTGTATCCCTTTTTATTGGAGAATAACCTACAACACACTCAAAAGGTTAAGAACCAAATTTATTTCAGGAAGGTTGCTTGTTATGAACAAACACTATATAACTAAACACCTTTGGGGATAAAGAATTGAATAAGTTAATGTTTGGAAAGGAACTATGAAGGGTAATCAAAGGATTTTTGAATTATGGTTTTTAAGGGTAAACGGTTCATTAAGTAATTTTTTATAAAGGTAGCCTTTGCCAAACATGAATTAGGAACAAAAGTTGCAAACAATATTGATCTAGCAACTTCCAATAAGTGATGGTTTTTTCTCTGAGCTACCCCATTTTATTTAGGTGTATCCACACAAGAACTTTGGTAATGTATCCCTACTTCTTCCAAGTACTAATTAAACTTATTTGAGAAATACTCTCCTCTATTATTAGTTTTAAGTATTTGAATATTTTACTAAAACACATTTTAGACAAATTTATGAAAATGTTTAAATCTAGCAAACACTTATATGATCATCTATGAAAGTGATAGATCACTGAGTTGTAGTTAAGTTAATTCTCATAGAAGGAACCCAGATATCACTATAAATTCATTGAAAAGGTTTTGAGGGTGAGTCGGTATGAAGTGGATATGGAGCTCTAGACTATTTAGGAAGAATATAATGTTTACACTAAAATGAGAATTTTCCTATAAATAGATTTCAATATAAAGTTTTAATATAAGAAAACTAAGATGTCCTAAATGTTGATGCCATAATATATTCTTAAACTTTGAGATAATAGCCAAATACCTTGTATTTTGTGACTTATCTTGAATAACCTCCCTTGTTTCTCTTAGGTAATATAGGCCATATTTCTTCTTAACAATACCAATCATCTTTCCCAAAATATGGTCTTAAAATTCACAATAGGTAAGAAAAATGGTTACTACACAATTCATGTCCTCTGTTAACTTACTAAGATAATAGATTATAAATTAACTTTGGCACATATAAAACAAAGTTAAAAGTCATATTGAACAAGAAAACTATCCCACTTCCTATGGGAGGTGACATCTTCCCATTAGCTTAACCTTATCTTTGCACTTATAATATGTATTAAACATATCAACTGGCCTAGTCATATAGTCTAAAGCTCTAATATTTATAATCTTAGACAAGTTTTACTTATTTATGCATGGTTGCAGTTAGGTTTTGTGAGTTTTGACTCTTAGACCCAAATGTATGCTTGTATTAATTGAGTATTTGCTAGATTATCTCCATTCTTTTATGAAAAACTAACTCTAGTAGTACTTCTTGAATTGGATTCCACTAAGCTAATTCTAGCAACACTTCTTGAGTTGGATTCCACTAAGTTGACTTTAGTAACACTTTTTAAGTTGGATTTCCATTAAGTTTGCTTCTTTAGTTCGAACTCGTGGACCATGTTGATTCTTTGGGTTCTAATCAACACTTTTTTGTACAAATACAAGCATATGTTATAAGAGAGGTAAGGCTTATTACAATAATGACACCAAGCTTTCTCCTTAGACTGAGAGTCATGACCACAATCTTGTTTCTTCGTTATAAAGGTCGATCCTTATGACTCTATTGGAGGAATCACATCTTATTTGGTTGACTTCATCATCACTCTCTTCTTACTTTATTCTCTTTTTACTTTTGTAAATGATTCACGAAGGGTAAGAAAGGGTTTCGTCCCTAATAGTCACCCAAAAACTTCATCAAGGTTAGGATTTAAACCTTTAAAAAATTTAAGGTGTGCTCTTCCTTAAACATTTTATTATATTATGCAACATTATTAGGGGACTCCCATCTAATCTTATAAAAAACATTGACATGTATTGTTCAAGTTTAAATATCTTTCTTGACCCGCATCCTAAATTTCCTTTGTTGTCTTGTAGAATAGATACGTTCATCTAATGTTTGGCTCAACCTAATTAATTAATCAAGCGATTACAGCTGAATTCTCTGCTTCCTAAATGTTGTAAGTTGGGATGTATTTGGTGGGGTTGTTATTCCTCTATTGAGATACCAAGCTTTTCCTCTTACATGAATTATAAGAATTATAGATTGATAACACACACACTGAAGTTATATATATTGAGTATATGTTAAGTGACTTAAAGAGAATTAATATCAATTGTAGTGGCGATTGAAGAATATCATCCCACAGTGCTTAAAGACACTTGATCTACTATTATCAAAAATCCTTCTGTGATTAACGTCTTCTATTCTACTGACATGTTTATGCAAACAAAAAAGAATGGAGTTTATCATAACTAGATCTGCACTGATGCAATGAAACAAGAATATTTTGATTTTAATTCTTAAACAATTCTTTCATTGAATTTATGTATCCTTATATATACAAAAATTTAGTAATATTAAAATGGAAAGTATCTTAATTAAATCCCTTATAATCTGTATAATAAAAAATGGCAACTAATAGAACTAGTAAAAGAAAGTTTGACTTCTAAATATTTACACTCAAATAATGATCATCTCCTACATATCATGCCTAAATATTGATTTTCAAAAAGCTTTTGATTATATCAATTTGAGCTTCATCTAACACACATTAGAGGCTTTTTTATTTCCATAGAAGTTCAGAAGAAGGATTTAACAACGCACTAAGACAATCTCCTTTAGTATTCTTTGCAATAGAGAACATACAAAACCTTTAAAATGGGTTAAAGGACTTAGACACTTTTTTTTAATATCATTTCACTTTATATGTAAAAGTCCTACATAGGTTAATGTTTCACAATATAAATAAGGAAAGCAAATTCATTTTCCATCACAAATGCAAAGAGTTCAAGATTGTGTGCCTCTTCTTTGCTTTTGATTCGCAAAGCTAAACCTCAAGATTATATGAATAGAAATATATTATGATCCTCATAAATTGCATCTGAAACCACTAGAAGCTATAAGGATGGAAGAATACATTACTTCAGTGGATGATCAATGCTCCATCTTAAGGCAAAAAGATAAAGTTAATTAGCTTTTGATTAAGCAATGCGAATACCAATGTCTTCCATAATTATATCCTAGCTAGAAGGAACAAGAATAATATTAGCTCACTAAAGGATAAGGAAAAGAACATTTTCACTAATAATAAGAGAATAGGAATGATAACATTCAGTTATCATCAGAGACTTCTGGGAGAAAAGGATGAAAAAGATGCAATAAGCATAAATATAGAATAGTATGTAAGGAAGACAATCTCTCAGGAATCTAAAGATGATCTGATTAAAATTTTTACAACTGATGAAATCAAGGCAACTCTATTTACCCTTAATCCCAACAAAACTCTTAGGACAAATGGATTTATTGCCCATTTCTTTAAGAATACTTGGAATATTACAAGCAAGCTTGTACTTAAAGTAGCTTAAGAATTCTTCTTAAGTAAAAAGATGCTCAGAGAGGTGAACAAAAGATTTTTGTGTCTGATACCTAAATGTCATAACCCCTCCTCTATGAATTATTTTCATCCTATATTATATTGTAACACAATCTATAAGCTAGTTTCGAAGATCTTGGCTAGAAGGCTAAGGAGCTTTCTTAAGGAAATCATTAATTTAACTCAAGGTGTCTTTATCTCAAGTAGATCCATCTCAGATAACATACTATTGGTGTAGGAACTCCTTAGGGATTATGATTCTAGACCAACTAAAAGTTATGGTATGAAGATATATTTCTCCAAGGCTTTTAACTCTCTAAGCTGGAACTACATTCAATAATTCCTTTATGCTTTTGGCTTTCCTCATAAATTCTTACAATGGATATGTATCTTTAAATCCACCTTTTACAACTTGATTATTAGCGGTACTTCCTTTGAGTTGTTCAAGGGAGCTAAAGGGATTACACAAGGGACCTTATATCCTTTTATTTATTTACCTTAGCTATTGAAGTGTTATCATGTATGTTGTCATATAAAATACACAGGAATCTTAGCTTTGTGTTTCACACCGAGTGGAAGTAGAAGATGATCACTGAGCTTGCCTTTATTATATTTTATGGGGTAGACCCTTTTTCTTTGGGACTAATGAAGAGCACTCTTAATCAATTCTCTATATATTCAAGGGTGGGCGTAAACACACAAAAGAGCTATATATATATATACATATATATATCCAAATATGTGTAACCCTTAAAGACTGGTTTCTATTTTAGGGTTGAGCTCACATTAGCTACCATTAAAGTATTTAGGAGTTCCTATTACTTCTAGAAAACCCAAGCTTGATGGTTGTGTTCCTTTATTGGAAATAGTTAAAGCAGAATTAATTTATAGAGAAACATATACCTTTTTAATATCGGAAGATTATAACTGATTTCCCCATTACTAAGAAGTTTGCATACTTATTGGAGATCTCACCTTTTCTTGCCTAAAAGGCTAAATAAGGAGATTGAAAAATGTATCAAAACTTTCTATGGACAAGCAAAGCAAAAACTCCAAAAGAGTTAATATCAAATGAGAGGAATTATGTTTACTAAATAGGACTTATATCAATTTATACAATACAAAAAGTCTTTTTAGCTAAAATATTATAGAGATTGATCATGGATAAAGAGGCCTTATGGTATAAATAGGCTAATGATTATTATATTGAGGACTTTAGTCTACGGTGGCTCAAGATAGAAAGGGAGCATTCCTGGAACTTTGTTCAAATGTTAAGAAAAAGAGACATGGTTTATCCACTAATTGAAGTCCTAATAGGGGATGGAAGCAAAACCAACTTTTGGTATCATAGCTGGACTTATCAAAGTCCATTGAATGAATTGCAAGCCCTAAATCACTTAAAATCAAGAATTAACCTAAATTCTAAAGGGAATAAAGTGATTTGAGGGAGTAGCTTAAACTGTTAATTTAAAGGGGCTAATACAATGGTAATCTATCTACCAAATTATCATATTAATGCATTGGTAGAGGACATAATATAGTTACTTGATGTATTTAAATATTTCACTAATGAATCCTATTTTCAATTATTTAATCCTTAAGCTCTTAAAGTGCATTGGTATGAAATCATCTAAAAGTAAACCTTGATTCCTAAATCCCTAAATCCTCTTTTTTCAATTGGTTAGCAGCCAAGCATAGGTTGAGAACCAAGGATAAACGATTTAGGGGTTTAAAAGATCAATTGTGTGTTTTATGCCAAATTGTACCAGAAACTATACCTCATCTCTTCTTCCAGTGTCAATATTCTAATTATGTATAGTCTATCATTCAGCAATTATTGAATTATTAATGTAGAGAAACACATTATAATGAAATATTAAGGTGGGCTAATAAGATGTCTCAAAGGATGGGAGGGGATATGCATTTCTTAAAGACTACATTCAATTGCACTGTCTATGTAATATGAAGGGACATAAATCATAGAACATTTAAAGGGATTGCATTAGAGAAGCAATTGGTAGCTTTTAAAACTAGATGTTGGATAAAGGAGATATTACATGCTTATGGTTCTTTCCAAATGCTAGAAGCTCCATGAGATCAAGATGGAGCTTGTAAGGTGATGATAGGAATAGATTGTCCCTTTAAGAGACATGAACTATATAAAACCTTATTTGATTAGTTGACTGGGGACTCAATTTGAGTATTAGTATGCAGGTATGCAATAATAAAGGTTAAGAATTGAATCAAAACTTATAGTTTGATGGAGCTACAAGAACAACCTAAAGATGAGCTCTTGACTTATCTATTGAGTTGAGAAAATGAGGATATAAGGTTCATAATGGAAAGTATCTTCCTCTATGTGATTTCACAAACGAAACAAACTTATGAAAGAGTTTCAAATTTATCATATAAGAATGAAAGCTTACAAGAAGAAAATAGCGTTGATGATCACTGGACTTTAATATCAATCAGCCCCTTCAAAATTTTAGCAATGAACATTTATGAAGATATATGTTTGGAAACTTTATTTCATAATGGGAGCACTTCCTTGATCCTCAAACAATCAAAGGCAACATGTGGAAGTACTAATGGTTAGACGTATATGTGTGTGAAAGTTAAATGACTTGTAGATGGATTAAATCTAGGTTAATTAAACCCATATATGGGTTTTTTTTGTACTCAACAAGTCCCTATTAATGATATTTTTTATTTAGTTTTCAAAAAAAGAACAACTATTATAGTACAACTATTATAATATTAGCACAATATCAATAACTTCTTTTACTGAGTACCGTTAGGGCCTATATATCTTGAAACTCAGGCAAGAAGTTAGCCTTTTTCTCTTGAAATTTTAATACATTTTAATTTCTAAAAAAATTATACCAATTTTGGTATTGGTATAATATAGTTCCAGTACTTGTCAAATACTAAATAATATTTTAAATTATTTTTGAAAAATTATAAATGTTTTTTTTAATTTTTATATAATTTAAATTTAGATGCCTCTGATGACTATAATTAAAAATATATCAAATTTTAATTTACTAATTTTAGTTATGAAAATTTACATAAAATATTTATTTTTAGATGTAATAACTTTTAAAAATATTTAATCATAAAAATATATTTTAATTAACCCTTTAATTTATAAATCTAAATTGAAATTTTTTGATGTTTTGATGTAATAATAGTACAACCAGTACAATATAAAATTATACGATATGCTCAACACGGTATAAGATAATTTTTTGTTATTTCTCAACTATGGTATGAAATTTAGAAAATTTAAAGGTAATTGAAATAGAAAAAAGGGTGAGTGAATAATATTTATTTAGAGATGTGGAATAAAAGATAAAATTATAAGAACAAAATAACTTATTCATTAATTAAGATTGGAAATAAAATAATAACAATGTCGTAATTATTAGACATGAAGAAGACAAACGTATAGATTATGAAAATTAAACACCTTGCAAATTTTGATTTAATTATTCGATATAAAGAAGACAAACAAGCAACATATGACCTTGCAAATTTTGATAAAATTCTTGAAACCAAATATATCACAGGAATATGGTTAAATTTTATTCTTGTCCCGAACGATGACAAAAAATAATGAAGAAACTCGAGTTTATGTAGAAGTAAAATTACAGGGAAAAGTAACTCAATGACTAAAATAGCAAAGAGTAAATTTAAACATTTAGTTCTAGTAATTTATATATCTTGAATGTGTTTTAGATCTATGAATGAATTTGTTTACGACTAAAATTTTATAGCATTGAATAAAATATTATATATATTCTAAGATTTATTTTATAACACTCATATTATAATTTATAAAAAAATATAATACATTTAAAATAACGATAATGTGAGAATTTTTCATATTCTAGTAGTTTTAATACCCATAAATGGTCCAACGTTATGTAATTAATAGATATGAATGTCCAGTTTTTTATGGTAATAGTCAATGTGCTTAATGGAAGCACATTGATATGTGTTTTTTCTTGCAGACTTTTTGGGTCCCTAAGATCCTTTTCTCTTTTAAAAAGATACACCATCGATTTTGGAATTGAGAGCTTAGAAGAAATCTAAAAAGCTTGACTTTTTAAGCAAAAAATCAATGGTAGGAGGTATTTTGATTTCTTCTACATTCAATTTATTTGTTATTCTAACGTATATTACTGTTGACTATATGTTGAATTGGCTTATATTTAGTATCAGATCACAATAACCTCTGTTTTGTTTTAGTTTTTGGACAATTTCAAGTTCTAGAAAAAATTTTCAAATTTTCATCTTAGAGTTGTTTTTGAAAGTTTTTGTTTTGATTAAATGTAGAAATATTCAATTGAGTATTTTGCAAGTGTTTCTACATTTAAAAAACAATTTTTGTGATGTTCTATGATCTAGTTTTGTTTGGTATATAACGGGTCATAAATCAAATCATTATGACTCGGCTGGAGGTTGAAGAAGATCCTTTCACCAAACGACTTCATTTTGTTTGTTTATTAAGATCAAATTATGATGCAGTGGTTGAGGTTCAAACTTGTGCCCATGTAAGTGCATAGTGAGCCTTTACCAACTGAACTAAATTCTTTGTATGAACATTCAACATGAATCAGATTATAGACATAATTATTATGTCTATATTTTACATTGTGAATAGAATTTTGGAAAAAAATGTTTTAGTGATTAATTATTAGGACTTGGCAACAACAACCCTAATTATATAAAATTATATATTTATGTACTTAATCACATAAAGTGTTGAGACATTTAATTGTAGTTAATTATTTTAGTATATGCATTTGGAAATGTCCATTTGAAATAAGAATTTATAATCCATAAGAGAATACATTAGACCTAAGGACCATAAGTGAGTATTTCATTGGATATATTGAAAGGTTTAAAGGATATAGATTCAATTGTCCATCACATCACACTAGAGTTGTGGAATCAAGAAATATAAAATTTCTTGAGAATGACTTAATTAGTGGGAGGGATCAATTTCAAGATATAGTTTTTGATAATAATCATATGGATATTCAGTCTTTCACCTCAAACAATAAAGAGATTGTCATTTACAACGCTCCTTAGGTTCAAATAAACATTTTACAACGAACAGTTAAAATTCAACAGCATACAGTCAATTTAAATGATAATTAAGAAATTCTATAAGTTGTTAATAATTCAGTAGATCTATTTATTCAAGAATTACCTGAAAGAATTCAATAACCAGTTGAACAACATACTCCATGGGAAAATGTTAGTGCAACATTATGGAGAGATTTACTATAATAAGGACTTCATCTATCATTAGTGATTACGTTATATATCTACATGAATCTAACTACAATATAGGAGTTGAGAATGATCCTAAAACCCTTCCATAAGACATGAGTCACAAATAATCAAATTTATGGTACAATGCCATGAAGGAAGAAATGAATTATATGAAGAACAACGATGTTTAGGATCTTGTTGAGTTAGGAGAAAAACCCATAGGTTGCAAATAGTTATTTAAAATAAAGAAAGAATCATTAGGCAAAATTGATATATACAAGGCAAGATTCATTACTAAAGGATTCACTTAAAAAGAAGGAATTGACTACATAGACATATTTTCTAACATGTCTAAACAGGATTAAATTCGTATAATTTTGACATTAATTGCTCATTTTGACATGGAATTACATCAAACAAATGTGGAAATGACTTTCTTAAATGGTGACCAATTACATGAAACAACTAGAAGGAATCTCCTCTTGTAATGGTGAGCATTTGGTTTGTAAACTTTAAAGATCCATATATGGATTTAAACTAGCATCTGGCTAATGATACTTGAAATTCCATTATATTCTCTCATCATTTGGTTTAGAAGAAAATATTATAGAGCAATTTATATATGAGAAGGTTAATGAGAGTAAAATTTTTTCTTATATTATATATGGATGACACATTACTTATGACCAATGATAAGGGTTTGTTACATGATGTGAAACAATTTCTCTCTAAGAATTTTGAAATGAAAGATATGGGTGATGCGTCTTGTATCATTGGCATTAAGATCCATCGAGACAAATTTCATAGTATTTTGAGTTTATCTCAAGAAGCTTATATTAATAAAGTTTTAGAGAGATTTTAGATGAAAGATTGTTCACCAAGTATAGCTCTTATTGTGAAAGGCGATAGGTTCAATTTGGACCAATACTCAAAAAATGATTTTGAAATGTAACAAATGAATAACATTTCATATACTTCTGCAGTCAGAAGCCTAGTATATGCTTAGGTTTGTACAAGACTTGAAATTACATTTATTGTTGGAACGTTAGGCAGATATCAAAGTAACCTAGGATTAGATCACTAGAGAGCTACAAAGGAAGTATTGAGGTACCTTCAAGGGACCAAAAATTATATGTTTATGTATAGATGAACTAACAATCTAAAGGTAATTAGATACTCAGATTAAAATTTTGGCAAGTGTGTCAATTCACAAAAATTAACATCAGGTTATATCTTCATGTTTGCCTATGGAGCCATATCTTGGTAGAGTGATAAGTAGTCTTTGACTACTACTTTCACCATAAAGGCTGAGTTTGTTTCTTATTTTGAGGTTACATCACATGGTATATGGATAGAGGGTTTCACATATAACTTTAGAATTGTGAATTCCATTTCTAGGCTAATAAGAATATATTGTGTCAATTTAGCTACTATTTTTCTGGTTAAAAACAACAAGAGTGGTAGTCGGAGTAAGCACATCGACATTAAGTTTTTATCTATAAGGGAACGTGTTATGGAAAAGAAAGTGTTCATTGAACATGTTAGCACTGAATTGATGATAACTGATCCTTTAACAAAAGGCATGTCAATAATGAAGTTAAAGGATCTTGTTGTTAGAATATGATTGGGTTCCATTATATAGTTTTCATTGTATGAACAATATGATTTTCATGAAACTCATATTTTCTCATATTATGGTGCACATTATTAAATTTTGAGAAAATTGATTATTTTGCATAGGGTTTACTTATTAAGTAATGTTACCAAATTTTGGTTGATACAAAATATAATATATTGTAATACATGGAAGATAATACTCAAATACAAGATGACCTATTGCCATAATTCATATAGTATATTTACATCAGATAAGGATTTGAGACCAAGTTAAAGATATGGACCAAATGGGAGAATGTGATAATTTTTCATAATCTAGGTAGTTTTAATACTCATAAATGTCCAACATTATGTAATTAATGGATATAAATGTCCTATTTTGTGGTAATAGTCAATGTGTTTGATGGGAGTATATTGATATATGGTTTTAATTTATTGAAGAGTTATAAGGTCTTTAAGCTCCTTTTCTATTTTGAAAAGACATATCGTCGATTTTGGAATTGAGAGCTTCGAAGAATTTCAAAAATGCAGACTTCTCGAGCAAAAACATCAATAGAAGAAGGTATTTCAATTTCTTTCGTGTTCGGTTTACTTGTTATCCTAACGTATATTCTTATTGAATATATGTTGAATTGGCTTATAGATAAACCTTAGTTGTATTAAATTATTATTTCGTGTTAACATAATACTTAAGTTCATTTAATCACTTTTAATTTATATCAGTAATACAAGAAGATATATATTATGTTAATAAATTGTTAAAAAGTAATAATATTTGAAATAATTTACTTAATTTTATTTATATAATATTACTTTATTTTATAATCAATTTAAACATATAAAGGACATAACTAATATTTATGAGCAATTTGATCATTGCCTATTATTCTGATAATATAATTTGTTATAAAGAAAAAAATTAAGAAGATAAATCTCTAGCGTAATTGATTGTTGTCGAGAATCAGGAAAAAAAAAACAAAAGAATTATCTACTTTGGGCTACAATTCTAATGTCATTAGTGCTCAAGTTGGCCAAACCTTTATCCATGCAAAAGTCATTCATTTCCTTAAATGTATTCTCCGAAACAAGAAATAAAGATTGTAACTGGCCACTCACTAAAATTTATTTTTGTTGACAAAATGATTTAGTAGTGGATGTGAGTTAATTAATAATAATAATATTATTATTATTAACCCAAGTTTCCGGCTAAAAGACAAAGAACATGCCAATTTCACGAGCTTTGTCACTGTCGTAATGGATGGAACTACATGTTAAAATCATTCTAATAATGCGCCTTGGAAGAGGATACATATCTTCTCTCACTTCGATTCAATTCCAAATCCAAAATCATTACTGCCTAAACGCGTCTGAATCTATGTTTAGTCTGACTTCTGTCCAATCAGAATGACCCGCGTGTACCAATATCCAAACTTACCTGTCAATCATTCGTCAATGTGATAGTAATACACAAGACACGTAACGCAAGCACTTAAAGACATGCTGGTTTGCACTTTTATGCTCATACTATGTAATCAATCACAAACTCCCTCACACATTCCACTTCTGTAGCCAGTGAATTTTACCAAACAAAACAGAAGTCGGTGCTTTAAAAAGGGTCATTTCAATAGCCAATGTTATGGTTGAGAATGATATTATTGCTAATGTAATGTGTGCGATTCATACTCGGTCAATCTTTTCTTTAATAGATATGTCGAACCCAGTTTAAAACATAACATACTTTCCTAGTTTGTTTTGAGCATTAGTGATTAATTTACATATTGGACAACACCAAATCATTACATTACAACCATCAACATTAAATGAATCAGTTGGAAGATTAACATGATGAAACTTTCAAAAGGCCCTAGTTGCCTTTCCTTTTCCTTGTATAGATACGACTTGGGTAGAATCAAGAATGTGCTATCTTTTCTGTTCTTATTTCTCTCAAGACAAGAGTATTTGAACGCTCCCTTTCTTTCTTTTATTTACAGTAAAACAAACTCTCTTCTTCCAAATTAGTATTCTCTTCTTTACCTTTTTTTTTAACGTTTTTGTATTCACTTTGTTCCTTTTTCTCCTCCCCATCTTTTCTTGTGACAGGTAATCCAAAAACCGACCAGCTTCCGCGTCAAAGCTCGTTAACCACATACAACATACCCAGCATTCAAGTCCCAAGTCGCTCCCAACAGTCACACCTCACCCTTTTATATAATTCAACTTCAATATATAACCCTGCAAACAAACCCAAAAACATTCTCACTAAAGAAAAAAATGCACAGTCACTCCATTGCTCCTCTCTTCTTCACTCTCCTGTGTATTCTGTTTTTGCTCAATGTAAGCCTATGTCCTTGCTCTGTTTCTTTTCTGCATTTTGGTATGTTCTATTCTTCAAGTTCCAATCTTTATGGTTTATTTGGATCTCTTACTTCACAATGCAGGGGGATTATGTCAGAGCTGACGACTCGCCGTCCCTGGCAGCGGAGAACCCATTCACACCAAAAGCTTCTCTACTCCGGTACTGGAACAAAGAGATCCGCAACAACTTACCCAAATCTCAATTTCTTCTCTCCAAGGTCTCCCCGATGAGTGCTGTGGACGCCGCCAGTTTCTCCAAACTTGCCACTCAAAACTCACTCAACACTCAGCTCCCGGCGTTTTGCTCCACCGCAAAACTTTTCTGCTTTCCCGATTTGTCCCCCAGTCTTGAGAAGCACGATAAAGACTCGAACTTTGCTGTCTATCAGAACAAAAACTTCTCCAACTATGGTAATGGCCGAACCGGAGGACTTGATTCGTTCAAGAACTACTCCGACGGAGTAAACGTTCCTCTTGACTCCTTTCGGCGATACAGTCGCAACGCAGTCGGTCACAGTGATAAGTTTGCCAACTATGCCCCTGATTCCAATGTTGTTGATCAGAGCTTTAACACCTACGGAACCGGAGCCACGGGTGGGGTCGGTGAATTCAAGACTTACAACGAAGAAGTGAACGTCCCAAATCTCCGGTTCACCACTTACGCCGATGATGGCAACGGGAGGGCTCATTCCTTCTCTACTTACACGGAGAATGCAAACGCAGGCAGTGAAAATTTCGCTAGTTATGGGAAGAATGGCAATGGAGTGCCTAATGAGTTCACTGGATATGGAGAAAGCTCTAATGTGATGGGTTCTGGCTTCTCGAATTATGGTGAGACTGGTAATGGGGCTAATGATACGTTCAAATCATATGGGACTAATGGTAATGTCCCCGAAAACACGTTCAGAAACTACGGTGCCGGTGGAAACTCCGGCAGTGACACCTTTGCGAATTACAGAGACCAGGCGAATGTTGGTGATGATTCGTTTGAGTCTTATGGGAAGAAATCCAATGCAGAGACCATTAACTTTGCGAATTATGGTAAGTCGTTCAATGAAGGGACTGATAAGTTTTCTGGGTATGGTCAAGATTCTCAGGGACAGCATATTGGGTTCAAGATCTACGGAATTAACAACACTTTCAAAGAGTACGCAAAACATGGTGTGACTTTTGCAAAGTACACTAATGTTAGCAGCTCTGACGGTACGCAGAAGAAGGTGAGTGGCAGTTTGGTGAATAAGTGGGTTGAACCGGGTAAGTTTTTTCGCGAGTCAATGGTCAAGAAGGGGACTGTCATGCCTATGCCGGACATTAGAGATAAAATGCCGATAAGGTCATTTTTGCCCCGAACCATCACGTCGAAATTACCGTTCTCTACCTCTAAGATATGGGAGCTTAAACGAATCTTTCACGCCGGTGACAATTCAAGCTTAGAGAGCATTATTTCGGAAGCCATTAGAGAGTGCGAGAGAGCACCAAGTGCCGGCGAGACCAAGCGTTGTGTTGGATCTGCGGAGGATTTAATCGACTTCGTCACCTCCGTTTTGGGGCGTAATGTGGTGGTCCGTACGACGGAAAACGTCAATGGGTCTAAGGAAAACATCATGATCGGTTCGGTGAGAGGAATCAACGGTGGGAAGATAACCAAGTCAGTGTCTTGTCACCAGAGCTTGTACCCTTATTTGCTCTATTACTGCCACTCTGTTCCAAAGGTTCGGGTCTATGAAGCGGACATTTTGGATCCGAAATCGAAGAGTAAGATCAATCACGGCGTTGCCATCTGTCACATTGACACATCTGCTTGGGGTCCGACCCATGGTGCTTTCTTGGCTTTGGGTTCGGGTCCGGGTCGGATTGAGGTGTGCCACTGGATTTTTGAGAATGACATGACTTGGACTGTTGCTGATGAATAAGGTTTGGTGATTTTGGGTTTTAGCGTCGGCTAAAAAGTGTTAGCTGCTGGCTCGAACTCAGGGAGGTTAAATTGGCCTTTCTCATTTGGATTTGGTTATAATTGCCAAGATAGGGGCTGTGCTTGTTTTGGTCTTTGGGAGACGATTATTACTACTGTATTGTTACTACTGTCAATTATAAATATCAGCATATATATATCTTCAAACCCTTCCAAGTGTTTCAATTATAACAACAGAAACGACAACATTACATTCTAACACACATGATTTGAAGAATTCTAATAATACTCGACCTTATTCCTAAGTAACTAACTGAGGTAGTTATGATAAAAGGAATCCTAACTGTAGACTCGTTGGTGTGAGAAAGCTTTCTATCACTTGGTTATCCTCGTCAGGTTCAACTAAAGCTTACTTCTACAGTCCATTGATGGTCTCATTGTAATCAAGGATCCACTTTCATATGCAATTGCTAAGATGGTCTTGCTAGATATTAAAGTTACCGGGTAAACTGTTCATACGATCCCTTTTAGAGGTAGACTTGATGGCAACGAGAAGAAATCGAATGCATATATACAATCCAGCTTACTGTATTTAAAACACCAAACCATAAAGAAGAAAGAAAGCGATATAGGATTATATCATATTAATCATTTTAATGTACAATCTAGAAGCATGTGGCTGAAAACGAAGATGAGGTGGTCCACAGTTCATCCTATTTGTGCTGTCACGAGACATCTTGTTATGTTGGCTCTGGATGCGAACGAAATAGAGTACTAAACTGTTCTACGCTGATGGATATTTGACAGGAGGTTGGGGTGATCTTGTATTGATTTGATACTGTCATTTCCTTTATCAGGGTTTCTATTCTTACTTATCTGCAGTAGTGATCGGAAAGGCCTAGGACTGGTCATTTATTTGGCCGTTCTTAGAAAATCTGATAAAAAGAAAATTGGGTGTAGGAACAGAAAGTGAGAGGGGAATGGCAACAATGAATGTTTGTGCTGGTGAGAAAAGCGATAGAAGATGCCTAAGGATCAGCTTTGACTCATGACATATGCAGATGCAAGCTTTAACATTCCCATCAGACTCACATGGGAACAGAAAGAAGACGTCTGTATCAATTTCCCAGGAAAAAGAATGTGTCATTTTCATCTTTAAGGAAGACCTTTTTCAATTCAATTTCAGGCGATGTATGCTTATCATATACTATAGTTAACTTATAACTCTCTTACTTTTGGAACAAATTAACTTGGTACTAGACCTTATACATACCTCATGCATTATTCATGAAAAAAGCTGATCGATTTGAAGAGAGAACTTACATTTAACTGAGGCTGGTATAAGACAAAAAAAAAGCATTTTGGTGGTGGATGAGGCATTTATGGCATGATCTTGGGAAGAGGCAGCTAACATGTCTCTCTCAACAACGGCTTGCCACATCCTTCATAATGAATGAAAAACTCTCCTGTTTCAACTACTTCACGTTTCATTGCCATCCCACACATAAATGACCTCAAATTTACTATCCTCTCTGCCAAGTGCCAAGAGAATCCATAACTTAACAGCATTCAAGTGTCAAAATTTGTTTTCCCCAAAAAATTTAACCAACAAAACATGATTTTACGCGAACTATCCATCGAACAAACAGTCAACAAAAATGAATTACCTGCTTTTTCACAGTAAATTATCAAATATCACTGGAAAGACAGACGAATACGATTCACGACTTTACACTTCCAAGCTTTTCACTTCTATACATGCTTAGGTGCAAATATTCTTAGACATGTAAATAAATATGGTACTAAACTTTCTCGAAGCCTAAGCGTAATGATGTTTCTGTTACTTCACATGCACAATCTGGAGAAAGCATTCTGCTTCGTTTTATTTGTTTTTGCGTGCCTTTTTGGATCATATGCACACCCGATCGACACAAGCTACATAAAACGAATTACTTTTGTTATGAGATCATCCATTAATATATAAAACTTCCACTACTGGGTTAAATCCCTCGAATGGCTAAAAATAAATACAACCCCACTTGGACCAGCCATACACGGCTGCTTCACATCTCGAAGTTGTTTTCATCTCTCAAGTTGCAATTTATTAAGAGACCACGCACCATGTTTTGGATTACAAACATAATAAACTTGCTATTGCAGGAGTCCGAATTCATTGATCCTCCGGTTGGTACGGAAGCAAAAGGAAATTAATTTCTAGATCAGAAAAAATAAGGGTTCTAATAATTTTATTCATTAGTTAAGCCTCACAAGTCACAAGTACAAAGGATATCAATCATAGGATACCATCGACGAACCAAAGATACAAATGCGTCAATACAAATATATATCCTTACAGCAAGTCACTTGCCTCTCTACAAAATGAGATCATCAATTACTCTGGCTTGGGACTTAGGGTATCGCAGGGTGATTGCCGAGGTGGACTCCACCGAAGTCATTACACTTCTTTCCGGCCCTCATCTAGTGCTAACTGAGTTTACCTTTTTGTTGACAGATATCCGGGAGCTTCTCCAGCGGCAGTGGGAGGTTCGCCTTCAGCATGTTGTCCTCGAAGGAAACCAGAGTGCCGACCGCTTGGCGACGTTTGCACGAGTCTTAAGCCCCAGCCTGCATGTCCTCCGGGAGCCACCTTTAGGCGTCCAAAAGCTGATCTCTCGAGATGCCCACTGGATGTTATTTGCTCGAGCTTTGAGTTAATTTAGTTTTTTTCGCCCTTTGTATTAAAAAAAAAGGCCCTAAATTAGCAAAATCCTTAATGCCTTGTTTGGTTAGCATGGATTCTTGCTTGAAGAATAATTTTTTTCCTAAAATTTACATTATCACCTTTGATTTTTTTTATAAAATAGTTAGGAAAGTAAAACTTTCCTAATATAGGGAAAATATTAGCACTTTATTTGGGTTCTAAATTCAGACACTCTTGATATTTATATTACTTTCCTCAAGAGTTTAATATAAAAAATATACTAGCCAATTTAATTCTTTCTTCGCTCTCAACTCTTCGACAACTTTTTTATAAAACCCTACCTCCTCTTCAATCAATGTTACGAATACCATAGCAGACTTGGTACTGGATTGAGTTCTGGTACGGTACTGTACTGGTATCGGTTAATACTGAATATCATTTCGGGTAATTTTTTAAATTTATGAAATAATCCCTAATTTTTTTAAAAATTACAAAATAATCTATTATCATATTATACAGTTGTACCGTATGTTTTTAAACCTGTTTCCAAGAATCATAATAATAAATAAATAATCACAAGTTTAATTTAATTTTCAATTTAATAATTATTAATAAATATAATTAAATTTAAAATATATTTTTAAAATATATAAATTTCAAATAAATTTTGAT
>JAOSBK010000001.1:4960216-4971308 GCA_027568895.1 Erythroxylum shatona | reverse complement strand
TTTGGTTCCACTTCTATTTTTTGTTGTAGTTTTTAGTTTTAATTTTTTTGTTCTTCTTTCAAATAAAAATAAAAACCTGCTTAGTTGTTGATGTCAATGTAGTTATATTTTTATTATTGATGATAATTAATTATTAGATAAAACTTAAAAATAATTTTTTAATTAATTAAATTTATTTTAGTCTCTTATATAATATTTATTAATAAATTATCAATAAAATTATTTATTTTTAAAATAAATAATTTAAAATTAATTTTATTTTAAATATATTTTAATTGTTTAATCAAAATTTATTTGAAATTTATATATTTTGAATATATTTTAAATTTAATTATAAAAGTTAAATAAAATTATTAAATAAAGTTAAATTATTCATAATTTTATTAATAAATTTAAATTAATTAACTATATAATATTAAATTATTCATAGTTCTTATTAATAATTAATATATCAAATAATTAAATAATATATATTTAGTTGATACTAAACCAGATTATGAAAAAAAATTTCACTTTTTGTGGCTTTCATAAATTTTGAAAACTAGAAAAAAAGTAAAATAAAAATTAGAAACCAAAAATTCAAAAAAATAATTTTTTTATTAAACTTGGAAAAAAATAAAAATAGAAAACTTAAATCTTTACTTACGAATTTTTATGGTCTGTTTCAGATGGCCCATTTACGTTAATCCGTAACAATCTGTCATAACCCAATACAAACACAAGAATTTCTTGATTGTGGGCATCGAGTTTAAAGCTTCAGGCTCATGTTCCAATGGATGTTCCTAAAAACAAACCGGCCTTTTCTCGTCAGCCCATGTTTTGAACAGGCTCAAAAATAATAAACCCTTTGTCCGAGCACTACAAGGGACGGAGAAGGTTTTGGAGAAGACGAAGAAATATGGCTGCAAGGAGAACCCTCCAATTTTCTTCCACTTCTGCAAAATGTATTCTTTCCAACGCAACAACATACTCCTCAACTTCTGCTTCAAAAGTTGCTAACTTTAATGGGATCTTCACTTCCAGGCCCTCCTCTGTTTCTCGATTTAGTCTCCAAAAACTCAATTCTTCCAGGTTAGTATCCTCATTCACGTATTGGTGTATATCAGTATTTTATGCCCTTTTAAATTTTTGTTTGTTATTTTAGTTATAAGGTCTTAGTTTGAAAATAAATCCCAGTTGCAGAGAGATCTGAAGGGAAATAGAAGGCATTGTTGAAGTAATTTTTTCTCCTTTTAGTTTCTGGGTCATAAGTGTTGAGTTAGATAACTTAGATCCAAACTTGGGATTCTGCTCTTGTACCACTGGTGTCTTTTTTGTTGGTCTTGCGGGTCCTAGTGATTTCTTTATAGCGAGGTTCAACTTGTATATAATACTGTCAGAATCCTGACTCTGTTAATTGAACGGATATTTTAGGCTTCGCGTGGAGTTGGGCGGTGCACTTTCTTTAATTCCATTGCATAGTGTTACCGCCTCTGCCCTTTTCACTTCATTGCTAACACTTCACAATGACAAGTGGGGATGTCTATCAGAGGGTACTCTTCCAAACTCCCATTTCTGCTCTTTATATTGTGGTACTTTGTGTTCTAGTATCATGGAATGAAGCAACAATGATAATAACATATCTCCCATTGTAAAGGATTGGCAGGACATGAGAGTAGGTGAGTTTTGTTTCAAACTTTGATAGATTGTTCAAGTTTTAATGCCCGATGCTAGGAAACACTAGCTTCAATAAATTTGTTTAGTTTTATTCTTTTAGGAGTTAAAATGTCTTGTTATCCTGCTCTTTTTTATGGCTTTACCAAGAATTATTTGTGACCTACAACTATCTAGAGGAGGTAAAAATGTCTTTTGAATCAGATAGTTCAAACATGATTGAACGCTTTGTACTGGAATCCACTGCTTGACAAGCTTGAAATTTAGTTGATGTGGAAGGAATCAGGAATCAGCTCATATAAATGACCAAACCACCAAGCGCAATATGAGATCTTGACTTTTGACTGAGATCAGCTGGACGTTTTATTCCATATTTCTGCAGCTATTATTGTTACCCTTATTGTTCATATTATTTTTCCTGTCTCCTGATTAGACTGACTGAGTAAACTTTATGTATCTCTTTGCAGGATTTGCAACACCTCTATAACACTGACCATGGACTCTTGTTATAACCACAGGAGATTTTGTTTGATATTATGTTTCTGGATTAATCGTTACTGGGAATGGTGATAGATTGCAATCTCATGATCTTATATTTCATGAAACTAGATTTTTGAAACATGTCTTGTTGTTCAATAATTGGCCAATGAGCATATTAACTTTTGCATCCATATTTCTTGAACTGGCCTTCATTTCTCGCCCTTTGAATGATTAATGATAGTCCCCTCATACGGTGATTTTCAAGAGCTTGTATTAAGTATGAATGCAATTTGAGGTCGCTTGGCAATATTCCTAGAAGTTGTTGAATGATTGATAATAGTACCAAGTGCCCGTGATTTTGAGGAGCTTGCGTCTAGTATGGATGCAATTAGGCTCAAAAACTTATGCAAGGGCCCAAAATTTGTGGTCCAAATCTTGATTTTTTTTCCAAATTCAATTTAATGTTATTTTCGAATGGAAAGGTTTTCATCAAGACATACTTTACACATATAGGTTTCAGATTGAGTCGAATTATAGAGTTTGAGTCCAAGTTCAGCCCGAAGTCCATTTAACTTGGATCGAGATTGTCGATTTGAGGATGGGCCGAATTGGACTCTAGGAAGATGTCATGCCTAAGCCTAATTCTTAGCAGTTGTTGACACCAAGACTTCTTGATCCTTTGCAAAGTGAGAAGTTTGGACCAAGTGAAGTTTTGTTTTTAAGTATTATGTTATACATTAATGTCAATGTGGTATAAGTTTATTATTGTGAGTTTTATTTTATCAACTGTATGTTATGTGATTGTGTGAAACTTGTATGCTTGATTAAACTTAAATTGATTTTAATATATTTCTTTAATTCTATTTAATTTTAATAAAGCTTAATTAGACCTATTAATCCTAATTTATTATAAGATTATATTTTTAGCTTGGTTGAACAAATAGTGGTAATTCTTTTATATAACACAAATACAGATAATGATACTTTTAACTCTCTATTACAGACAATTTCTAATTTTGGTACCTCTATTTTTTAGTTTTCCAATATTGGTGTTTTTCTTATTCCAATCCTTTTCATTAAATGCCTTAACAAAAGTTTAAATAAAGGGTGGATAGATTTCCAACTTTTTCATACGAGCTTCTGAAAAAAACGACATAATATTTGAATAATGACACCTCTGAATTGAAGAAAACTATAATATGGTTTAAATTTTGGGATTGTTATTGTGTTGACTGTTTTTGATCTTCCTCTTTACAAAATAAAAGGCAAACATTTATATCGTTATGGTTAAACTTACATTGGTTATACTTACAAAGGACTTGTAATAATAACGAATGTCGACTTGCTTTGATTTTAACTTTAGTATTTCCTTATTATTTCTCTTCTAGTTGGTGAGCGTTTCTTCTTTTTGACTTATTTGGACATTCACTTTAGTCATCCCTTTACAACTTCTTTTATCTACCTCTGCCTTGTACACATCTAAATAGATTTGCAAAGCACTAATCTATTTATAATGGCACTTTATTTTGAAGTAAATAATTAACATGACATGAATATAAATATATCATAAAATAAGATTCAACTTTAACTATTGGTGATTAAGTTGCCTATTACTTTGAATAGGATCAATATATTCACCTTCAACATTAGCTTTATTGTCCACCAATCTCTTTTTTTCTTATCTTTCCTTAAATGTTCTAACCTCTTACAATTCATCATCATAATTGAAATCTTCTTCTTCAACTACCATTGATGTAAGGTATTCCTCATTACTATATTCTTTTTAATGTCTTTGTCATCCTTTTAAGATTTTGGTGGAAAATTCTCTTTTTTTTAGCTAATATATCAACACTTTCTTCTTTGCCTTCTTCAAATACTAGTTTTGATTTACCTCTAGGTGATTTCTAGTGGGCACTCTTTTCTTCTTTTTGTTACTCTCTTTTATGTAACTGCTTTCTTCTTTTTGCTTCTTAGAGTTCTTTAATTTCTTGTTACAATTACTTCTACATCAGTGTTACCCTTTTTCTTACCCAACCTTGCTTAATTACATGGATGTCCTCCTCGATTTCTTTATATGTCATTCTCACATATACTATTTTGCCCTTAAGTGAAAACATATAACACAACTTAGCAAAGGTTTATTAGTCATTGCATAATTATCTTAAAGTCATCATTGGAGTCTTTTCCTAGAATCATAAAGTACATACCCTTAATGTCATCTTGAGCCCTTTATAATTTAACTTGAGCCCTTTATAATTTAACTTAATTAAAACCATCCATTGACCAAACTTATCTACATCAATAATTTTATGTTGCCCACTAATTAAGGATGAAAATAAATTTGGTTAGCCAGGCTCGGTCCACGTATGGCTCAAACCAGCCTAAAAATTTATCCTAGGCCTATATCCAACTGACCATGATCAAACTTCGGGCTTAGGAAGTTTCAAACAGTCTAAAGCCTATTTAGACTAAACCAGGTTCGAAAACTCTAGATCTAATAATGAATGAACAATGAACAAAAGATAATTTCATTATTCCAGTTACGTTGTTTATTTGTAGCCGGCTCTATGGTAAATGATACTTTTTGTGGAATTCCAAACTCTGGAGGAATTTAAGCTCTATCTTATGTTACATTGGAGTTTGCCTCCAATAGTTTACTAAGCTCATTTTAATCAGTTTTCTTTACCTGGTTCCCTATCTTATTGATTTTCACCTCATTGTCCAATTCCCAAGTATTTTGTAACCCACCCCTTTTTCTAATCATTCTACCTATTAGCCTCTATGCTTTGCCTTACTGCTAAAGAGTTAGTCAACATTGGTAAGTAATCTTGACATAGTCCTCATTAAGAATATCATTGTTACCTATCTTTATTAAGAGGATCTCTTTAGCGAGCTCTTTTCCTAATTCTACACCACACAAATACGAGCCTACCTAATCTTTTTTACGGGAGGTATCTACTTCATCTATCCTAATGGGATTACCAATGTAACTTGCTAAATGCTTGAGACAATTAGTGGACCAATACTCTAGTAGAATGTTATAGATATTAACCCACAATTGTATACGTTTTTCTCTAATTGTCTCAAGTTTCATCCTTGGTTGCCAAAAGTTCAAGAAATATACGTCTACCATATAAATACAAAAAACCATCTTTTAATACCTTCTTTGCTTCTGCACTAGATGAGAATTTAAAAAGGAAGAAATTGTCTTCACTAAAGAGGATTTCTTTTAGTCCCAAAACTTTTAGCAGTGCTAAGCCTAGTTTTAGATCATTGGAAAATCATGTCTTTTATCTAAAAAGCTACCAATTAAGATTGTATTCTACTTACTTATCCCCTCCTTAAGCACTTCTATAGGAGGTGCTATAACTAGAGACCTTTAAGATTAAATAGAGGGTAGTATTGCAAGCTAACCTTATTAGATTCCCCTAGCCTATTTCTAACCAGACCTAGAGTTCCTTGTTTGAGTTGTATAAGAAAAATTAGGTACACTTGCCTACATTGGTGAATTGGCGGGCAAATCTATAAAGAGCTTCCCCACTGTTGGGTTTAAGCAAATAGCATAATTTTCTAGAGGAAGCATGGTTGGGGTAGGAGAATGAGAGACATAAGAGCCTGGGGTGATAATTTTGGTTTTAGGAGAAGGGAACGTAAGAAAGGAAAAAGAGACATATATAAGAAAGAGGTTTGGTTGGCATGAGACAAAGAATCAATCATAGTTGGAATAAGGTTAAAAGTGGAAAAAAATAACTAAGGGGTTTAAAATTAAAACTTTGTCATTAAAAATAGTAATGGAAAGAGGTGGAAAAAGAATTTGGAAAAGAAGGAAAGTCCTATGACAACTAAGATCTTTAACTAGACTACAGGGAGGGAGAACCAATAGAAAGAAGGAAAAGAGAGGGAGGAGAAGAATAAAATTGAGTAGAAAAGACTAAATAAGAGAAGGAAAATTAGAAATCGAAGCAACAAACAAGGACAAACCTTAGTCTGGATTGCAAAAATTTGCTTGAAAGCTAGTGGTAGCAAAGAAGTAGTAGAGAAAGTAGTAAGGAAAGCACCAAAAGACAATTGAATCATGAGAAACATTAGAGAGAAGCAAGAGTTTCTCTATTAACTCTTGAATGTTCAGACTTCTTTGGATTCAAAGGATCTTGATAGAGTAACTATTGCACCTTAGCAAGCTTATCCAGTTGTTACTAACATTAGGCCATTGTTTAACATGTTATCATTTTCATGCAATCCTATATTAGTTAATTTATTTTTATTTCTAGCAATTCATCATTATCCAATTACTAATTCAACTTCTATGATCATTTTTTTTATCATTATTGTCTTGACTTGGTTTCTTATCATAATATTTTGTATCACATCTTAACATTTTTGTATAGTCAGTCAAATCTCAAAGCTTTCCTCATAATATGTGATGTGACCAGTAGTAAGGATCACCATGGAGATGGCGTGTGTGATGGGGGCGAGCTTGTCATTCCAATTGGACCTATGTCTAGAGCTTGAACCGAGAGACTTAAGGAAGCTCTCTATGCACATGTGGGCCAATTTGTGAAGAGGATGGAGTGCACCAAGCCTATTGGAGGAGAGCTATCTAAATCATAGCCTAAAATGATTCATTTATCTCAAATCCTTAGATTGGACTCACTTGGAACTTGGAGATCATTGTATTGGGCTACACATCATCACTTAAGCCTAAGAGGAGAGGCGCGCTTATGATCAAACTTGAGAGCACGTTGGACCAGGCCTAGGCGTGTTTTTATTATTATATTTTGGACTTGTTTTAAGTTATATTTATTTTGAGCATCTATGTATTATTTAGCCCAAGTCTTTTATTGTTTGACCTAGGTATAAATAACCTCTTTAGGATTAGGGAATGATAATTTTTGATCAGATTATTTTCTTGTGTGCCATCGGCTATATTGAGAGGAGAAACCCCTCTTGTTCTTTTCAACTTAGGAATTAAACATCACTTATCAATTGAATCAGATTGTGGCGTGATTTGATCCTAAACAACTTTCTTTGTTTGTTCTTTACCCGTTATCTAGGTTACTCGAGACAAGTTCTTCGTGAGGTCTACTAGGTAAATTTGAATCCTTACGTATCGAATTTAATTTTAGTTAATTCAAATTTACCCTTTTCTTATTTCATTGAATCCGAACTTTTCAGTCCTTCAATTCTGTGTGTTCGTGTTATTTGGTATTAGAGCATTGGTGTGGAGAAGAATTCTTATTCAACTCCATCGAAATTCAAGAAACTACCATCCATCACCATCCAATTATTGTCAGTTCATCAATTCAGGTGTGAATCAACTTTCGGCTTAGGGTTTCAATCTTTCTTCTTGTTCTTATTTTGGCTAGGTTTTTAATTATTCTTCTTATTTCTTTTTTTGAAACTTTAGGTCTATATTAAAAAAAGCCCAAAAAACTAAAAAAATAAGTCCAAAAAATTTGAAAAAAAGTTCGAAAAAATTCCAAGAAAAGAAATTCGAAAAAATCCAGAAAAAAGTATAGAAACACCCAAAAAAAATTTTGTTTCGTCATACTCATACTTGCTAGTTGGTTTGAAAATTTCACACCTTTTTGATTCTTTTGATCGGTCAAGAATTGTTTTCGAGTGGTGATTTGAATTTCAAAGGGGATTGAGTAGTAAAAGGTAAAAATGTGTGAGCTTATTTGAGGGAGTCATTGCCGTGACTTAAACACAAAGGGAGTGACATTGTTTGAGTGAAACATGTGAGGGAGTATGTGAGGTTGCTTATTATTAACTTTGTTTTATCGGTATATCATTTTATCTACAATGTCATAAGGAGGTAGTAACGATGACAACCAAGGGGGAGATGAAAATATCACTTCCACTTTGAGAGCAATGCAACAACAATTTGAGAGGTTTAATCTAGCCTTAATTGAGGTTAGGGAAAAAATGGATCAGCTCAGACAAGGGAGATGCAAGGAACCTCAAGGGAGACGTGTAAGTATACACCAGCAGCAACCACCACCTCGGTATGAGCTAGAGGAGGATGACTTTAAGGAGGAGGAGGAGTTTGAGGTACGCAGACCTAGGAGAGCTCAGAGAGTTGAGTCATTTAACATGAGAGATGGAGACCTTAAGCCCATCAAGATGCAGATGTCAGCCTTCAAGGGAAGAAATGATGCAGAGGCTTACCTAGAGTGGGAAAGGAAGGTGGACTTGATTTTTGGGTGCCACAATTTTTTCTGAAGGTAAAAGGGTAAAGCTAGCCGCTGTTGAATTTACAGATTATACACTAATATGGTGGGATTAGTTGGTGACATCCAGGAGGAGAAATGGAGAGATGCCTATTACTACTTAACACGATATGAAGGCATGCATGAGGAAGCAGTTTGTGCCTTCTTACTATTACAGGAAGATGCACTAGAAACTCCAGAGACTCACTCAGGGGTCTAAATTAGTGGAGGACTACCACAAGAAGATGGAAGTAGCTATGATTCAAGCCAATATAGAGGAGGACCTAGAGGCTACAATGACTAGATTTTTTAGTGGACTTAATAATGGACTTAATAAGGAGATAGTCAATATTGTGGAGTTACAGCACTGCTTAGAGATTGAGGACATGATGAACATGGCTATGAAGGTGGAGAGATAGCTCAAAGCTAGAATAACAGCGAGGAGTGGAGTAAGCTCTAGCTACTCATGGAACTCCAAATGGCTTAGAAAGGAGGATAAGTCCAGGGACAAATGAGTCGACTTCAAGAAAACACCTAAGAAGTCGACTGGGGAATTTGAACAGAAAGGTACTTGCAACACCCAAGCTACTTCTAGTAAACATTCATCTATAAAATGTTTTAAATGCTTGGGTACTGACCATATTGCATCTCAATGTCCAAATAAGAAGGTCATGATATGAGGGATAATGGGATGATTGATTTTGAGGATAGTGGTAGTGAATTTGAACTTGTTGTTGATAATGATTTTGAGTATGATAGTTGCTTTGAGAGAGCTATTATAGCGGAAGCACTAGTAGTTAGGAGGGTACTGAGTGCTAGGGCTATATATGAGGAACATTTTCCATACGAGGTGTTTAGTTAGTAGGAAAGTATGCAATTTGATCATTAGTTGCACTAATGTAGCTAGTTGGACTATGGTACAGAAATTGAGTTTAAAATGCAAGAAACATCCGGAGCCATACAATTTATAGCGGTTCAATGATAATACTGGTGTGAAGGTGACTAGGCAGGTTGTAATGTCATTTTCAGTAGGGAGATATGAGGATAAGGTATTGTGTGATGTGGTATCAATGGAGGATGGTCATATGTTACTTGGGAGACCTTGGTAATTTGACAGGAGAGTAGCATATGATGGGTATAACAATAAGTATTCCTTTAAGTTTAAGGGCAGGAATTTCATTCTACTACCTTTATCACCTCATGAATTATACTTGGACCAGATAAAGGCAAGTAAAAGTGAGGAAGGTTTGGGTTGTGAGAAAAAAAAAGGTGAAGAGTGAAAAGAGGCCCAAAAGAAAATTAAGTTTGGCCTAATGGTGAGTGACTGCACAAGTGAGGAAAATAAAGTGAGATATACAAGAGAGAAGAGCCCAGAAAGAAGAAAGAAAGAGAGAAAAATGAGCTTGTTTGCTAAGGGAAAAGACTTGAGGAGAATAATTGGAGAGAAAAGAGCACTAGTAGTGGTGAGATACAGAGAGTGTTTAGTTTCTGACATTAACCCTCTTGATGCTTTGCCTAGTGTTTTTACTTCTCTTTTATAGGATTATTCAGATGTCTTTCTTGAGGAGATGTCCAAGGGACTGCCACCCTTGAGAGGCATTAAACACTAGATTGATTTTATGCTCAGAGCTCAAATTCCAAACTACCCAGCTTATAGGAGTAATCCTAAGGAGACAAAGGAGCTTCAAAATTAGGTGGATGAGCTACTACAAAAGGGATATATGATGTAGCACCCCCTAACCGCAGGGTACATACCGGGACGCTCGGAGGTTACCCTGGTACATATCCTACGATAAGGGCGAGCTACCTTCAATCACTACATTCACTTCCAGTAGCATGGTATCACAATTTACTTAAAAAGCCTTATAAGAAGATCACAATCTTTTAAAATCAACTGTTTCCTCATTCCATCCTAATTGTAGCGCCCCCTAACCGCAGGGTACCCACCGGGATGCACGGAGGTCATTCCGGCACATATCCTACGATGAGGGCAAGCTACGTTCGATCACTACATTCACTTCCAGTAGCATGGTATCACAATTTACTTAAAAAGCCTCATAAGAAGATCACAATATTTTAAAATCAACTGTTTCCTAATTCCATTTCACAAAAATCGAAGTCTACATTGTCTTTCAATATACTTAATACAAAAGGGACTACATGAGAGAGGAAAATATAAGCAGGCTATCTAAACTGTCCACAGATTCTAGCTGACCAACCTTTGAGCCATGGCTTCTCTTGCTAACACACACTCCACACGGTTGGTAGAGCCTCTCAGTAGCTAAAATCGTCTCTCGGTCCTGAAAAGATAACGTTGCAATTTTGATGAGTTTTGCGAATTCAATGAGGTAACCATCATCGATGGTTCACTCAATTCATGCATCACATCATTGCACATAACATAATATTAACCTCATTGCTTATTCACAATACATCACATTGTTCATACAAAACACACATCAATTATAAATTGGCAATGCACGTGAGACTCACTTTCATTTATTATTGTCGTTATGACCGAGTGCCTTTTTACCAGCTCATCTCTTCATGGATGTCGAGCTTTGTCGTATAACGTCCCATATCCCTTAGTGGATATCGGGTACAGTAGCACTCGAGCCCGAGGCTCTATTCACATTCTGAGCTTTAAGCTCTTTATCCTGGCAACTCCGATCATAACTTCCTTTATCTTACATGCATTCATGTAATGAATGTTTCACATAACATAACCTCAGTCAATCACATGGATG
>JAOSBK010000001.1:4941453-4952072 GCA_027568895.1 Erythroxylum shatona | reverse complement strand
TATATATACAAATTAATTTATTATGAACAAATAATTGGTAACTCTTAACATTATGCATTTATAACAACAACATAACATTGGAATTTAATAAAAAAATAACCAGCTATTACCGACAGACCAATTTTTCGTCAAAAATTTTGTACTTATTTACCGACGGTAAACAGAACCGTCGGTAAATTAGGTGAATTTTTAGGTCATTACTTTCGGTTTTACCGACTGAAAATTATCTGTTGCTAAATTTCACCGGCGGAAATTAACTTCATATATTTCGTCGTTAAATTTTACTGACGATGTATTACCGTCGCTAAGACATTTTCGACCGTTGGTAAAATACCGACGGAAAATCTCCGTCGGTAATTTTAACTACGACCCATTAAGCATTGGATTTTTTCGCCGCCAAATTCCGTCGGTAATGATTATTACCGACGGAATTTTCCAATTTACAGACAGAATCTTCTGTCGGTAAACAAGTGATTTCTTGTAATGTCAGCTAATCGTTGATAGAATCAACTAACAACTAATGCAATTAATTGATTACCAAATATGACCTTTATCAAACACAAACACATATATTCTGTCACAAAAAATATTGCATTATGTAAACGAAGAGGCACTTCTTTTAAGCTAAGATTAACTAAAGAAATAGTTAGGAGCTCACGTGACAAACAAGTTAATGATGAATACAGTGTAACTAATCAGATTTATAAATTAATTAAAAAAATTTAGTAAATTAATCAATTAAAATAAATTGTTGAAATAAAAAAAATTATTCCACATATATAATATAATGTATAATTTATTTGCACTTCATAAGTATTCTCTGTAAAAAAAACTTTATCATAAATATACATGGTGTTTAGTATTGCATTAATATGCATGCGAGCTAATATAATAATAATAAAAAAATTAATTTTTAAATTTAACTTAATATTTTTATAATTTATAAATTAATTAAACAATTTTAATAAATTAATCAATTTTTAAAATTTAAAATATTTCTTATAAATTTTATTTTAAAAATAAAAAATGTGTCACAATTTTTAAAATTAAAATTTATTTAAAATTTAAAATTAAAATAATAAAAAACAAAAATTGATTTTTAGCTAATATAATAATAATCAACATCGACGCAAGGCAAAAGTCCTGACGGTGGAAAACCTGTACTTCACCTGGACCACCGACCGCTAGTCCTTTTTAGTCAACATCTCATTCACACCTAAGTAACTGACACGCTTCTTCAAGTTTAGTTTTACACTAAATGCGTGAAATGTCCGTTGCTCCAAAATCTTCTATAAATAGCCCGTCAACATGCATTCCAAATAAAGAAATTGTCGTTGTCCACTCCAACGTTTCTTTTGTTTTCTTTTATCTGGATCCCAAGTGCATAATATTTAAGAAACTAGACATGAACTCGCGTAGAGATGAAAGAAACCTGAAAGAGAGGGAAAGGAGAACAAATATGAAAAATCTGCTCGCTCTTCTTGCTTCTTTGCTTCCTTCACCGGACAAGAAGGTCTGTTTCCTCATCCATTTCACCGATGATCATCCTTTAACTAGCTATACTATAGTAAATACTAATTTCTTGCATGCAGATGACACTACATGGATTGCTAAATGAAGCCACTAGGTACTTAAAGAACTTGCAAGAGAGAATAGAGGCGCTGAAAAGAGCAAGGAATGAACTCAGTGAAAAACCTTATGTTTCCTGCATGGACAATAACGTTAAAGTTGCAGGCAGCTGTTCATCGACGTCGTCATCATCACCACCACCAGTAATAGACATTAACATTTGGGACGTTGGGGATTCTACTTTGGAAGTGAACATAGTCACTAGGTTGAAGAAATTCCTGTTGCGTGATCTTGTTCGTATCCTTCAAGAAGAAGGAGCTCAAGTTATAAGCTTGGTATATCACGATTCCCGCAACAGTTTCATCTATACATTGAAATCCAAAGTAAGTTCATGTTTCTCAGGTTAGATTTAGGATTTCCCCAAAATCTTCTTTCATGATATTTACGTCTAAGCCTGATTCTAGACCTTACGAAGAAGTAACGAAGGCCGTGCAGATCAACTCCCAACAGGTTTGATCACATGAGCATTTTCATCATGAAGGAATGCATTCATCTAAAGGAGATTACGGCTGTAGTAGAAAGCAGAAACTATAATATTAGAGAGTGTACTCCATTTCAGGAGTTTCATTCGAATGCAAACACTTGATTTTAAGTCAACCTATTGCATAACATGCACCATACGGCTCATAGTTAATTTGTACAGCTACAAAAGATTAGTGTTTGCTTGTTAATTGATGCCACATACATTAGTAATATTAGTAATAGCTGTATCAAAAGGTGTAAACCACCTATTGAACATGGATAGGTACTAGGTTACATACAATAACCTTTCAGATCAGTATACTTATGTGGTAGTATATATTTGTAGCATTACTCTTATCCTCATGGTTATTGTAATGATGTTCGAGAGATCGAATGTACTGATCAAATGTTACTTTATATCCGACTTTTCATTGTTTACAGTTTTCAAGTTAAAATTGTCATCTCCTCTTTTTTTAATTTTGATATTCTTTACAGGTCCTTTATCCTAGAATTGGCGTGGAGACTTCAAACCTTCGGAACAGACTTACAGAACTAGCATACGGTGTCACAGATATTGACAAAGACAGTTTGATTCAATCAGGCTTCAGATAGTTATAATAAAATCTGTTAGTATTGGTTAAGACCATTAACTTAAAAAGGTTTTGTATTTGGAGATTTCATATATCCGTCTAGTTAGGAAGGAAGCATTTGAATTGTGTTCAAAATTCTGGCGACGAAATAAGATGATAATTAAGTACTTAATTTCTTTCCTTTGCCATAATTTTGGCTTGTGTTTAAGATGATGTTTAATATCTTCCCTTTGAGACTTGGAGAGGAGAAAACAAGTGAATATAACACGCCCCACCAAGTCACCGACCATCTGCCTTGTCGCTAGCTAGCTAATTACCCAACATTGTATACGCGTAGACTTTGGAGCAATCCAAAAATATCTCAAAGTCTTATTTTGTGACCAACAACAAAAGTCAGAGTTTTAGGGATGATTGTAATTTTTACAACCGTCAAATGAGGTTCATATAGCTGAAATAATGATATTAACGTCTGGGACAAAATAACTTGAATTCAATTCATACAATTCCGAACACCCGTAAATGTTTTTTAAAGTTATACAGCTTCCGTATTATTGTTGTATTCTCCATAGGAGAGCTAAATAAACTGGTGTGATTTCTTCCTAGGATTCAACTCTCTTGAAGACATTTCTGGTGTTTGATTTGATTTGGACCGAAACTGGTACTCATTCTGTAAAAATTTATTTCCACTTTTGTTTTAGTGAATCTTTGCTTTTACTGATACTGCATTCTTATATTTACGTCGAACCTTATCGTCTAAAAAAGGGAAAAAAATCGCTAAACATTTAACTTTCTAGTAAATGAGTCTCGAGTTAAACAGATCTAATAAGTAAGCAGGAAGCTAAATGCAAGTGAATGAAAGTCCACACGGTGAGTCTACCACATCGAGCGCAATCGTTTACTAATCTCAGACACCTGACTTGTAAATTGAAGGAAAGACTTGTTGGAAAATGCTAGTGTTTACGAGGAACACGACGCATAGAACCATATAGGAACCAACATGATTAGAAAATGATAGCTTATGTTCATTTTGACGCTATACCCATTTGACCAATCAACATATGGCTTTTCCCATTAGAGGCGTTGGCTTTCCAAACGATATAGTGCCTTTAAGCCTCTTCTTCGATAAAGATAAGTTCCTGCTTACGGAAAGAATGACGAATAGGACATTTGGCAAGGATAATTTATCCACCTTTTTGTCTACTCGTAGCTAATTTGCTTTTAATTTTATTTTATTAGTCCAAAATATTTAATAATAATAATAATAATAATAATAATAATAACATTAAATGTAATGCGTAACATAGACCTTATTAAGTACCCTGGATCTACATGAAAAGATCAAAAAGGAAGGTAATGTAGAATACCTGATTTCGGTTCCATTTCTAATTTCGATGCCGATTCCGAGTTTCAAAGGATCACAAACCTCCCGAGACCTTTAGTGGAAAGTGTTTTCCGAGACACGGGCTAGGTCTTTCTACAGTTTTCTCAATACATAAGCTCTCTTAACAGGTCTGAGATTACTTATATTTACAATTGATATGAGCAACTGTAGGAGATCTTAACTTTTATATAGCTTCTATATCAGACTTTCCCATCACAAAGCCAATATGGGTCCGGTCTACACTAAAAGAGATTCATTTTCTACCTGAACTTCGACCCATTAATCTATATCATTTATTGTGCTACTTTATTATCTTTATCTGGATCAAATTACATAACTTAACCGATAATATATTTAAAATTTAAAAAATACGATTAATAATTGTCCAACTTTATGGGAAAGACAAAATTGTCTAACAATCTCCTCTTTTGACAAGCATTAATTGCAGTTTTGACTCTAATTTAAAAAACATTTTAAAAACTCAGTTAAGCTACGCTACTGTATTTGTCAACTAAGTTTTAAAAATAAAACATTTGATCCAAAGATAATGAAAGTCCATCATTCTGTCCTGCAAGGCTTTCGATACTGAAAAGTATCAAATACACGTGTCATGTGTAATACAGATCCAATACAGTCACATATTCCTAATACCTCACTAACATAAATGGGAAAATAGAGTATGGCAAACTACGATGATATCTATATGATCTAAATTATATCATCTTAGATATCATCTTCGTTTGTAGGTTTTGATTTCTCAAACTTTATACTAAATCGCATATACTTTTTTTTAAAACTGTATTAGAGAAATCCTGTTTTCTCTCACCGAATGCTAAACAACATTAGAGAAAACCTTTATGTTTTCCATCTGAATGCTAAACTGCATTAGAGAATCTTTACGGGATTAAAAACTTATACCCCCTATATCATGTCAAAGTTCATAGATATCTATATTAAAACTATATGCATCTAAATGACATAGGCATAAGGTCAATCTATATATATACTCAATGACCTTTAAATGCTTAAGATCGATACAAATCTTAAGATTTTTATACGTATTATGACAATGCATGATAACACGTATTACTGAGGATAAACGATAATTATCTCTATTGATGAACCATAAATATACAAATGTACATGGAGCAAACATAATAATCCCCTAACTAACAGTGTTTAAGGACATCAAAATACCCATACTGTATACTTATGTCACAAACACAAGTGGGTGAAGTTTTTTAGTCAAATGAGCTATTTACAGTTCCTCGGTCTTTAAATATCCTAAACCTTAATGTCACATTTTCGTATCAACACCTTTATGACTAAATAATTGATCTTTAAGTGCTAAGATCCAGAGTACAACCGAATGGGTTCAGCCACTGAATCAACCACAAACAACTCAGAAATCAAGTTTCTGAGCTAAACCGTCTATGAAACAGCCCCATAGCATGCACTTTATATGCACAGTTGAGGAAGTTACCTGTGTCTGCTTGACACACTTCTAGGACTATTCCATCTGCAAACTTAAAACTATAACCTTAAGCAGACTTTCAATTATCCGAAAACGTAGCTCAAATTTGAATCTGAATTCCTTACGAGGTTTAGTCTATTGACTTTTTTATGTGTTAACATATAATCCTTAATTCCCTTTAGTATCTTAATGCTCATTAGACCATATTCTAATGGTCTATAACTAGATCAACCAGATATGGACCAAACAGTCAAACAGTGAATGCAATGTCCTACCTAGTACATAGCCGAGCATACATCAAGCCAACCTCTGTACTAAAATATGGAACATTTCTCATACCTCTCTCTTTACTTTATTCTTTGGATATTGTACCAAAGATTATCTTTTACTTTGAGAGACGGGTGCTACAATAGGTTTATTGTTAACTGTATTAAACCTTTGTAACATATACTCATTGTATGCATTTTATGATATGTCTGATGAGTGTTGAGATCTGTCCTGATGAATCTAAATACTTAAGACAAAATATGCTACACCAGGAACCCTTCATGTCAAAGTTCTTGACTAAACGTTGCTTAACCTTATACAAAATGGTCAGGTAATTTGACGTGAGCAATATATCATCCACATATAGTAATAAGAAGATAACTTTGCTCTCGTTGACCTCATAGTACCAGCATCTTTCTAATTTTATTTTCCATGAAGCCGAAAGAGGTCACAACTTCATCAATTGTAAGGTATCACTTTCGGAAGGTTTGATGTAAACCGTATATTGATCCACATAACTCAAAAACCATGCCAGTTCCTTCTGGATCCTGATATCTTTCAGGTTGTACCATATAGACCACTTTATAAAGGTCTTTATTCAGGAAAGCAGTTTTGACAGCTATCTGATGTAACTCTTTATCATCATGAGCTACAATTGCCTTAATCACTTAAAATATATCCTACGAGGATACAAGAGAAAAGGTAACATAAAGTCAACCTTTCTCTCTGAGTGAACCATTAGGCAACTGAGTGAGCCTACAAATCGCTGAACTTTGTCCTAAAATCCTTTAGGTCCAAAAACTTCATTTACAACTAATGAGTTTGCAGTTCCAAGGCAAATCAATTAACTTCCAGACCTTACTTTACTTCAGCATTAGGTCCAAAAATAGCTTCTATAATAGTAAATGGATCCGTAACATGTCTAATAATATAGTTCAGTACACTTGTTAGACTATGTAATCAAATGGGATAACAGATCGTCTCACTTCAGTGGATTCACTTAACTGTATTAGATCTTGTACCCCTAGGAACCTCTGCGCCTACAAGTATGAGTTCTTATTCCTGTACAGGCATAGTACAAAGACCCAGATCCACCGGATCTAACTATATGAGTAGCTATTACATGATCACTGTAGTATCCACCCTGCTATCATCTGAAGGGTCAAAGGGCCCACCATCATCATAGATATGGTATTCCAGAAACTTAGCTGTTTATGACTTCACTATTCCGGTCCCTCTTTCTCTACAGTAAAAGCTGTAGCCTTAAAGTGGTCAAGATATCCTACTAAATGGTAATGAATATGAATGAGCATGCAATCTTTTTTCATAAGGATCATACTACCTCAGTAGGGCAGTCCCATACACTAATGTGTGGAAGGTTGGGCTTTTAAACTTTAGATAATCAGGTAGATTAGTCCTGCTCTACATCGACTTCTATAAGTCCTTTAGGTTGCTGTTATGCCTTTCGACAACACACCATTTTGCTCAGAACTATTCGGCATAGTGAACTAAGTCACTATTCCAATTGACTCTAAATATTTGGCAAACAGACCTCGTAAAGTCTTGAAACATCATATTTGTCATGATATTCTTCTCCATAATCAAATCTGACTATCTTGATGAATTTTTCTAATTGGTTCTTAACCTTCTGTCTTTAAGGAAAAGCACATAACTGTAATGGGAATAATTTTTAATAAATGTCAGAATACATTCATAATTGCACTATGCAATTGTATAAGGTCTATCGATATCTTTATATATCTAACTCAACAAGTCGGAAGTATAAGTTGATCTAAATATCCTTATTAGTCAACTTACCCCTGCAATAGTCGGCACATATTCCCAGATCATCATAATCTATAATTGAGAAATGCTTTCCTTGATCAATCTCTCAACCCTAGCTCTGGAAATGTGGCTTAAACTTTTATGTCACACCATGTATGACTTCTTATTTATCAGGGTCATTCATTTCATAACTTGTTTAGTAAGATACGAAGAAGCATTTACCTAACTCCGGGTAAGACACATTCTATACAAACTATATAACAAGAAAGTTGTACCATTATGTTCTGCATTAAACAACAACTATACAATAGAAGCATTAAATGCAAAACGTCAACCTTCAATGTCTAAAATTGATCAAAAGATCATATCTAAAATGTTTCTCGTAAAACCCAAATGAACCTTACAATAAGTTCAGTACATACATCACTTATAGATAGTACTTCCACTTCTTCACTGCTATAAGTCATCAGTTCCTACTTTCCTTTATTTGGCTTTATCCTGGATATGAACCACTGCATTGTACAAAAACATTTATTAGATGTTCCATGAAATAGCCACCATGTACTTAATGTGACTATCGCAAACTAGATTCATAAATTGACAAGTTGAAGAGTAACCTGATGGTCTCATTCGTTCCTTTTAAACCTCATACTACTCGTTTCTTTATGTCTCTAGGACCTTTATTAGCACTAATTTGACCAATTTCAGCATGTGGAGAAGATTTGAACTTTCTACTTTTGAAGTTAATGGGCTTCCTCTTTGTCTTCTCATTAGTTGCTTCGAGGGTTGTGGGAGTAGCAATCTTGAGTATATCCTCCTTAGTAACGAAATGGACTATCAAAGCATTGAAGTCCCGACATCTTCAATCTACTGTGAAGATGAATTATTCTCGATATGTACTTCATTACTCCCCTTTTCTCCCGTATACCTTATCAAGAATAATTCTTTCATCAAGGCACTTGTCTCAATACTAGATGAGACAATGTAACTTTAGAAGACATTATCAATAAAGTTCATCGCTATGTCTATGTCCAGAAGTCCAGTTAACAGATGGTTAGCAATGGATCTCTTAATGGTCATTATATATAATCTGTTAGACTGATCCCATGATTTATTGGCTGCTTTATGAGTTTTCAAGGTCATGGATGTAAATGGAGATGGCCTATCCGTCCTTATGGTCATATCATCCTCAGCTATCTCCATAGCATTCAATACATCATCCGTCCACTTCTTTGTATTGAAACCGGTCAGGATTTCAATGGTGACACTGATTTAGTTGATTGGAAAGGTGACTTAAAGATAATAATCTTTAAATCATCACAAATGTAGGACAATAGCGATAATAAAGTTATTGAATAGTATCTTTACTAAAAATCCAGTCACACATATTATGAAACACCTGTGGGCTGAATACATAATATATGCAACTAGACCTTCACACATAAAAGCTATTATAGTACAAATCATCAACTCTCATGACACTACCACCTGTGGGCGAATATATCATTCAAGCAACGACTTTCCTCTATTTAGTGCACATCTCAAATTCTCACGTAAGGCCAACACCTGTGGGTAGAATAACCAAACATGAGACCAGAGACACCCCTAGCGTATAAGCAGAACAATTCAAAATACTGACTTAAAAGGCCACTTTGGTAACTACATTCTTATCAACACTCAAAAAGTCCACAAATATAAGGGATACATCTTTTGTTATCCTCACATTCTTTATGGGAATATAGAATGTGACAATGTAACATCAATAAATGCAAAATTTTGAATGTACAGTCTCATTGTTATACACTCACGCTGAAGACATTCTTTTTAAACTTCATTTCAGACTTTCGTAAAAGAAAAATTTCAGTAAAGTAACTATCGTGTTTCACCGGATACTGAACTGATTTCCCGAGACATGAAAACCTAATGTATCTCCCTTATGGTAAGTTTGTTGCACGAAAATTCACTCAAAAATGGCTTCAGAATATCTCAATTCTTTTTCTAATAGACTATCATGCAATCCTGAACACTGAACATAAGACCCAAGACACAAGAACCTCAAGTATCTCCCTTATATGTTGTCTAAAGCTTGAAAATTCATTCGAATCGAATTCAGAATACCTTAATTTCCTTTTTCTAGAGTTAAACTTTAATTTATTACTAATGTAATAAATCCAAAAATGGAAAAACTTACTTTAAAAATGTTTCGAATCTAGAAACTGACCCAAAACACCCCGAGCACCCTTACGAAAAATCTAAAATTTTTTGTGTTTTTTTTTGAAAAGCATAGTAGATCCGTACGGGTGCAGCGTGTAGCAGCGTAGACTATCCGCTCACAGATATTGTCCGTTTTGGGTTACCCCTAGGGCCAAATTCTTAACGGTTTTGCTCTCCCACCCTTGAGAGAACGCATCTTAGGGGGAAAGGTATCTATATCCTTATAAGGCATACTTTGTTCTCCTCTCTAACTGATGTGGGATTTCACAATCCACCCCCTATGGCTCAGCTCCCTTAGGACCCATCGTCCTATGCTAGCACATCGGGTCGGGAAGTGGCTTTGATACTATTTGTAATAGCTCAGATCACCTGCTTACAGATATTGTCCGCTTTGGGTTACCCCTCGGGCTAAACCCCTCACGGTTTTGCTCTTCCTATCCTTGGGAAGATGCTTCTTCCCAAGTGTGGGAAGAAAAAACAGTGAAGGGTTTGACCCAAGGGGCAACCCAATGCAGACAACAACTGTGGGCGGGTAGTCTGGGTTGTTACACAGCATCTTGCGCGTGCACATCACAAGCGTCTACTATACGATGCGTGTCTCCATCGCTCGTGCTCCCACCGACCCATGCTCATAGGAGCACAGATCGCGAGTCACATGCGTAATGCGGCGTGACGCGTTTGATTTTGCAGTTGACAGTCAAAATGTTCGGTTGGGATTGTCGATGGATGGATTTCAACCTTTTGGTCAATCCGGTCAGCAATATTCTTCATGGCCAATTATAATAACTCCTTATAATTTGCCTCCTTGGATGTGTAT
>JAOSBK010000001.1:4928716-4941353 GCA_027568895.1 Erythroxylum shatona | reverse complement strand
TTTAGTTGATTGGAAAGGTGACTTAAAGATAATAATCTTTAAATCATCACAAATGTAGGACAATAGCGATAATAAAGCCATTGAATAGTATCTTTACTAAAAATCAAATCACACATATTATGAAACACCTGTGGGTTGAATACATAATATATGCAATTAGACCTTCACACATAAAAGCTATTATAGTACAAATCATCAACTCTTATGACACTACCACCTGTGGGCGAATATATCATTCAAGCAACGAATTTCCTTTATTTAGTGGACATCTCAAATTCTCATGTAAGGCCAACACCTGTGGGTATAATAACCAAACATGAGACCAGAGACACCCCTAGCGTATAAGCAGAACAATTCAAAATACTAACTTAAAAGGCCACTTTGGTGACTACATTCTCATCAACACTCAAAAAGTCCACAAATATAAGGGATACATCTTTTGTTATCCTCACATTCTTTATGGGAATATAGTATGTGACAATGTAACATCAATAAATGCAAAATTTTGAATGTACAGTCTCATTGTTACACATTCACGCTGAAGACATTCTTTTTAAACTTCATTTGAGACTTTCGTAAAAGAAAATTTTCAGTAAAGTAACTATCGTGCTTCACCGGATACTGAACTGATTTCCCGAGACACGAAAACCTAATGTATCTCCCTTATGGTAAGTTTGTTGCACGAAAATTCACTCAAAAATGGCTTCAGAATGTCTCAATTCTTTTTCTCATAGACTATCATGCAATCCTGAACACTGAACATAAGACCCAAGACACAAGAACCTCAAGTATCTCCCTTATATATTGTCTAAAGCTTGAAAATTCATTCGAATCGAATTCAGAATACCATAATTTCCTTTTTCTAGAGTTAAACTTTAATTTATTACTAATGTAATAAATCCAAAAAATGGAAAAACTTACTTTAAAAAATTTTCAAATCTAGAAACTGACCCAAAACACCCCGAGCACCCTTACGAAAAATCTAAAATTTTTTGTGTTTTTTTGTGAAAAGCATAGTAGATCCGTACGGCTGACGTTAGGCACTGACGGGTGGCGTCACATCAGTGTGTGTGGCGTTGGTCCGCGCGTATGCAGTACACACAAGTGTCGATGCGCGGGTGCAGCGTGTAGCAGCCTAGATTATCCGCTCACAGATGTTGTCTGTTTTGGGTTGCCCCTAGGGCTAAATTCTTCACGGTTTTGCTCTCCCACCCTTGAGAGAACGCATCTTAGGGGGAAAGGTATCTATACCCTTATAAGGCATACTTTGTTCCCCTCTCTAACTGATGTAGGATTTCATAATCCACCCCCTATGGCTCAGCCCCCTTAGGACCCAACGTCCTATGCTAGCACATCGGGTCGGAAAGTGGCTTTGATACTATTTGTAATAGCTCAGATCACCCGCTTACAGATATTATCTGCTTTGGGTTGCCCCTCGAGCTAAACCCCTCGCGGTTTTACATGCGTCTTCCCAAGTGTGGGAAGAAAAAACAGTGAAGCGTTTGACCTAAGGGGCAACCCAATGAAGACAATAACTATGGGCGGGTGGTCTGGGTTGTTACACAGCGTCTAGCGCGTGCACATGACAAGCGTCTACTATACGATGCGTGTCTCCATCGCTCGTGCTCCCACCGTCCCACTCTCGTGGGAGCACAGATCGCGAGTCACATGCGTAACGCGGCGTGACGCGTTTGGCGCATGCCTTGTATGAGTGAACCATACGCACGCCTCTCGAAACTATGTTTTTCACTCCGTTCAGCCCGTTTTTGACCCCTTTTTCATAGCTAGCCATATGTATTCCACTTTTACTTAATTATATACGTAAAAAAACTGAAAAACGATTCAGAAACGGAGAAAACCCATATGAGATGAAAAACCTAAAAAACCTTCGTTTCTAACAATCTAATCATGTAACCGCTTTGATACCATATGTATTACGTACCCCGGATCTACATGAAAGGATAAAAAATGAAGGTAATGTAGAATACATAATTTCGGTTTCGTCTTTGATTCTGATCTCGATTCTGAGCTCCAAACGATCACGAACCTCCAGGGATCTCTAATGAAAAGTGTTCGTCGAGATGCAGGCTAGATCTTTCTATAATTTTCTTAATACATAAGCTCTCTTAACGGGTCAAAGATTCCTTATGCTTACGATTGATATGAGCAACTGCAGGAGATCTTAACCTTTATATAGCTTCCATATCGGGCGTCCCATTACAAGGCCGATATGGGTCCGATCCACACTAAAAGGATTCCATTTTCTACCCGATTTTTGACCCATTAATTTAGATCATTTATTGGACTACTTTATTATCTTTATCTGGATCAAATTATATAACTTAACTGATAATTTATTTAAAAACTAAAAATATAATTAATAATTGTTCAACTTTATGGGAAAGACAAAAATGTCTAACATAAAATCTACATTGATTATTTTGAAATAATTGGATTGCAACTATTTGTTGAATAAAATTAGAAAAATTCAATTTCTTTTAGAAGAAATTAAACTAATATAGAATTTTAACTTAACAAAGTTAATTATTTTTAAGTATTCAAAATATCTAGGTTTTTAATTAATATAAGGTGGTGGAGTCAGCTATTTCATCCGTACCGCACGTGGACTGACTCGTTGCTGAAAGTCCTTGTTCCTCTCGAAGTTGGAATAACCAAAGAGCTGACTTAAAATCAAGTCCTTGTTCCTCTCGAAGTTTGAATAACCAAATAGCAGATGTAAAATCATTTCGTCTGATACGTCATACATGACGAACCTGGTGGCCAAACGGAATCAAAATACCATGTATTAATAATAAATTTTCAAACTGGACGCGTCAATGTCATAACAAGGAGGAACATTGGATGATCATTTTGCATCAATGTTATAAAAATCAAATTGGTTGAAAGAAGATTTAAGATTTAAAGGTTTAATTATATTAGATTATTGTAAAATTGGTATTTAATAAATAAGAAGTAAAAATTATAAAAATAAGTAAAAATGAAATATTTAATATAATAAAAATAGACTAATGTTTATTATTATATAAAGGTAAAGGTTAAAGTTTAAATATTGTTTATTAAAATGTTCTAAAATTATATTAAACAAATTTCTTTATTTATATTAAATTACTAATTAATAAAATTTTTAGTATTTTAATAATATACTTTTTTAAAATTTAAATAAAATTCTATTTTATTTTGATCAATATATAGTAATATTCTTATTGTTCCAAACTAAATGAAAATTATTTTTTATTTTTAAAATGTACTATTTCTTTTAAATGTGATATAAAATATAACATAATAAATTTTAATCAGCCATAAAAAATAATTACAATTTTTTAAAATTTATTTTCTATTTTCAATACTAATGTATCCCACTTTTTTGGTTCTTCTACTTGACCTTGGGTCTATTATGCGATAGTTCTTCTCTTCTTTAAACCTTGGGTGTTTCACTGTTTTGTTTGTTCTATGATCTACTGGAAATTTTGAGAGACTTACCAATAAATACAAGTGGTTCTCTTCTCCTCTTTGGTGTTTTTTTGTTTTCTATCTCTATACTATCTGGATTTTGCAATTTCTCTTTATATGTTGTAAAAGATCCTTTTATATCCTTGATCCGATCTGCATACATATTAGGGAAGATTTCATGACAAAGGTCTGTCAGCGACCCATCATGAAGAAGAAGAACCGTACTTATGATCCTTCACAATTCATATTTAACCGACTATGTTTAACAACAAACTAGTCGGTTTCCATTCATAACGGTTAGTAATAAAAATTGAATCGAAAATCAGAATGGTTTGAGGTTAATCCTGTTGAATCGGTCAGTTCAATCCAGTTTTAAAATCATTGGTTTGAACGTTAGATGATCAGTTTGTTGTATCCAACACAAATTCATGTTGCATTCTGAGCAGACATTGATTATTTGTACATCGAATGTAAAACCTAAGCTTTCCTTTTATTTAAATATAAAATTTTATTTTTGGTGAATAGTATTTTTATTTGAATAGTAATTTTTTGGGGGACCCAATCTCAAAAAATTGAAAATATTCGGAATGGATATTAGGGTCTAATGATACTAAAACATATCAAAAATAAATCTGATCATATGGATTTAAGGAGTTCCAAAAATTTAGGATTAAAATCTCTTTTTTGGAAAATAATAGGTATTGATGATTTTAAATTCATTAAAAAATTTTAAAGCATCAAATTAATAAGTATTGACTATAATTAGAGTATTTCATGATCAATGTGATAATAAGATGGTTGTGAAATCTTTTCGGAATTTAATTTGATCAGTTGGTGAATTAAATTCATTAAAGACAATTTGGTCTTTTTGTATAAAATGGTATTAATGGATTAATGAATCACACTTAATGATCAATTAAAGATTTTCTTAATGGTTAAAAATTATTAATTATATGGTGATGAGTCATTATAGATGACTAATGAGGAAATGACTGTATCATTAGTGAAGAGTATAAAAAGCAAGATTAATTAATGAATTGCTTCATTTTTTTTGGGTTAACTGTGAGAGCAAAAAGGAAAAAGAAAAGAAGAGAAGTCAAGGAGAGGGTAGCCTTTTTTTTTTTGGATTTTGAGTGTGATTTGGAGAAATCTTGATCAAATCTAAGTGCTTATCAATTACCCAAGAGATTGAAAGAAAAATAAAGATTTCCTAGCTTAAGCTACTAGTTTTGTGAGTTTTTGAGTGGGATGGATTTATTTAAAATCAATGGTGGTTTTTAACTTGCCATGAAGAAGATATTAAGCTTGGAAGCATATAAAGGTTGAAAGCGAGAGAGCAAACCAAGCGATCAAGTTTGAAAAATTGGTAAAGGTTAGGGTTTTGTAATTAAAAATTGGTTTGATTTCATTTTATATGTTTAGACTTCAATTCATATATGTAGGAAGCTCATTAATTTGTTGAAAGTAAAACATGAAATTGATTTGTGGCTTAAATGATGAATTCGGACTACGTGAAGTTTATGTAAGTTTGAGTATTTTCGTAATTAAATGGTTAGGGATGATATTATGTGAATTGAATAATGTTATAGGTTTTAAAACATGTATTTGTGATATAATGAATATGAAAAATTGTTTCCACTATGATCAGGAGGGCTGCTTTATCAGTGATTGTTCACGATTAGTTAACGCAGAGAGGTCAGTGGCTGGATCTTTAGCATCTCTATAAGCTAGATGGGGTTACAGGCAAGGCGGTCGGGGTTCTTAAACTAGAGGGTCAAGTTTTACTGCATCCAAAAGAGGTTCAAGGGGTAGGGGAGTAGCCCCTACAGGACAGGCAAGTAGACCCCACACATAGACCCAAGTTTTTGCGGTCACCCAAGAAGGCACTGATGCCATACTAGATGTAATCATCGGTATGATTTCTATCTCTGACCAAGATGCATGTGTTTTAGTAGATTTTGTTGTTACACATTCTTTTATTTCTATGAGTTTTTTTTTGAAAAATTGAATGATGAGCCTCAATTATTAAACGTTGGGATAGTAGTTTCCATCCCAGCTAGAAACTCACTCTTTGTTGAAAGAGTGTTTGTATATAGTACAATATTGATTAAAGGTAAAGAGTTTCTAGCAAGCCTAATTATATTGGATATTTGGGATTTTGATGTTTTTCTTGGAATGGATTAGTTATCCACACATTACGTGGTAGTAGATTATTTTAAAAAGGAGGTTAGGCTGAGTCGATTAGGGAAACTAGAGGTGACATTTCATGGGATACAAAAAGTTCTTCCCACTAGTATAGTGATCGCCATGGTAGCTAGTAAAATACTTCGTAAAGGATACCAGGGATATCTAACGTACATGATTAAACAGGGTAATGAGGAGGTTCAATTAGGAGATATTCCGGTGGTCAAAGAGTTCCGCAACATGTTTTTGGAGGATTTTCCAAGATTACCCCCAAATAGGGTAATAGAGTTTAACATAGATTTAACTTTGAAAACCTAACTGATTTCAATTACTTCATATAGAATGGCTCCAGAGGATTTAAAGAAATTGAAAGTGAAAATAAAGGAGTTGTTAGATAAGAGTTTTGTTCCATTCCTATTTTCTAAAAAGAAGGATGGGAGTTTAAGGTTGTGTATCGACTATAGACAACTGAAAAAAGTGACAGTTCGTAACCAATATTTACTCCTGAAGATTAATGATATATTTGATCAGCTACAAGTATCCAAGGTGTATTCGAAGATTGATCTAAGATCAGGTTATTATCAGTTGAAAGTCCACAACAATGATATTCTAAAAACTACCTTTAGGACTAGGTACAGGCCTTATGAATTCTTAGTTATACCCTTTGGATTAACGACTGCTCTAGTTGCTTTTATGGATTTGATGAATATGGTGTTTCAAGAGTACCTAGATAAGTTTGTGATCATTTTTATTGATGACATATTAGTATACTCTGGCAATTATGAGGAGCATGCAGAACACCTTCGAATAGTATTACAGACCCTACGAGAGTACCAGTTATGCACTAAGTTCAATAAGTGCTAGTTTTAGCTAGATAAGGTTGCCTTCTTGGGTGATGTCATCTTAGCTGAAGGATTAGTATAGATTACCAAAAGATTAAAGTTGTTAATAATTGGGGACCTCTCACCACTATGACAGAAGTCAGGAGTTTCCTTGGATTGGTAGGCTATTATAGGAAATTCATTGAATGATTTTCCAGAATAGCAACCCCATTAACCAATTTGATGTAAAAAGGGAAGTTTGAGTGGTCAGATGCCTATTAATGAAGTTTTGATGAATTGAAAGAAAGGCTGACGATAGCTCCTATACTTACATTACTGACAAGACTGATGGATTTGTAGTGTATAGTGATCCCTTGAGATAAGGGCTAGGGTGTGTTCTCATGCATAATGATAAGGTTGTAGCCTATGCTTATAGAAAATTAAAGAACCATAAGCAGAACCACCCCATCCACCATTTAAACTTAGCAGTAGTAATTTTTGCATTAAGAATTTAGATGCATTACTTATATGGTGTTCCCTGTAGGATTTTCACGAATTAAAAGAGTCTGCAATATTTGTTAACTTATAAGGAACTAAACATGAGGCAGAGGAGGTGGTTGGAGCTAATATAAGATTATGATTGTATGATAGAGTACCACCTTAGAAAAGCCAATGTCATGGCTGATGCCTTTCATGTTTGCTCCATTTTGATGGATCAGGTTAGAGAGGTACATAAATAAGATCTATAGTTGATGACGTTAAAGGCCAAAGTTGAGATTAGGTAGAGAATAGATCTTACAATCAAGGAAGATGCTATAGTGATGAGGGGGCAACGATTATGTGTACCAGATATAGGAGACTTAAAGAAAGAGATCTTAGAGAAAGCTCACACCTTAGCTTATGTTATGCATCCAGGTAGCATGAAAATGTACCATACACTCCAAGAGCACTATTAGTGGAAAGGGATGAAGAAGGAAATAGCGTAGTTCATTTCTAAGTGTCTAACTTGTCAATAGGTAAAAGCAAAACATCATAATCCTACGAGATTAATACAACCCCTCCCTATTCTAGAATGGAAGTGGGAGAAGATTACTAGAGACTTCGTAGTAGGAATTCCACAGAGTTATAGGGGGCACGGTGCTATATGGGTGATAGTGGCCAGGTTAACAAAGTCGGCACATTTCCTTCAAATAAAAAATGATTATCCACTAAATAAGTTAGCCCAACTTTATATGGATGAGATAGCAAGACTCTATAGTACTTTGATTTCTGTTGTCTTAAACCACAACCCTAGGTTTACATCAAGATTTTTTAGGCCAAATTATAAAATGACTTAGGTACATGCTTAAAGTTTATCACTGCCTTTCACCCCTAAACGGATGGACATTCAAAGAGGATTATCTAGACACTTAAGGATATGTTTAGGTCCTATGTCATAGAGTTTAGGGGGAGTTGGGACATGCACTTACCATTAATAGAGTTCACGTACAATGACAATTATCAGGACAACATTGGCATGGCCCTTTATAAGGCACTTTATGGAAGAAAATGCATAACTCTAATATGTTAGGATAAGGTAGGTAAAAGGAAATAGATAGGTCATGAACTTGTACACGTGACAGCAGATAAGATTGAAGTTATTCGAAACAGATTAAAGATAGCCTAAGATAGGCAAAAAAGTTATGCGGATAATTGCTGTAGGGATCTTGAATTTGAAATTAGAGATAGACTATTTTTCAAGATTTCTCCTTGGAATGTGTACTTATGTTTGGGAAACACAGTAAGCTAAGTTCACATTATATCGGACCGTATGAGATCACAGAAAGAATGAGGTCAATGGCTTATCGATTAAAGCTACAGATGAGCTCAAAAAGATTTACAACGTCTTTCATGTATATATTCTTTGCAAGTACCTAGCGAACCCTTCGCACGTAATCAAAAAACAACCAGTGAACTTAAAGGAAGATTTGGCTTTCGGGGAGGAACCATCGACCACAGAGAACATATATGCGTAATAAGATCATTCCTTTGGTTAAGGTACAGTGGAGGAATCACTCAGAAGGGGAAGCTACGTAGGAGCCTAAGCAGTAGATGCATACATTATATCCCCACCTGTTTTAAAAAAAAAATGCTTAGTTAAATTTCAAGGAAAATTTTTTTATGAGGGGTAATTGTAAAACTCCGAACTATTCCTTTCATTAGAATACACATTTTTATTTTTGGTGAATAGTATTTTCGTTTGAACAATGATTTTTAGGGACCTAACCCCAAATTTTTTTTATAATATTTGGAATAGGTATTAGAGTCTAATGATACTAAAATAGATCAAAAATAAGTTCAGTTAGATGGATTTTAGGAGTTCTAAAAATTTAGGACTAAAATGCCCTTTTTTGGAAAATAATGAGTATTGATGATTTTAAACCCATTCAAATTTTTTCAAAGCATCTAATCAGTAAGTATTGATCATAATTATAGTATTTCATGGTCAATTTCATGATAAGATGATTGTAGAATATTTTCATAATTTAATTCGATTAGTTAGTGAATTAAATTCTTTAAAGGGCAATTTGGTCTTTTTGTATAAAATGGTATTAGTGGATTAATGAATCACACTCAATGACCAATTAGAGAATTTCTTAAGGGTTAAGAACCATTAATTACATGGTGGTGAGTCATTAGAGATAACTAACGAGGAAATGACATGTGTATCATTAGTGGAGAGTATAAAAAGCAAGATTAAGTCATGAATTATTTCATTTTGTTGGTTAATCATGAAAGTAAAAATGAAAAAGAAAAGAAGAGAAGTCAAGGATTTTAGGTTCCAATCATGCATTTCATTAATAATATATATCAAATATACACAGCGGAAATAAAACGGAACCTTAAAAACTACATCTACTCATGCATACAGATATAGAAAAACAAAAACATGAAATGTAAGATGTTTACATACTTTTTTTGACGATCTCCTTCGTTCTTTAATCTTCTCCTTGTTGGGTTATCGTAAACTACAATGATTAATGCAAACCGTATTTAATGAAACTCTACATGAAGATAGAAGGATGAAACTTCATTAGGAGATGGCTAGAATTCTTGACAAGAACTCTTGAGAGAGTTAGAGAGAAAAAGTGTGTGTGTACGAAAAAGAAGCTTTCTTTTTTCTTTTCTTGTGTCTTACACAAGATGCATAAAAATCATCTTAATTTTCTGCACCATTTGGCCTTCCATAACCCCCATCACTAATGGAAAGTTATAAGAAGTTAATGGTCATGAATAACATGCATTAATGAAAGTTATGGGAACTTAATGACCATGAATAGCATGCATTAATGGAAGTTATGGGAAGTTAATGACCATGAATATCATGCATTAATAGAAACCAACAACACTTGTTTCTAATCCATTCTATGCAACATTTTCTACCATGATCACATTGCCATACAATCCTGAAATACTCTCTAATATCTTGAATCACCATTTAAGACCATTTTACTCATCCTTCGGATCTCCTATATATGTGACCAAATAGGTTCCTAGTTATGTTGGCTACTTGAGTTAACACTTAATTCAAGTAAGTCAAGAGCGGTATCTAATAACATATCATAAATCCCAATTGACCGCAAAGCCAGTGGTTTGACTATGAACCCTTCCATACGCAATGTTGCCATGCAATTTGTCTTTTCATCATCTATACCTGCTTGGTTCAGAGTATGGTCAAAGTGTCAACTCCTATTAGACTGACTACATCACATCTAGTCTAAGTGTAATTAGATCATGTCCTGAGGATCTCATTACTCTATGTATCATTGAAGACTTTTTTCATAACACATATCTGCTCTGGCCAGAGACTCCCAAGTAATGACCCCAACAAGAGTCCGTGGGTATCATCTCTTTTTATCAGGAGTGGTGAATAATTTATTGGCTACTCAATTACCTCCGAATACCTCAAGATATACCCAATCACCACCTTATGAGTAACCCCTAAAAGGCATGAATGAAGTCAAAGCACAGGATTCGTATCCGAGATATCCTTGAGCACCTCAAGTTAAAGGATACTTGTACCATTACTATGATGAGACTGTCATTGACACTGGAATAGAATATCCATATGATTGTCTCATAGTAGGTCAATATAATGTACTTACTACCCTTAATAATCATCCATATGTTAACTCTAAATAACTCATGTCTACAACTTATGAGATCTACTGTTTGATCTAATCAAGGAATATAATATGCACTAGTCTATTTGGATTAATAATATCCCATCTCATTAATCCTATGACTAAGGAAAGTTTAGATACTAACATAATTACACATGATAGGAATCTTATTATCATGATTTCATCATAGTTTCTTCTTTGTTATGTTTTGTATTAAGGACTTCATTAAATCAATTTAAGATCAACATCAAATCAATAAACGTATGAACATTGAAATAATGAAAAATGCCTTTATTAATCATAAAATGATTTGTACAATAAGTACTAAAGGTGATTGCCTTTAGAGAGCTTCTCTAACAAACCCTCACTTACACTAAAGCTAATTTCCTTGATATCTAATACCATAAATGAGTACATGTGATATAAAACTCTTTTAAGAAATAGGCTTAGTTAACGAATCAACTATATTCTGATTGGTGGGAACTCTCTCCATCTTAACATCATTTCTACTAATGATCTCTCTAATCAAATGGTAGCGCTTAAGTACATGTTTGGCCTCAGTTCCTTCGCCAACGTTATAGCCCCGTTGTTATCACAATATAACAGCATTGGGTCAACGATGCTCGAAACCACATTAAGTTTCGTGATGAATTTCTTGATCTGCTTCCTTTGTCGCTTCTGAAGCTACAATGTAATCCGCCTCTGTCATCGAATCAGTAGTCATCTCTTGTTTGGAACTTTTCCAACTGATTGCACCACCATTCAATGTGAATACATAACTAGATCGAGATATAGAGTCATCCCTATCAGATTGCAAGTTAGCATTAGTATACCCGCTTACCATAAGATCACCTTTTTCATATACCAAGAATACATCTTTAGTTCTTCTCAAGTACTTAAGGATATTCTTGACAACCACCCAATGACCCTCACCAGGGTCCAACTGTTATCTGTTCGTAACACTTAGAGCATACGATACATCGAGTCTAGCACATAATATAGCGTACATGATTGATCCTATAGCTGAAGCATAAGGAATCAATCTCAAGTGAGTCCTCTCAACTTATGTCTTTGGACACATAGATTTAGAGAGTGTACTCCTATGTACCATGGGAAGATAATCTTTCTTGAACTGCTCCTTGCTAAACCTCTTTAGCATCTTGTCTATGTATGTAGACTGAGAAAGATCAAGCAACCTATTTGATCTATCTCTATAGATCTTTATCCCCAAAATATAAGTTGTTTCTTTAAGGTCTTTCATAGAGAAGTTCTTATCTAACTAAATTTTGGCTGATTGCAAAGTTGAGACATCATTTCCTATTAGTAATATGCCATCTACATATAGTAAAAGGAACACAATTACACTCCTACTAACCTTCTTATACACATACGACTCATTCGGATTTTGTGAGAAACCAAAATCTTTGATTGTCTCATCAAATTGGATATTCCAACTCCTAGATGTTTGTTTCAATCCATAAATGGATTTCTGAAGCTTGTATACCTTTTCTCCATTCATAGATATGAAAACATCAGGTTGTGTCATATAAATGTCCTTGGTTTCCATTAAGAAAATCCGTCTTCACATCCATTTGCCATATCTCATAATAGTAATGAGCGAAAAGGGCTAGGAGTATAGCTATTGGGCTAAACGTTTCATTATAGTCAACACCTTGCCTTTGACGATAACCTTTAGCTACAAGCCTAGCTTTATGGCTAACTACATTACCCTCCATGTAAGTTTTCTTCTTGAAAACCCATTTGCACCTTATTTGTTGGGACCCGATCTGGGAACCGGATCCCAACCAGAAAATCGGAAGCGAAAGAGGTCGAAACAAAACAAATGCACATCGGATAATTCGAATCCGAAGGCGAGAAACAAAATACGAATCAGATTAATCAAAACATAAATTTCGAATCGAAATGTCGAATCGGAAAACAAAGCAATGGATAAAGCGAAACGAATATGATGCGGAAAGCGGAATACAAAGCGAAACA
>JAOSBK010000001.1:4917794-4928616 GCA_027568895.1 Erythroxylum shatona | reverse complement strand
AACACAATCATTTCAATTTTTGCATTTTTCTTTCCTTTGTACATGCATAATTCACCCCAAAATTCTCCTTTAATTGTCATTTAATAATTCTACATTTCAATCAAGGATCGGGGTCCAACAAGATGGATTTATTTAAAATAAATGGTAGTTTTTGACTTGCCATGGAGTAGATAATAAGCTTGGAAGCATTTAAGGGTTGAAAACAAGAGAGCAAAACAAGAGATCAATCTTGAAAGAATTGGTAACGGTTAGGGTTTTTTATTAAAAATTGGTTTGATATCTTTTTACTTGGTTAGACTTCAATATATATATGTTAGAAGCTAATGATGAATTTGGATTAAGTGAAGTTTATGTAAGTTTGAGATTTTTTTTGTTTAAATCGTTAAGAATAATATTATGTGAATTGAATATTATTATAGGTTTTAAAACATGTATTTGTGATATGATACGTTAAGAAAATGGACGGATAATTGATGTGTATCAATTTTTTCATGTTAGAAAATTGTTGGATAAAAATTGTAAATTTTACCTTGATGTATTTGGATGATGTTTAGCTGGATCTTAGGTGAATTGTATTGAAAAATTGGAAAGAAAATGAAATGATAATATGTGTGTGTCTGTGTGTGTGTGTCTGTGTGTGTGTGTGTGGTAAGGACAATTTGTCCTTAAAAGGAAATGTAGTTGTTGGTGTGAGTTGTTGAAGTTTGATTATAGTTATGGTGTAAATAAGTTAGAATTTTAAGGTTGTTATTTTGATCAAATGGAAAAAATTAGCATTAATAGCATTACATATTCAGCCATATGGTGAATTAATTGGGTAAGTGTAGTTTAAATTGATTTTATGCAAATGGTTTTTATTTTATCATGAAATGAATATTTACGTTGAGTTTTATATGAATGATATATTACAAGTAAATATTGCTAGTATAAATTTATGTTTTAGCAATATATGAATTTCAGTTCGAAAGTTAAAAAGTTTCATATGATTTGAATTTATATTGAAGTTATATTCTTTGTTGATGAAAAGGAAATGAAATTTTTAGCCTATGGCTCCTTGTTAGGGTTTATACATGTTATTATATCGGTAAGAGTATTTTGATCATACATAGTAGTGTCTAAGGGGTGTCTAGAATTATTAGTGGAAAAAACAAAGAGAGAATGAGTCAGTTAGTAAAGTAATTGTGTTGCCCTTTGCACATATGGAGTATGTAAAGTGCTAGCCAAAATTGTTATGAGTAAGCGATGTAAAACCAGCTCCGTAACTACCAATGTATAGTCGTTAACCTATTGCGGGTAAGTGATGTAGAACCAACTTCATAACTAGTGGTTGGTATGTAGAACTAACTTCGTGACTTTATGCCTAAGGTAGCATATAGTAAAGAAATTAGTGGTGGGCTATGTTGTGTAAGAAAATTCATGATAATAATAATAATGCCTCCACTATTTATTTTAAAAGTAATTTGAGTAATTTCGTTTTAGGAAGCATATATGTTTTTATATTGGTCTTGTATTATACAAAATGAAATGAATTTGTTTTAGGGAGGTTTAAATTGTTAAATATGATTTGAATAGAAAATCTAACACTCACCAAGCTCTTTTAGGCCACACTCAATTTTTTAAAAAAATAAAACGTACTAGGTGCATGCTCAAGGGCTTCAACAGCAGGGACTCTACCTCGCTAGTAGTTAGTTTCATCACGTGCTGCTGTGTAGGCATCATTGCCTTGTGAATATTTTTTGGAAACTATTGCATATCTTTGAATATGTTATGAATGTATTTTTGTGTAAAGAATTCATGTATATAAATGTTTTTAAATTAAATGCATGAATATATTTTAGCCTTTTTAAAATTAATTGATTTAATTGTTTGAGGTTGGCTGTGAGTAGACTTGAAGTCCAAAATTTGTAGTGGAGAATTTGGTGTGAATATAAAAGTATTTTAAACATTTTCAGGAATTTTGGAAATATCAAAATGCAGCTGTTATACTGCCAAAAGTTTTAATAAAAATGATTTTAAAAACTCTACTATTTATATTTATTAATGATGTGTTAAAGTGTTACGATAAAAGGGCAATAGATTTAGCTACATAGGAACTTTCTAGCTAGATCAGATATCGACTAGAGGGCTATCATGGAGTGTCGAGTAGGCTGCCTAATCATATAGGGAATGGGGCTTGTCAAGGTTAGTGTCAGAGCCTGATTTAGAAATAGGATGCCCCCTTTTTTGTTTAATGAATTTTACAAAATGTTTTTACATTGTTTTCATATTCTTTTTTTAAAAAGGGAATAAGGAATGTCTTGAATATGGTAAACTTAATTGTCTCATTATTTTTAATAATTTAGAAATTGCCCCTCTTATCATATAACCCATAATCATAACAAAATGGAAGCCTATTTTAAGTTCCCCAAGACCAGGTCTAGTATATACCATCACATAAAAATAAATATCTTTTTTAATAATATTAATTGTAATATCATTTATATATGAAGTACAAATATAAAGTTCCTTAACTTCTTCAAATTCATGAAGGATTAGCATATGTGAATAATACTAACTATTGGACATATACTAACCCTCTTTAAAAGTGCATCTTCGTCAACATGTTGAAGTGGTTTGCTTGAGTTATTATAATATATGCCAATTTTTGTGAGCCAGCAAATCTCTACTCTTCATACAACATTTTCATCTGCAAAGCATTTATATTATTTATAAAATTATAAATTATTTTGTAATTGTTTTCATATTCTTTTTAAAAAAAGGAATAAGGAATGTATTAAATATGTTGAGCTTGATTGTCTCATTATTTTTCCCAATTCATCATTTGTTTAAGTTTTTCTACAAGAATTTGTAATAACTTAGAAGTTGCCTCTCTTGTCATATAACCAATAATCATAACAGCATTGAAGTCTATTTTAACTTCATCACGACAAGATTTGGTATATATCATCACATAAAATAAACATGTTTTCATATAACATTAATTTGAATATCATTTATATATGAAGTACAAATATGAAATTCCTTACATTTTTAAAATTCATGAAGGTTTGGCATATGTGAATACTACTAGCTATTGGACATATACTAACCCTTTTTAAAAGTGCATCTTCATCAACATGTTAAAGTGGTTTGTCTAAGTCCTAATAATATATGTCAATTTCTCTAAACCAGCTAATCTCTACTCTTCATAAAAATTTTCATCTGCAAACCACTTATATTATTTAATAAAATTACAAATTATTTTATAATTCTCTTCAAATTATTTTTTCAAATATAAAATTCTTTTCCTTCTTTAAATTCATGGATTGCTATATGTGACACCTTTATTGATATATTGAAGAAGTTTACAAAAAGCTGCGTCAAATCATCCAATTTTAGCGAACAATGAATCTTAGTACTTCATAAAAATTTCCATCAACAAACTCTTATATTATTTATAAAAGTACAAATTATTTTATAATTCTTTTCATTTTTTTAAAAGGAATGTTTTGAATATGGTAAACTCGATTATCTCATTACTTTTCCCAAACCTTAGTCTGCTTAAGTATTTTCATGAGAATTTTTAATAATCCAAAATTTGTCTCTCTTGTCGTTTTCATAGCCTATAATTATGACAAAAAAGTAGTTTACTTGAATGTCACTAAGACTGGGTCTAGTATATATCATCTCCTAAAATAGATAAGTTTATGTAATATTAATTTATATCATTTATGTATAAAATACATATATGAAATTTCTAACCTTCTTAAAAGTCTTGAAGGTTTGGTACATATGAATAATACCAACTATTGGGCATATGTTAACCTTTGTAAAATTGCACCTTCATCAACATGTTGAACAGGTTTGCTGATTCCTTATCATATGTGCAAATTTCTATGAACCAACTAATCTCCATACTCCATAAAAATTTTCCATAAACAAACTACTTATTTTATTTATAAATTATAGGTATGCTTATAATAGTTTTCATATTTTTTAAAGAAAAGGAATAAGGAATAAGGAATGTCTTGAATATGATAAACTTAATTTTATCATTACTTTTCCTAATCCTTTGTTACTCAAGTCTTTTTATGAGAATTTTTAAGAATTAAGAAATTGTGTCACTTGTTATTTTTATAACTCACAATTATAACAACATAGAAGTCTTTTTTTAGTTTACTTGGACTAGGTTAAGTATATATCATCCTTAAAATAAACATGTTTTATATAATATTAATTTAAATATCATTTATGTATTAAGTACAAATATGAAATTTCTTACCTACAATTAAAATGTAGTCCAAAATATCAATGGACTTGGACAGAAAGTGATACGCAAGTAGTACAAACTTTTAAAAATCTTTGTAAATATTTACTAGCATTATACAATTATAATGTCAAGGATAAATTAATTGTACAAATTGATGCAAGTATAGATGCATGGGCAGGCTGCCTTTTGGCATAACCACCCAATTTCCTATAATGGATTGGCATACATTAATACCAGATATTGGACATATGTTAACCTTTTTAAAAGTGTACCTTCATCGATATATTAATAAGATTTGCCCATGTCCATATCATATGTGCCAATTTCTACAAACCTACTAATCTCCACACTTTATAAAAATTTCCATCAACAAACCACTTATATTATTTATAAAACTATGGATTATTTTTTTAACTTTTTCATACCCTTTTTCTAGAAAAAAATAGGAACAAGGAATGTTTTGAATTTGGTAAACTTGATTATCTCATTACTTTTCCTAGTCTTTCATCTGCTCAAGTCTTTCCATGAGAAATTTTAATAATCCCAAAGTTTCATCTCTCTTCATTTCCATAACCTAACATTGAAGTATATTTTAATTTCACGATACCAAGTTCGTTACATATCATCCCCTATAATAAAAATGTTTTTATGTAATATTAATTTAAATATCATTTAAATATGATGTATAGATGTGAAATTCCTTACCTTCTTCAAGTTCATAAAGGATTGGCATATGCGAGTAATACCAACTACTGGACATATGTTAAAACTCTTTTGTAATTATTTTCATATTCTTTTTTTAAAAGAAAAAGAATAAGGAATGTTTTGAATATGTTAAACCTCATTGCCTCGTTACTTTTATTAATCCTTCCCAAGTGTTTTCATGAAAACTTTTGATAATGTAGAAATTGCTTCTCTTATCGTTTACATAGCCTATAATTATAACAACAGTAAGTCTATTGTAACTTCACCAAGACCATGTTCGATATGCATCATCCCTTAAAATAAATATGATTTATATAATATTAATTTAAATATTATTATGTATGAAATAAAAATATGAAATTCCCTATCTTCTTCAAATTCATGAATGATTGACATATATGAATAATACCAACTATTGGACATATGCTAACCCTCTTTAAAAGTACATATTCGTTGACATGTTAAAGGGGTGTGCCCAAATCCTTATTGTATGTGCTAATTTATGCGAAGAAAATGATCTCCACACTTCATAAAAATTTTCGTCTACAAATCACTTATATTATTTATAAAATAATGGATTATTTTGTACTTATTTTAACACTCTTTTTTTTAAATAAAATGAATAAGGAATGTTTTGATTTTGGTAAACTTGATTGTCTCATTAATTTTCCTAATCCTTCATCTACTTAATTATTTCCATGAGAATATTAATAATCCAAAATGTGCTTCTTTCTACACCCCATAATTATAACATTATGGAAGTTTATCATGTTTGATATAATATTAAGTTAAAATATCATTTATGTATGGATTATAGATATGAAATTCCTCACCTTTATTAAATTGATGAAAGATTGTTTTGAATTTGGTATACTTGATTATCTCATTAATTTTGCTAATCCTTTATCTGTTTAAGTCTTTCTTTGAGAATTTTTAATAATCCAAAATTTGCCTTTTTCCATAGTGCACAATCATAATAGTATGGAAGTCTATTTTAGCTTTACCAAGATTGGGTCCGGTACATATCATCCCATAAAATAAATACATTTTTATATAATATTAATTTAAATATGATTTATGTATGAAGTATAACTATAAAATTCCTTTCATTGTTTAAAGTCATGTAAGATTGACATATGTGAATAATACCAACTACTAGACATAATATAATCCTCTTTAAAAGTGCACCTTTATTGATAGCTAATCTCCACACTTCATAAAAATGTCCATATGCAAACAAATTATTATTTATAAAATTATGTATTATTTTACCGTTCTTGTCTTGTTCTTTAAAAAAAAGAATAAGGAATCTTTTAAATATGGTAAACCTAATTTTCTCATTTTCCTTAAGAATTTTTAATAATATGGGAATTGGTTTTCTTTTCATTTTCATAGCCAACAATCATAACAATATGGAAGTTTGTTCTAATCTCACTAAGACCAGGTTTGATATATATTATCCCCTAAAATAAACATGTTTTTATATAATATTAATTTAAATATTATTAATGTATAAAGTAAAAAATATGAAACTCTTTACCATCCTCAAATTCTTAAAGGATCGACATATGTGAATAATACTAGTAAATGCATAATTAATCATATTTATACCCCATATTTGATGTATTTTTTCTTGATATTTTATACCTTTATTGTATATTTGGTACTTAATTTGTTTCAAGTGTGTTTACAGAGTTTAATTGCCATCATGGACTAAAAGGAGGATATTTCAGATGAAAACATAACATAAAATAAAGATTTGAAGCACATAAGGGATACACGGCTGTGCATAAGCCCATGTACTTCTCTCATGCTGTGCATCGCAAAATATGGAGGTTTTGGGTTATGCACGATTTGATATACGGCTATGCATCAACCTCTCCCATAACCCTAAAATTTACTTTATGTGTTTGGAGGCAAAATAGGAGAAAAGACATACAGAGGCGTTCTAAAACTTTTAGAGGCCACTCAAGGTACGATTTTGATCTAGAGAAATGAAAAACAGGAAGAATTTATTGAAAGATAAAAAAGAATACAAGATCAAACATCTATTTGAAAGAATATTCGATAGGGGATAAAAAAAAGGAAGATTTAAAATTATAAACCTTTATTTTCTATTCCATTTTCTTTTTGTTATTGTTTGATTTCATTTTCAATCATGTGGAACTAAATTCCTTTAGTGTCTAGGTTAGATGAACCCTATGTTTATGCTTTAACTTGTTTTGATTCTTTTACTAATGCAATTGGTTTGATTTAGGGACGGAGCCAGACTCAACTCTAAGAGGGGGCTGGGGCCAACATCTAAATACAAAAATTTTAAAATGCAAAAATTTTAAAGGGGGCCACTTATATTTGTAATTTTAAAAATTTTAATTATATAAGAAATTTTTTTAAAAAAAATATTTGAAAGGAGGGGCCATGGCCCCCCTCCACTATAACATGGCTTCGTCCCTGGTTTGATTGATATATTATGATTCAATTATGTATTTAACATATGTTCTAATCGATCTAGAATATTATGTAACATCCTAATACCTGCTAAGAGGATATACGAATGTCACACAAAACAAACCTAGAACATACCAAGATATTCTAGCAAATCCTAAAAGTAAGGCAACATACTTCACGTTTCATTCGAATGCTGAGTTATAATTGCCTTCATGGATTAAAGGAGGAGATTTCAGATGAAAACATGACATAAAATGAAGATTTAAAGCACAGAAGGGATACATGGTTGTGCGTAAGCCCATGTACTTCTCTCATGTTGTGCAGATTCGCAAAATATGGAGATTTTGGGTTATGCACGATTTGATATACGGCTATACATCAACGTATACATCTCCCAGAACCCTAAAATTTACTATAAAAAGATGTGTTTGGAGGTAAAATGGGAGAAGAAACATACAGAGGTGTTCTAAAACTCTTAGAGGCCACTCATGGTGTGATTTTGATCTAGAGAAGTAGAAAACAAGAAAAATTTATCGAAAGATAGAAAAGAATACAAGATCAAACCTCTACTTGCAAGAATATTCGATAGGAGATTAAAAAAAAGGCATATTTAAAATTATGAACCTTTATTTTCTATTCATTTTTCTTTTTTTATTGTTTGATTTCATTTTCAATCATATGTAACTAAATTTCTTTAGTGTCTAGGTTAGATGAACCTATGTTTAAGTTTTAACATGTTTTGATCCTTTGACTAATGCAATTGGTTTGATTGATATATTATGATTCAATTACGTGTTTCATATATGTTCTAATCGATCTAGAATATTATGTAACACCCTAATACCCGCTAAGAGGATGTACGAATGTCACACAAAACAAACCTAGAACATACCAAGATATTCCAGCAAATCCTAAAAATAAGGCAACATACTTCACATTTCATTCGAATGTTGAGTTATAAACAGAACATAATTTACACATTGTATTTATCAAATACATGCCTTAACTTCAAATCCATCCTGTATTATAGTTATTACAAACCATTTGTACAAAATACAAATATGTCTCATAATTTTAAATATAACTTAAAAACTTAAACAAAACATCTTCCAAAACATAACACATCTTTCTTTGACCACTGCGGTTGTTCCAGCCGTAATCCTTTATATCAAGACCTACATGGAGGAAAAACTACCGTGCTAAGCATATAACTTACTGGGGAATAATTAAACATGATATAAGATGGCGACTGCTTCTAACAATCATCTAGCATTTATAAGCAAATGAATCATGGCTTATCACAAGCAATCTTTAGTTATTCAAATTAAAGAGTAATCAGGCTATTAATTGCATAAGAACATAACTTAAATGCATCAGAACAAAATATACTTACATCAGAATAGAATATAAAAGTATCAAAAAATAGGACATGATTGTTTCAGAGAAGAACTAATATCAAAATACATACAGAATTGCCTGCTAATCCTTTTTATAGTAGTGGGTAACAGGAATAGAATAAAAGATACCTATGATTGGTATCTACAAAAACAGAAGAGACTTGAGTCTCTAAAACAGAAGACATTGTAGTGTCTAAGAATAAAAGACACCATAGTTTCTAAGTACAGAAACAACTGCAAGCCCTTCTAGACATGCCTATTTACCCACAACTAGGACTTGGCAGGTTTAAAGTAATACATATCACATTTCAAAATCATATGTAAGAGAAATAATGCGTAACGTTGGAATTTATTTCCTTATGCTTAAATTGAATTCATTCTTTTACACTCGAACAAACTTAATATGCCTTATGAATTTAAACGTTTTTAACAATGCATCAATAATAGCATTAAGTAATTGTACATCATATATGTTCACATAAATTTCCAATTCTCAAACATTTATAACTAATTCACATTACTTAAATCCTTTGGATCACATTTGTATTCATAAGGACACCTTCATCCTTTGAACAATTTAAATATTCTAATATTAGATACATTGATATCAAATATTCCATTCTTTAAGTTATCACCTCAATTAACATTCCAAAACTTATTCAACCTTTAACCAATTAATCCAACATCAAACTAGGTTAATTTCATACATTAATTAAGTTCAAATATACCATTGTAAAGTTTCTTAACCTTATGTGGTTCAACAATTGCACAAAATGTAACTTTTCTCTTTTCAAAGCATTTCCGATTACCGTGGGAAGGAGCTAATGTAGCTCTCATAATCGTGGGATACTAAACCAAAGGTTCATTATCTAATTGCCTTCAATTTGTTTCCAGATTTTATAGTCCATTAATTCAATACACCTTCTTTATAGTCCATTAATTACACCTCAATTATACCTTAATTATGCTTCAATTCCTTATCAAATTCACATCCAATTCCCATTCAAAATCATTCATTTGGTAGCTCACAAACCATTGTCTTTCATGCTACAAAAACCAAAATAGAATAGATCATACAAACATAATTTTCTAGAACTCATTTTATCATAAGCACAACACATATTCTATCCCAATTCAAACATCATACAATTCGTATTACCACATACCATCAAGTTTAGAATTCCATTGACATGTTTAACTTAAACTCCTACTTTAATGAATAAGCCAATCTAGCCTTCCATGCAACAAGCATAATTCCAAGATCAAGGTGGAAGTAGGATGATTTTAACACCAAGAAGACAACAATATAGAAGATAGCATGATGTAGCTTTCTTGCTACAATATTTGGATGTAGCAATTAAGAAAAACTTAAACAAAACACAAGGTTGTAAGATACGGACAAACTTTCGATGGTGAGAGATGAAGATGGTGAAGAATAAATAGCAGAACAACTTCTGCATTGGCTGAGCTCATTTGGTTTTAGATGTCAAAATTATGGAATGGCGGCTGTCACCAATGCATTCAACCCACTTGCCCTCCATATAAGTTACCAAATGTCACAATTCTATCAGGTCATTTTTTACTTAATCTCCTATGCCAAATGTCACTCATTTATCTATACCAAATGTCACTCAATTTATAGGCTTAGTCATCCACATTTTCCATGTATCAACTTATCATTCCACTTGACATTTTTCCTAATCCAAATGTACATTTTAATTAATCAATTTTCCAATTGCAATAACAAATTCAAAGTTACTAATTATAATCCATCAAACCAATATTAAAGACTTAAACAATACACAATCAACTCATAATCATTAACTCCTATTATATATACTTTCATGGACATGTATGTAAATGATCTAGAAGGGGGTTGAATAAATCTTTAAACCTTTTCGTAAATTTCTACAAAAAAATCAGAACTTAGTTCACACAAAAACAAGTTAAACAAATTTAAATGCAAAGAATAGGGAAGAAGAGCAAACACTGTTTTTATAGAGGTTCGGTGCTAAGACCTACG
>JAOSBK010000001.1:4898419-4917694 GCA_027568895.1 Erythroxylum shatona | reverse complement strand
TCATATATACCCCATCTTGTACCTAAACCCTTTTTGTCATTTTATTTCAAATTCAAGAATTTTCCTTTTCTCTACACGTGAATAATCGCCAACAATCTCTCATTTTATAGAAAGGTTTGGGGTCCAACATATTCACATTAGTACCAAGAGAATAAACAAATCCGAAAACAACAGGCATGAACATAAATCATATTCCTATCATGCAACCAAATCCATAGGTACATGTAATCAAAACATGCATATTTTTGACTATACAGAAGCACATAACCTGGCTCTGATACCACTGTTAGATCGCCTATGGCCCAGGTATTCACAATACACCATGGAATGGACCATACTACACAACAAGAAGTATAACCGAAAATTATAACACGTACAAAATTACCTCTTGATGCAGATTGGTATTTGTTTCTTTTTCTTATTTGTAGATGTTGTAATGCGTGAATGTCCTCTACTAGTATCCACATGAGGATGAACGATCCGGGCAGCAACTAATGTGTGCTAGCATGTTCTAAAATCCTTTTTGAACACTGCAAAATTTTTCTCTCGGAAGAAGAACTAACAACAAGGTCTAGATAGCTAGGGTTTTCATCTCTCATCTAATGAGACATAAGTTTCTCTATTTTTATATAGAAAACCTAATCCCTATTCCTATTATGAGCATCATTACCCTCTTCAGAATAGGTCTAAGAAGCTATACTCCAAATCTTTTGTGTAGTGTTGAATAGTAGATAGCCTCAAGTAATTGACAGTTGCATACAGTTGACTAACCATGAAATGCCTAAACATGGTTGCTAGTGACAGGTGTATAGTGGTCTTTTAGTACACTCTATAGTACCTTTCCTAACAACAAGAAGAAGGTGGGAGCCATCTATAGGTGTCTAAATTGAATGTAAAGGAGGATATGATCAAATCATGGATTTATTTCCAATGTTTGCATTGATTTTTAGACTTATTTTAGATTTGGACCATTTGCTCTTACGGGATATGTAAGACCCTAATACCCCCCAAGATGATATATAGATTGTTGGACCCTATTTTTGGAGTCCAACTATTGCTCTGATACTATAAGTGTTGGACACCCCGCCCTCGCAAGACTTGTGCTCGACATCCTAAGTGACATCTGAACACACATTCCATAAGGAGAGCCCACATTAGTTAGACATCAAAATTTCAAAATGAATTCCTTAGAAAAATTGTAGCTCCATATCTCTAGTTTATTTTGCAATAAGAATCATCTCATTCGGAGTTGTATAGCTCAAAATATGATCAAAAAGACAAAGTATGGTCATAACCAATTCATGCTCTTCCAACTTATTCCTTCACTTTCTTTCCATCAATCTTTTTCAAATCAACTCCAAAGGCTACCAATTTTTTTGGAGAGATAGTGAAATGTGTTAGAAATCCAATGCTTTAAGAATCAAGTCATTTAGATGTCGTATGGAAAAGTTATGGCCAAAAAGCATGAGTGTGATAGCACTAGGCACTCTCGCAATCGCAACAATGTGGTGTTGTTCTTCCTTCAATCTATTACTTCTGTCACGCTCGCACCTTGTTCTTCACGATCGCACCTTATACATATTTATGCGTAACTTCCACTAGAGAGGTCAGATTAACGTCATTATTGACCATTCCAAAGAGGACTTCTAGAACTATAACTTTTATGAAGAACTCGAAAAGAGTTTTTGCCTCTAAAAGGGTCAAAATCACAATTTACTATAGTTGTCCCATGTATGTACATCCTATGCAGCATTATTAACTTATAATGATCATATATCTCATCTCCTATACCCAAAAATTTCATGCTTTATATCATTGGAAAGCTAGAAAGATAAGCTACAACTTCCAAGAAGACAACTTTGTCTAATTCAGTCTAGATCAATACAGTTCTTCCCCTGAAGTCAGAACACACATTTTACCCTTACGAAAGCTTAAAAAATCAATATAACAACTTTGAGAATCACGAGCAAACCAAAATCATATTTCATTATCATCTTAACAAAAGAACTTGTTTAATACTCAATCTCATTGCTAAAACAAAATAGTGTTTGAAAGTAGCTTTAGTTACATATCAACATTACATCATTAACTTAATACAAAATACATAGGGATGCTCATGTTCGATATGCTGCTAAAGCTACCCAAAAGTAATTGAACTAACTTAGTTACTAAATTTGGAGTTTCCGAATGTCTTGAAAGGATCAACGATCTTCTTGTTTTGCACCAGAGGAGAAAATAATGGGTTAAGTTACAAAGCTTAGTGGCTAATATATTTATAGCCATCGGTAATGAGCCACACAATCAAGCATATATACATACCTCTATATCTCAATTTTTTCTAGCAATTCAATCATTAGCCAATTTAGCTCAAAAACTCATAATTAAGGAAGTTAACGCATAACATGTAACGTGGACATTTAGCCATCAAACATAACACTCAAATGCACCATGTTTGACTATTCAAAGATGCTATACACAAACAAATAGCTCAAGAGTTCTATGGATCGAAATGGTGAAATCAAAGTTTACACCATGAAAAAAATGAATCCATTCTTTGAACCTCATATGCCACAGCAGGCATCCGGGAGAAGGCTTAGTCAACGTGCACGTGACAAATGAAATGGTTTCTCTCTAGCCCAAATGCAATCAAATTCTATACTCAATTTAATTCATCACATATATTCATTCTCATGCATCTCATGGCTTTTCTTCTCTTGCAAATATACAAAATGTCATGGCATCTTCCAAGGCATGATATAATAATACCTCATATTGCAATTTCCAACATTCATAGCAATTCACAATTAAGAAATTAAGTATACAAATATAAGCAAGAAATACATTACCCATCTAATTCACTTGAAATACATTACCCATCTAATTATAATGTATTAACTATAAATACATTACCCATCTAATTCACTTGAAAATCCATACTCAATTATGCCTTTCCTCTTGCTCTTGGGTAAGATTTTTTTGGTTTCCTAAAACAAATCATTTTTTCATTCAATCGAAGTTCAAATGTAAATTCATAAACTTCAATAATCAAAAATACTAAAATTAAGGTTAAACTTAACTTACCCATAGTCTATCTAGGTTAGAAAGACCAAACATAGTCCAAAGACCCACAAAAATCGAAAATGGGTTCCCTTCTTTCTTCCAACACAAACCCACACTCTCTCTAATCTCTTTTTCTAACCAAACAAGAAGAAAAGTAAAGGAGTTTACCTTAACAAGATGACTTCCTCTTCTTTTTCTTCTTCTTTCTTCCTCCCCCACGATTTTTCTCTTCTTCTTAGCTTCCATTATTTTTCTTCTTCTTTTCTCATCTTTTACGTTTTTCTTCTTTCTCTCCTCTCTTCCATGACATTTCTCTCTTCTCTCTTTTTAATTCAAGATCATTCTTATTCTTATCTTTCCAATTATACCCCTTATTCGTTTGGTTCTCTCAATTTTGCCCTTCATTTAATGTAATGTCCATTTTGCCCCTTCTTTTGTCTCTTATGGCCATTACCCTAATTTAATTCTAGCATTTCCATTCTAATTCTAATTTCTACTTATGCTCACTAAATTAATGGACTCAATTCTAAAATAAATAAAATAAATCATAAATAGCTAAATAAAAAATTCGGGGCCAACATGGATGCCACACAAAACAAACCTAGAATATACTAAGATATTCCAGCAAATCCTAAAAATAAGGCAATATACTTCACATTTCACTCGAATGTTAAGTTATAAATAGAACATAATGTACACATTGTATTTATCAAATACATGCCTTAAATATAAATCCATCATATATTATAGTTATTACAAACCATTTACACAAAATACAAATATGTCTCATAATTTTAAATAGAACTAAAAAACTTAAACATAACATCTTCGAAAACATAACACATCCTTATTTGCTTCATTGCTGTTGTCCCAGCCTTAATCCTTTATATCGAGGCTTACACAGAGGAAAAACCACCATGCTAAATATATAACTTAATAGGGAATAACTAAAAATGAAACAAGATGGCGACTGCTTTCAACAATCGTCTATCATTTATAAGCAAATGAAACATGGCTCATAATAAGCAATATCTAATTATTCAAATTAAAAAGTAATCAAACTATTAACTGCATTAGAGCAAAACATAAATGCACCAGAACATAATATACTTACATCAAAATAGAATATAAAAGTATCAGAACATGACATGATTGTTTCAGAGTAGAACTAATATCAAAACACATACAGAATTGTTTGTTAATCCTTTTTACAGAAATGGGTAATGGGAACATAACAAAAGATACCTATGATTGGTATCTATAGAAACAAAAGAGACATGAGTCTCTAAAATAGAAGACATTATAGTGTCTAAGAACAGAAGACACCGTAGTGTATAAGTACAGAAGTGAGTATAGACCCTTCTAGGCATGCCTATTTACCCACAACTAGGACTTGACAGGTTTAAAGTAACACGTATCACATTTTAGAATCACATGTAAGAGAAATAATGTATAACGTAGGAATTTGTTTCCTTACTCTCAAACTGAACACAATCTTTCACACCAAACACCAAAATATACCTTATGAATTTAAGCATTTGTAACAGTGCATCAATAATATCATTAAGTAATTACACATTATATATGTTCACATAAATTTCCAATTCTTAAACATTTATGAATAATTCACATTACTTAAATCCTTTGGATCACATTTGTGTTCATAAGAACACCTTCATCCCTTGAACAATTCAAATATTTTAAAATTGGATACATTGATATCAAACATTCCATTCCTTAAGTTATCACCTCAATTAACATTCTAGAACTTATTCAACCTTTAACCAATTAATCCAACATCAAACTAGGTTCATTTCAAACCTTAATCAAGTTCAAATATACCATTGTAAAGTGTCTTAACCTTATGTGGTTCAACAATTGTACAAAACCAAACTTTTCTCATTTCAAAGCATTTCCCACGATCTTGGGAAGGAGGTAATGTAGCTCCCACAGTCGTGGGATGAGTGAACCAAAGGTTCACTATCCAATTGCCTTCAATTTGTTTCGAGATTTTAACACCTTCATACTCAATTCAATACACTTTCATGATAGTCCATTAATTACACCTTAAGTATGCTTCAATTCCTCATTAAATTCACATCCAATTCCAATTCAAAATCATTCATTTGGCAGCTCACAAACCATTGTCTTTCATGCTTCAAAAACCAAAATAAAATCTATCATACAAACATCATTTTCCAGAACTCATTTTATCATAAACACAACATATATTCTATCCCAATTCAAACATCATAGAATTTGTATTACCATATGCCATCTAGTTTAGAATTCCACTTACGTGTTTAACTCAACTTCCTACTTTAATAAACAAGCCAATCTAGCCTTCTATGCAACAAACACAATTTCAAGATCAAGGTGGAAGTAGGATGAATTTAACACCAAGAAGGCAACAACATAGAAGATAACATGATGTAGCTTTCTTGATGCAATATTTGGATGTGGTAATTAAACATAAACATAAGCAAGAACACAGGGAAGTGAGGGCATGATGTTTTGATAAAACAACTAAAATGAAGGATGATTATGCACTTGCCTAAACCCTTTGATGCCAGATGTCCTTTGTAAAGCCTAAACCCTTTGATGCCAGATGTCCTTGTTTTACAAAGGACACATGTCATACTTAAAAGTGAGCTAATTGTCCTCTTATCATGCTGCCAAATGTCATTCAACTTTACTGCCATTTATCTCTTATTTACTTATGCCACATGTCACTCAATGTATAGGCTTAGTCATCCACACTTTCCATGTACTAACTTGTCTTGCCATTTGATATTTTTCCTAGTGCAAATTTCCATTTTATTTCATCAATTTTCTAATGGTAACAATTAATTCCAAGTTACTAATTGTAATCCATCAAACCGAAATTCAAGACTTAAACAATACACAATCAAATCATAATCATTAACTCCTATCACATATACTTTCATGGACATGTAACGTTCCTAGGGTGTAATTTGAGGCCCCACATATTATATCATAATCTAATTTCATAATATAAAGATTGAGGAATCCTTGTATAAATAAATCTATCGTAATTGAAAAGAGTTTATTACAATCTTAGAGTTTGAATGACATAAATCGTCTAGATTAGGGTCAAACCTAATAGCTAGATTCACAAATTGGTAAAGCAATTCTATAAATTTTAACCTGAGTAATTTAATTGAAAACTACAGAATTAGTTGTTATTAGACTCGAGAGAGCTATCAACATACCAAAGGAATTTTCACGGTCTAATAAATTAATAAAACAATTGCATAATAAGAGATCAATCAATTAGGGTTTTTAGGAAGATTCGAAACTTAGACATTAGGTCTTGATATCAATAGTTTTCTGAGTAATTTCTAAATTCTCTGCTCAATCTTATTGCCAATTTATTTTATTTTTAATTTTTATTTTCTTTAAATTAAAAATCACAATCAAATTCATATATCATATAACTTTTATGTCAATAAATTTTAAGTTTTAAATTTATCAAATCAGTAACAATTAAGCAAATTTAGTCAAGTTAAACAATTAAATAAGGATATGATATCTCTATTAGAAAACTAATTGTGACCAAATCATAGATGCAGTAAAAAAAATTAGAAAAAATTTCAATCAAATCTCTTTAATAGAATAACTTGGAAAATGTGAATCATAAATAAAAAAATAAAAGGGCCAAAATAACCCTAATTCAAATTCTTGCATAAAATTTTCTTTTCAAATTGTTAACTATAAGTTGCCCATGTGTTCAACCTCTAATATTATCCACAAAACAAAGAAAAAGAACACTAACATTTGAGAGGAAAAGCAAGAGTGCTAGTTCACTTATGACCTTCTCCTATTTATTAAAAAAAAACAAAAGAGTTTATTTTTTATTAAAATTAAATTTCCTAATTATAATTAAAGTCATATTTGATCCCTTAAGTTTCTTAAGTTTCACAATTAAGTCTAACTTAATTTAATTTATCTTTATTTCTCTAATTAAATAATTTGTAATTATAAATCAAGATTAACGCCTAAAAACATGTCATAACCACCTAAATATTATGAATGTCAAAGTGGTTTAACTTAACTTATTCATACATGGTTATGATGTATAATTTAATCTTTTCTTCATTTAATGCTCTAACCAAACACAGTATGAATTTAGTGTCTATTCTTTAAATCTATTTAGTGTCTATTCTTTAAATCTAATTATATTCATTATCACTGATTAGTAGTTGATTTATAATTGATATTTGAAAACAATTTACTCTAACTTAAAATATTACTAATCAAGAATAGTAAAATATTCCCTCTAATTACTTCAAACTAATGAATCTTTTATTAATTTACTCAACTATCTCCATATGGTTCATATTATATCTAAGCACTATCAACTGAGCTAACATAAATAGAATAAGTTATAAATAGTATTAAAATATAGTAATTCACATATGAAATATTTTGGTAATCTCAACTAAATGATTAATTATACAACCACCATAACAAGAAATCCATATATACATAAGTAATATTCTATTTTAAATCTTTATAATTAGGTCTGTATAGTAAATATATTCTATAATAAGCACTTACATGTTTTTTAAGTATCTCTATATTTTAATTTATGAGACTAATTATTTTCCATAAAAATAAACATAATGTGTGATAATTTTATTATTTTATCAATCTATGACTATTATAAAATAACTACAAAAGTTTAAAAATAATGCATAATAGAAATTTAATATAATTGTAATATCATCATAATTTTAATTATATATTAGTTATTTGAAAATTTTGTTTTTAGTATTAAAATATTAAATTTAATTAATAAAATAAATAAAAATAAATATTACCTTCAATTAACTAAGTGACAAAAAGCTAAAATTAATTGATTAAGTGTAAGGTATAAACTTAAATCTCTTCCTTTAAAAATATTTGAAGATTCACATTCGCCAACCCCCTAGGCCCAACGGAATAGCAATCTCAGTCTGCCTACCGGAAATATTGGAATTGCTGCTTAACATAAAGCAAGCTTTTCAGTTTCCCTCTTTAATTCTAAATCTTCATGAAAATGATAAACTTTTAATGAATTCCAAACTTAACAAATATTAAATAATTAACAAAAGGAATTATATTCATATTATTAGGTTGTATTTATCTTTCCGACTAAATTCGAAACCAAGTCTCACATCGTTAGGTCTCGGCGTTCCAATGGATCTTCTACAAACTTACAAGGACGACAACGACGACGAATTGACGGCCGCTGAGCACCAGAACCCTAGTTCCTCCCCGGACTCCTCTCCCCCCCGCCTCCTCCCGGCGAAGTCGACCGCCCCCAAAGTCGACGACACGATGCTCGCTCTCACGGTGGCTCAAGCCCACCAAACCCTAGCCAAACCAATCGATCCAGTCCAACACGCCATCTCCTTCAATCCAACCTACGACCAGCTCTGGGCTCCGATCTACGGTCCCCAGCACCCCTACGCTAAGGACGGTATAGCACAAGGCATGCGCAATCACAAGCTGGGGTTCGTCGAGAATGCCAATATCGACTCTTTCGTATTCGACGAGCAGTACAACACTTTTTACAAGTATGGCTACGCCGCAGACCCCTCAGGTAATGAATATGTCGGTGATTTAGATGCTCTGGAGAAGAATAGCGGGATTTCGGTTTATAATATACCACAGCATGAGCAGAAAAAGAGGAAAATTGAGAAGAAAAAGGAGGCGGAGGAGGACGGTGGTGACGGCGAGGATGTTGGCCCCGCAATCGATATGTCGGAGGTTGAGAATCCGGCGACTGACACGTGGTTGATGAAGAATAGGAAGAGTCCATGGGCGGGTAAGAAGGAGGGTTTGCAAACGGAATTGACTGAAGAGCAGAAGAAGTATGCAGAGGAGTATGCTAAGAAGAAGGAGGAGAAAGGGAGTGGCGGTGATAGAGGCGAGAGCTTTGTTGATAAGAGTACTTTTCATGGGAAGGAAGAAAGAGATTATCAAGGAAGGTCATGGCTTGCGCCACCTAAGGACGCGAAGGCCACCAATGATCATTGTTATATACCCAAGAGATTGGTGCACACTTGGAGTGGCCATACAAAGGGCGTTAATGCTATAAGGTTTTTCCCCAAATATGGGCATTTGATTCTCTCGGCGGGGATGGATAGCAAGGTGAAGATATGGGATGTGTTTAATTCTGGTAAATGTATGCGGACATACATGGGTCATTCGATGGGGGTTAGGGATATTTGGTTTTCGAATGATGGGACTAAGTTTCTGAGTGCTGGATATGATAAGAATATAAAGTATTGGGATACTGAGACTGGGCAAGTTATATCGACATTTTCGACGAGGAAGATTCCCTATGTGGTTAGACTTAATCCGGATGAGGACAAGCAGAATGTATTGTTGGCAGGTATGAGTGATAAGAAGATTGTGCAGTGGGATATAAATACTGGGCAGATTACTCAGGAATACGATCAACACTTGGGAGCAGTGAATACCATCACTTTTGTGGACAACAATAGGAGATTTGTTACCTCAAGTGATGATAAGTCACTTCGTGTATGGGAATTTGGGATCCCTGTGGTTATTAAATATATCAGTGAGCCTCACATGCATTCTATGCCATCAATTGCTCTGCATCCAAACACTAACTGGCTTGCAGCACAGAGTTTGGACAACCAGATTCTCATATATAGCACTAGGGAAAGATTTCAGTTAAATAAGAAGAAGAGATTTGCTGGGCATGTAGTTGCTGGTTATGCTTGTCAAGTCAATTTCTCTCCAGATGGACGGTTTGTTATGTCGGGAGATGGTGAAGGTAAGTGCTGGTTTTGGGATTGGAAGAGTTGCAAAGTTTTCAGGACTATGAAGTGTCATGAGTCGGTGTGCATCGGATGTGAGTGGCATCCTCTTGAACAAAGTAAAGTAGCAACTTGTAGCTGGGATGGCTTAATTAAGTACTGGTTAGTATCTGCCGAACTGCAATATTGTATTGGATTAGAGTGTTGCATACGTTCCTTTGGTTACTTTTATCTCATTGCCTCATTTTTCTGTTTAATTAGCCTTTGGAATTTAAATTCAAAAGTGCTTGTTAGTATTGGCATTAAGTTTTCTCTCAATGTTAATATAGTTGATAGTTTCGACTTTGAAGAATAAAATGATAAAAGACAACTTACTGTCCTATCAAAAGTTATGTTAAGTTCTTGAGCTGCCAGTTTGATCAACTTTGACATATACTAGTTGTATGTAAATATTGCTGCCGCTTGATAGTGAGGTTTATTGAATTATAGAAAGTATTAGTGTAATTGTGAGCTGTGGCCGGACATTAGACTTATCTTGTATATTTATGTTTCAGACATGTTCTCTATATGGGTAGTTTGAGAACAGTGATGTTTTGTTCGCGTTTTTGTACATATCTTGGTTCCTATAAAAAGGCTGGTTACTTTGGATCTGGTCCCCATAATGATTGATAAGTTTTCCAATTTATTTTGAGCTTCTATCCTCTTCTGGGTAGAACATAGGCTTTATCAACTATAAAATAAAGGAGTGGCGATGCTCATCAGTTTCACTGAAAATGTGCTTCTTTCTGCCCCATGATTTACTCCTGAATAGTGACTGAAAAGTTGCCATCATTTCCATGTTAGTGTGTTACTCATCAAAATTGCTATTATTTGTGTGGAATCTTATACTTCGTTTGTGAACCATGTGTACGAAACTCAAGTTTTTGGTTTGATTGCTGGCTTGCAGGGACTAGTTTCATTCAACTCTGTGACGCTTGGTTCTTGTGCCGACCCGCTTGATAACCTTGTTAGACACGAGAGCAGGGCCCATGTATTCCCTATCTAAGAGGACTTTCGTAGCCTTCTTTGATCTTCAATGGTGTGTTGAAAGTTGGTGCATCATTCGGAGAGAATGGACATGTGTAACAACGTCATTGTCCCTCGACTTTGTCCATTTCTCTTCTTTTTTAGAAGCCCTATGTTGGGAAGCTACATGATGAGCTAGCTCATCCTAGCTCTTGCTCGGAAACTGTTAGTTATGTGAACCAGAGGTGTAACGTTATCATAGGCTTTGCTAGCTATTCGTTAACTAGGTTTTTTGGCCATTCGACAACTGTATTAACCTGTCTCCTCTCTTCGGCCTCTGCTCACTCGTTGTTGTACGTTAAATTTGGGTGCCTCAATTTGAGAGAATAGACATGTAGTATGACATCATCATTGTTGTCTTTGTATCGTGACGTTCTCCCTTCATATTATGGTAGTTAACAAGCACTCGCGTTATTAGCAAATCGTTAGAATTTCTGATCTGGGGCTACGAATTAAATGAATTAATTTGCCCCAAGTTTTTTCATTTTAAGCATGCTCTTGGTACGCATTCAAGCTGGTGCTTATGAACTCTAAGCCATTTATCTATAGAAATTTTTGTTTCATTTTAGCCTTGCCCTTGCACTGCTAAGCATGGTCGATGTGAGCTTAAGGCATTTCTTCGCTCCATTCTTCTTATTTCAAGGAGAAGCTTTCGTATAAATATATATAATAATAATGGTTGCCCCCAACTCGAACTAGACTTTGTCAATGGACGAGCTATAGGCAGGCCTGGTTAACCAGATCAATACCCGCTTGTGGGTTGCTTTAATATCATAGTAGAGAATATAGCTGGGATTCCCTTTTCCCGATTGATAGCGTAATCTGTATATCCGTTTTCTTATGATATAAAAAAATGTCATATTTTAAATAACAATCTAGTCATCAAGTTAGGTCAACCTGTAACTTGTCCAATTTTAGTCTATGGCCCGATTGGACCAATCATAATTAGCCTGTAATTCGGTTAATTCGGGCTAAAATCGGCCGAGCCACATTTTACATCCCTTACTCATCCGATGATTGCATATTCCTTCCATCTCACACAGCGGATGGTGTGTGAGATAGAATGAGAGGTTACTTGCATTCTTTCAATTGTTATACTCCAAGTTCCAAGGGGTTAAGCTACTTCTTGCTTAGACGACAAGCAAGCATGCGAATGCAACCATTTTGGCTACTCAACTGAACTTTATTATACCTTTTTTAAAAGTAACTTTATTATACTTTTGCTACATCTTCATGTTTATTTTAATTTAATATAAATTCTTATGACAATTGGGCTAAATAATCATATAAACTCTATCATAAACACAATAATAAATCATATTATATTTTGCTAAAATAATTTAAAATAACAAATAAAATACTATTTAAAATTTTATAATATTAAAAATTATATTTAAATTATAAAGTAAATAAGTCATCGAAGAAATCTCTTTATTAAAAAAAAAAGGCACTTTCGTTTCTGAAACTAAAATAAATAATGTCTTTGTTCGATTCTGCAAGTTAACGGAGAAACTAAAAGTAAATAGTCTTTGTTCGCTTCTATAAGTTTAACGGCCCCTTTAGAACGGTACATGATGCTTGCTATTCGAGCATTTAAAGTTGCTCATTTCTCACTCCTGATTGGCCCGTGTCCCCCACGTACATGTACAACCTCACTTTTTGGCGGCATCGCATCAACGACCCCTTTCACTCTCTCCTTCCCCCCGAAGCAACTCTTCCTCTTTAGCTTCTTTTCAAATTCCCATTTCACTGTAACAACAAATAATAACCACCTATCCGCATCTCCAGTCTCTAGAAATATCTGAAATTGTTTCATTTATAACTTGGAGCCTTCCTTTCTCTCTGTGTCTCTCAAGTTGATCTCTCTCATCTGTGACTACCAATGGCAGCTGATTCCAGCGAGGATTTCTCAAGCTGCTTTTATCCGGACCGCCGTTACTCGAAGCAAGTTCGCGATAACGTTCATGGCTACATCTACCTCGATCCGGTATCTGCTTCTCAAACTAACGTTTAGTTTCTTCCTTGTCTTGTGTTCTCTAGAAGCTAATTGTTAAATGGACATGGATTTGTGTTCTTTCATTTTCCGTTTCTCTGTTCCTTGCTTTCGTTTTGGTTCCGTCAGTTTGGATAATACTGAGTTTCTTATCATATTTCGAGTTGGTTTGCTTTCCACTTCCAAAATTTCTGTTTTAGCCTATGCAAAATCGAAAACAAAGCAGAGTAAATAGGTATAGTTTTAGATTCTAAAAAGTCCGGTAGGTTTATGAATGGGGAGAAAATGGAAATAAAATAGAAGCAGAGTTGAGTAATGAACGTAAATTTTGTACTTGGCACCGGACTAGGTAGCTAGATCGCAAAGCAGAGTATATTAACTTGCTGTTATCTTAATCTTCCACTATGATTTCCTTAGATATTTAGTTTCTAATAGATTCTCCAGAAATCTTAACTTGGTTTTCACTATAAGATTTGAATTAAAATTGCGATTTTCCATTGTTGTCTTATAGATACGATTGACATCATTGGTTAATCATCCTAAATCTACAATTGCGCATGTATATGTGGATGCATGTGTTCATGTGAAGTTATTATGCATAAGAAAGAGGAAATTTCATGACTATGGGTGTTAGTTGAAAATTGATGTGTGTGTGCATGTTTTTTTCATCCACTATATTACCGTCTCTTTTGCTGTTTCTCCTGGAAAGGACCCAAAGATGTGAAAAATCACTTGCTTACTTGGATTCGAACTCTATTTTGTCTATGTTATTATTAATAAAAGTTCAGTGGATTCGATTTTCCTTGGTCGTTGGTTTGAATTTGTTTAAAACTTTTTCAGTGGATTCGATTTCCTTGGTCGTTGATTTGAATTTTTTTAAAACTTTAAACTATTAGGCTGTCCTAGTTAAGACTCGGAACAAGTATAGTCGAAGTTGTAACCTAATTACTCTCTTTGCTTTTTCAGCTCTGTCTGAAGTTCGTTGACACTGAACAGTTTCAGAGGCAAGACTATGTCTATTCTACTGTGTTGAGTTCTCCTAAGATTCTGTTTTGCCTATCACTTCTTAGTGAGACCGTTACCTAACAATTTTGCTCCATACTGCAGGCTTCGTGACCTGAAGCAACTAGGTGAGGTTCAACCTTTACCTTGAGAAGACGCTAGTCCTCCAATAACAACAGCCTTGTCCGTTTTTGTGCTGTCTCATGCGCTTAGATAACATTAACTGCGAATTACTGAGTCATAAAAATAAAGTTGTAGTATTTCTTCTTATTGCTTAATCATCCATTTCATTTAAAATGAGCCGTATATTTACCTTTGTTGAGAGATTCTCATGAATGCTTTGTGATAGTTGAAGGAGCTCTCTCCAAGAAACTTATAGTAGTACTTCAGAAAACATTAGGTATTTAAGAATGTTAGAAATTCAACTATAAAAGTTATCTAAGACTTCCAGTTTGATATGCTTTATTGATGATCGTATGTGAAAGTACAGTGACAGTTGTCTTCAATGATATTTGATATAACAGTTCCTACTTACTGTCATGGATTTCCATTGTACTGCAGTACCTAGTAATTATGAAAGTACAGCAAGATATCGGCTTCCATTTTTCTTCCTACCCGGAGATTTTAACTCAAAAGAAACGATTTATGGTGAATTACCAGATTATGACTGGGTAGGCTGCTGTTTGGTTATGACCTGATTGCCAAATGCTTACTTTCATTGTCTTTACAAGTTGGCTCAGACCTCAGAGTATTGACCGTCAGAGTTCATGACCAAACAAGCCTAGTCCTGCTCCAGGAATTAGCAGCAGTTCATGTTTATGTTTACTTGCTGCTTAGAAGGTACATCCTATGGATCCATTCAGAGAACTTTTTTCTTATACAGGGTTGACTAACATGGTTTATCCGGGAGCTGTGCATTCTCGCTTTGAACACTGCCTTGGCGTGTATTGGCTTGCTGGTGAAGCAGTTCATAAGATAAGAGCTCATCAAGTATGAATAACTCCTTTGATCTTTTCGTTTTGGTCTATGATGTTGGAAGCCTTTCGTGATAGACATGCTGTTTTGGTAGGGAAAAGAGCTTGGAATTGAAAACTTAGATGTAAAGGCAGTGAAACTTGCTGGTAAAGAAATGCTGTGCTATTAAGATTGCACTACATGCTGTTTGTTCTGCTTGCTAACCATCGTTGTGTTTTTATATTTGGGCTTCTTCATGATATTGGTCATGGTCCATTCAGCCACTTGTTTGAACGTGCATTCCTCCCTCGGGTTCTCGGTGACTTGACATGGTAATCTAGTATTGTCGGTAGGATAGGCTGTTGGTCTTCCGAGACAAAAGGTTCAGATATTTTAATATATTTCGTGTTAAGCTTTTCCAGTTTCCACGCATCCAGTGATTCTGCGAAGATGTGCATGGTAGGAAAGCATTAATGAGTGAATGTAATTTGGGAAGTGAGAAGAAGAAAGCCACAAGATTAACTGTTCTTTCAAGTAATACAATAGTTAGCATTCGATCATAGTATAAATCTTAATAGTTCTATTATGTGAATGGACAACGTGGAAGATGTAATGTTTTCGAAAATATATCAGGCTTCATTTAGATTCTTGATTTATAATTGAAATAGCTTGAAATTCTTATGCTTGAAATTACGTAGTCTAGGCAGGACCAATGAAAATTGAGATTTTTAGGGTTGTACTTTTAGTCTTAACTTATGATTAAAATTTTAATAAAAAAATTTGGTAAATGAGAGTACTTCCTGATGAGAACCCAATTATTTAACCTGCGTTTCCAAATCTTGTTCCAGGTGTCATGAGGACATGTCAGTGAAGATGATAGACTACATTGTTGACCTACACCATATTGATATCGATTCTGAATGCCTAAAGAAAACAAAGGTTAAATGACATTGATTTTCTTTGTCTACTACTTTCCTTTCATGTTTGCCTCTTTTGCCCTTTTTCTTAAACTATGTTTGTTAAACTCTCAAATATTACTCCCACTGCCGCACCAGAATGCTCAAATGTTTTGTTTCACTTATTAAGATTCTTTTTTTTTTACTTCTTTTATCAGCATGTAAGAGTGGTTTCTAGTACATGTATAACAGGATCATCTTATAGAATGTAGGCCCCTAAGTATGTGTATTTCATTTTCCAGGAGATGATCATTGCAAGCACTGAGCAGCCTTCTCAAAAGGTAAATTAATCATCGTATGGTTAAAGCCTTTATTATCTGTGATTTTCAATTTTTTAAGCATCTACTGTTAATCATCAAACGCAAAAAATTTGATTTCGCTTCCAATTTTGACTATTCAGAAGAAGCATTTCTTATATGACATTGTTGCAAACGGTCGGAATGGGATAGATGTTGATAAGTTACTCGACCTCTCTATCTGACTTCGTATTTGTCATCAAATTTTTCATTTGATAATAATTTCTGACGCATCTATTTTTTGCACTGCATTTCAAGATTTGATTACCTTGTTCGTGATTCTCGGGCCTGTGGACTGGGCTGCAGTTTTGAGTTTGAAAGGTATTAAAGATTTGTTTCCGGAAGCTAGACATAATAACTAATTAACGTATAGAGGGATTCGGTTACGGTCAGTTGTTTGGTTTATGCCAATATTGACACTGGCATATACTTTATTTTTTTTAATCTGTAGGTTAATGGATACCATGAGAGTAATGGATGATGAGATATGTTATCGTGCCAACGATTGTGAGTAGATAAAACCTTTTTTTTTCCCTATCTTATAGGTGATCTATGTAATCTAACATGTATTTGCTGGTTTTTTATCAGATCTTACTGTCCACAAGTTGTTTGTTACACGCGCTGAAATGCATCGGACTGTTTATGCGCATGCAAAAGTAAAGGTGCTTATGGCTCGCAACATATTCTCTTGAGGTCATCTAGAGAATTACTTAGATTTTCGTCCTAATCCACGGTTGCAATGATTCCATTACTTAAATATTCGTCCTAATCCACTGTTGCAATGATTCCACCGAACTGCACTTCATCATTCCGTATTGTGGCTTTTCGATGTTTCTTCCATGGTTGCTTTCATGAGTTGAACCTGTATCTTGTGCTGTCATATGTCATACCATCTTTTAAGCAAGAGCTGTTACCTGCGTGATGAAGGATTGTGTTTAATAGTTTCTTTTCTCAGGCTATTGATTTAATGGTTGTTGATGCGTTAGAAAAAGCAAATGACAAACTTCAAATTTCTTCGCTAATTGACGAACCTGAGCAATTTTGGACGGTCAGTAAGCTTAGATACTAATTCGAATAATTATTGCTTCAAGTATATGGCCTTACAGACGTCCTTTTGAAAATGTAGATAGATGACTCGATTTTGAAAACCATTGAAATTTCTAAAGATCCAGAGCTCAAGGAAGCGAGAGATTTGATCCTACGTATACGTAGAAGAGATCTATATCAGGTATTCTGAAGTATTGCAAATTGAAAATACTGGTTCCTATGATGCGTTGTGATATATAGGCTATCTTCAGTACCTTTTTAATTTTGATGCATAATAAGGTCTTCTGGGTTTGCTATCTTTTGCAGTACTGCAATCAATTCACTGTTCCAAAGGACAAAATGGAGCACTTCAAAGACGTCACTCCTCAGGACGTTGTTTGTTCCCAGGTCTGTTAAGAACCCGCTCTAAGCTTTTCATTCCTCAAAGAAGTAAAATCATCATCTCAAATAATAAATTTGAAACCAGAGTTCTGGTAATGTTACACTAAACGAAGAAGATGTTGCTGTGAGCAATGTTAAAATTGATTTGACACGTGGAGAATCCAACCCTCTTGAAAGGTATGTATGATTGGAGCATTGCTTCTTGGCTTAAAGCTTTATCTGTGGATGCCTTATGATACTTTGATCTGACCACAAGCTTTCTCACCTGCATGTATTCGCTGATCCAGCGTCAGATTCTTCGAGGTACTAATTTCTCTTACCAGACTTAGCATGATTAATGTTGTTGAACCTAGTGCACTTTTTCATTATGGACTCCTGTAGTATGTTTGCTCACTATATTTTTACCAAGAACAGGCAGGCGATTAACTTTCATGAATAAAAATGGTCATTGTTGACTCTGATAACAGAGTAGGAATAGACGAGCATTGTATCATTTATAGCAGAAGTCCTTCTTAGTCCACAAAATGCAAATCAACTTCATTTAGCATTAAATCACAAGATATGGGAGAGATAATTAATAAGAACTGTATTTCATTTTATGCATCCACTGGACTTATTCCCCTTGAAATTGATTAAGCTCCTAGAGATCATTGTGTCCATGCCGGAGATATCTAACAGCTTATAATTTCAGGACTATGAGACTGCGACGAAGCTCAGAATACCGGAGGAGAGAGTTACTCACTTGATGCCTGCTTATTGCCGAGATACGATTGTCAGAGTGTACTCTAAGAAACCTGAACTGGTTCGTGAAAAAAATTCGTCCGATAATTAACTTCGTGAAACTTTACTTATCGCGGGCTAATTATCAATTTATGGCACATCGTCTTACAGGTGGACGCAGTTTCCGAGGCCTTCGCAAATTTTCAGATAAAGAAATATGGAACAAAAGCACAGGTGCACGATACTCCTAACAAGAAGAAATACCGAAAACTGTTTTTTTGATAACTACTTCCATCGAGGGTGGTACTGTTCCAACTTCCAACCATGTAAATTGTCCTACCAATATAAAACTCTTGTTAGATTTTGTATATACTTCTTATCCATTAGAAACAGTTGTAGTAAACAACGGGATCCTGAAGATATGTCAATGGCATACATATGAAACGTAAAAATCCATATACGTTGTGTTGCCTTTGCTCATCTCCATTACTCGCGTGCCCACCGCACCAGCTCTCCTAGCTACTCATTTCGGCCAAATGCCCTAACATTTGACGCTGATAAATTTTACGGCATGACAGTTCTTAATATTCTTTGCCTAAGCTCAAGTAGTAGATGAGTTGGTAAGGACCTCTCTTGCCTTAAGTGAAGTTGCAGATTCAAATCATCTTTATATATACAGCATTTTAAAATTTATGGTCAGAATTTTATCTTCTATAAAGGACTTACCCGACTTGAACGGAATTAGTCTGAAAGTGAATAGCTTAAAAGTACCTTTTTATTATTCAGACCCTCCTAAAATACCTAAGTATCCAAAATATATATATATATATATATATATATATATATGTTCTTTGCCAGTCGTAGACATCTATATGTCATTATTTCTAAGGATACTCCTGGATCAACGTCAATTAGCACAAAAGGTCCAATCATGAGTATCTATTGGTAGGTGTTACAAGTTGCTTGCCTCTACGTACGAAGTTTTGGACCGACCGATCAATATCTAA
>JAOSBK010000001.1:4887051-4898319 GCA_027568895.1 Erythroxylum shatona | reverse complement strand
AAAAGTATTTTTTTCTTGTTCAGCCCCTCCTAAAATACCTAAGTATCCAAAATATATATATATATATATGTTCTTTGCCAGTCGTAGACATCTATATGTCATTATTTCTAAGGATACTCCTGGTGAGAGCCTTTAACATCAACGTCAATTAGTTACAAGTTGCTTGCCTCTACGTACGAAGTTTTGGACCGACCGATCAATATCTAAAGTCTGTTATTCTGAAGCGAATTAAGCGCCGCGACAGTTTATAGGGAAAATCATTAACAAAAGGGATCAGAAAAACCATAATTGAGATTGAATATATATGTATTTATTTAACGCCAATTATTTAGTATAATTAAATTAATATATCGTAAAGTTTTAAAAGTGTATATAACATGCTCATAAGCTTAATTTTATTTAAATTCTATATTCGTATTTTTTTTAAAGAAATATACCGTCCATATCAATTTCATAGGATTTGACCTATCACATATTTTATCTATATATCATAAATTATAGGCAAAGATCAATGGATTTATCCAGACTATTAATTAATGCATTTAGTGATTAACATAAAACTTTGGCCTGGATTCCTCCCACAATCATAAATTCCTATAACATTTGGAATTCTAACCAGAGTAGAAAATATATCTTATTTTGGTTTTTGCTTGCAAAAAGGAGACGACATACTTTAGGAATCCTTATTCGTGACAACATAGGATCTGCCTTCTTATAAATTCCCTCAAGTCAATCAATAGGTACGCACATAGGTCCATAAACGTACACGAAAACGATCGATCAACTAAACTCAAAACACCTTTTCTCCACGACTCATCGCCACAAACAACAAATTCAATTTCCCATAACCAAGAATCGTCCTACGTACTCACATTCTCGACATGACGATCGATTTGAAGAGCTTGGAACTGCTTGACAGACACCTAGATAACGTATGGAACATGCTACACGTCCATGAAAGGGCGAAAGAAGAGTGGGAAATCGATCCCAAGAAGCTCCTCCTTAACCATGTTATTGCTCGAGGAACCTACGCAACCGTTCATGGTGCTCTTTATGAAGGCCGTAAAGTTGCCGGTGAGTGTTTGCGTATATTATATCGTCTCGCTACTTTGGTTTTTTTTTTTTTAAACCATGCATGGCTTCGCGTTCTGCAACTAAAACCCTAATAAAACCTCGTGCCGTGACTAGCTTTTCTATGAAGAATAAATAAGCTGCTTACTCGTTTCAACAATCTGGTTTTGCCTATTATCTTCGAATTTTCAGTTAAAGTGCTTCACTGGGGACAAGATACTCTCAGGAGAGCTTTTATGCAAGAGGTGTCTGTTTGGAACAAGCTTGATCATCCCAATATTTGCAAGGTAATGTTGATAAATAACTGCACGTTATTATGATTTTTTTTTTCCTGATATGCTTAGATTATAATCATTATGTTTTGATTGTTCTGTTAATATTAGTGTTAAAAAAACTTGAGTTGTTTTTTGTTTTTTTCAGTTCATGGGTGCTTTCATGGGTCCATCAGGCATTGAAATAAACGCCAATAACGGGAAATTGGCAGCCAATATGTGTGGTGTTGTGACAGAGTATTGTCCTGGTGGTACTCTAAAATCTCACCTTACAGAGAATCTGGAAAGCAAGCTGGCTTTCAGCACTGTCATGGATTTTGCTCTAGATCTTGCAAGAGGGTCAAGTTTTCTTCTTTTTTCTCCCCCACCTCTGTAAATTAGCACCAAAAAAGAAAAACAATTTGGCTTCGTCATCATCTGATATTACATTCTGTTTACTGTAACTATATATCTCGTTCCTCTTGGCTTTTTAGCACTTACAAACTTGTACTTTTTGTTCTTACAGGCTGGTCTACCTTCATTCCAGAAACCTTGTGCACAGAGATGTAAAGACTGAGAACATGCTTCTTGATGAAAATCAAACACTGAAGATAACTGACTTCGGAGTTGCTAGAATTCAAGCTACAAACAATAGCGAGATGACAGGCTTTACTGGAACGCTTGGTTATATGGCTCCAGAGGTATACAATCAATAAATTTTACGATTCTTTTTCGTCACTGTATCAAGTGACTGTTCACAAATATTGTTCTTTAGTTTAACCTTGCACTTGAAAATTTCAAAGATCATCCACTCAAGTAGTGGATCAGTTATAAAACAGAAGTTGTCCAATCGATGTATGACAGGTTTTCGATAGCCTTATCATGTGGAGTTTCCCTTGACGCAGGTATTTGAGAGCAAACCTTACACCAGCAAATGCGATGTCTACAGCTTCGGAATTTGCTTGTGGGAGATATATTGCTGTGACGTACCATATCGTAACCTTAGCTTCTCTGAACTGACGTCAGCTGTTACTTATAAGGTGAACATATATTCTTCATATTCTTATATTCCTTGCCTATACCCAATGAAGGTTTCTAAGAATAGTAGAGTTAGTGAAAACAATGTTTCTAAAGCCTCATAAAAGGACATTACTGGCACTGCAGAACTTGAGGCCATCAATACCCAAATGTTGTCCGAAGTCTCTAGCAGCAGTGATGAAAAGATGTTGGGACGCAGACCCCAACAAGAGACCTGAGATGGAAGAGGTAGTCACAATGTTGGAAGCAATCAAACCATCCAAGGGTAATGGCATGATACCTCTTGACCAGCGTCCAGGCTGTTCTTGCTTCTTGAGGAGACTAGTCAAGGCCTTAAAACTTTGAAGATAGAAGAAAGTCACCAACTTATCAGATGGCGGTGATGCGAATACTGAAAGTAAACCAGTAGCAACAAAGCTTTTATGTTATTTTCTGATTCATTCATTTATCAGGCGGCTGTAAATAACGTGCTTGTGACATAACTGAGACAATTATGAGTGACATATTTGTTTAGTGCAAACTGAAAAGGATCTCCTTGTCATCAATAAACTGAAGTTGAAAGTCTGTTACAATCTTCTCCAGAAATTGTCAGCAAAAGATGCGCATACGTCTTCATAAGTATGAACGGCATAGCATACAAAGAGAATAGAGGCTTCCAATTCCAACACAAAGGGTTGGATTTTACCATCAACATACTTAAAAAGCTTGCGTAGAAAATTTGTTGCATTCCATCATGAAAAAAGCTTCAGTCTTCCACATATAAATTCGCATCTCCCTTTCCTTTTTCCTTTGGGGTTGCCTATTTACACTAAGTGAGCAGCCAGAATTGAAATGAAACAAACAATACAGAGGTAATGGTGTGTGCAAGTTGCCTTGTACACCATCACGTCAGTAGATCCACACTATTTCTATTTCAATTTCAATTCCAATTCCAATTCCCTCATTTACATTAGAAGTGTCAACTAACTCACCAAAAACTGGTTATCATGGAAATATCACGGACAATTTCAGATGACATGTCAACAGCATCTGAAACATCGCCATAGGCTATGCCAAAGTACTATGATAATCCTTTTGCATATGTAAAGTGATATAGCATGTTCTGTACGTCAATAAACAAAGTGTGCAAATGAATCAGGGGGAACCATCATCCGAGGACTGAGCAACAGATTCTATAGTCGGATCACCCTCGCTTGCATTTTGGAACTTTTCCAAAAGCAACTTCCGGATTTTCACCCTCAAACTAGAGGCCTCTTCAGGTCTGAACCACTGCTTGCAAAACTGAAAATGAAAACATCTACTGAGGAAAACAGTCTCACTTCAAGAATGTACACAAGAATGCAGGTAAGTGGAGATACCATAGTCAGATCTCTCTTTTTCAGCCTCTCAGGAGCCTCCTCAATGAAGCGTTCCATGAAGAAAAGAACAAAGAGACCACAATCATAGTCATTTTTCTGTTGGGGAACCTGTTTGCAATTAGAGACACCTTTGCTAAGATTATTCAAACTGTTTACTTCAGAAACACGTGAATTTATTTCATATTAGTTCAGAGTGATCAGATTCTGACTGACAAGGAAAATGGAAACGCAATTCAACCGTATGACGTACATTTGACAATAAGAGTCATGAGAAACCATTGACATAAAGAAGATAAAGTGATAAACTTTGTGGCAGTATTCATGAACAGGCACAATGGTTAGTAGCATAATTGAAGAGAGGTTATGAATGCACTTAAATCTATGCAACACTCACGTCAATCTTTTTCTGATTAATTCTCCCTGGCAGATCATTCCATATCTTATCTGAAATTGGATGGTCATAAGTCGCACTTTCTTGATTTAGATAGTTCCATTCGTCTTTCAGATAGCTGTAGTACAAAATTCACCATTCTTTAGGATGAAGAATGTATGTTAAAAAAGGTATGACTTGAGGATAATTAAGAGAACATGCATGTCAAAATATATACCTTGAATAGAATAATTGCTCAACTAACGCTGTCATGAAAACATTTTAACCAAAGAAGTCACTCTGCTCACACTAGAACAGCAGAACATCTAATTGCCATGATCAATTTAACTGACTAAATTTACTAACAGGCAACAGCTGAAAATGGCATTTCCTTCCCGCTGACAATCATTTTTAATACAATTCTTAAACTCCCAGAATCAGGAATAAAACACAGGAATATATAAATCCAATAATGCAACATGCGTCATGTGTCTTGAAAGGGCTTCTAATCTGTCAAACCTTTTTATGTTATCAAAAACTGATCTGCTGGCATGAAGCCCCAATGAATCCAGGTGTAGTATTATTGGTCCTGATTCATCTTCCTTATCAGGGATGCAAATAATCACCAAACTCCAGTGAAGACTGAATCAGAATGCACAAGCACCTCAAATAAGCCAAAAAGGAGAAGAATAAATGGAGAGAGAAAAAAAAATACAGCACTATTGATTTCTAAATTGACAAGATGGAAACTGAACCAACACATGCACTTAGCTCAAGGCATCAGATGACCAACAAAGTCACCATGCCAAGTCATATATTTATTTTCCTTCTTAAAAGATTAAAAAGCTAGGGACCTAATTAGTTAATCTTTCATTTTTGGTCTCTTGTTTTTGTCTTCAAATTTAAAAAAGAAGTGTGACTAATTATTTATTTTCAATTGTTGTTTTTGATTTTTTCCTATTCCATATTTCATAAAAAATGATAAAAATTAGTTTTCACAAGTTTAATTTTTTTTAATCACAAAATTATCTAATCATCTATTAATTAATATAAACTCAATAAAAAATAATGACCATTCTAAGTTTACTATTGAATAATGAAATTTTTAATTTATTTTTAGAAATAATAATGATTTTAAAAGATTATAAGTATTTTCAATTTTGAAATTAATTCAAGAATAAGCATACTTTAAATATTTAAAATTATTTGTATAAACTAAAAATTTCAAATAATTATTTTAAAATCCAAAATTTTTAAATCATAAAAAATAAAATTTTATTTTAAAACTTGTATTTTAGTTCAAACTCGTATACATCATTTCATATACTCACAGTGCACAGGTCCATTCTAAGCACTTGATACTGAATTATTCTGAAATATGTGTTTCAAAATCAACTTAAAACCATTTAAAACTTCACATCTTTCTGCGAACAAAATATCAAGAAGTCAACTATCGGAAGGGATCACATTTGAAATGCCAACAAGTCATCTTACTTGCACATAATTAAACCGAAGCCAGAGAAATAAAAGAACTAGAAATGCCAGAGTGCAGAACAGTCCACAACAAACAGAATAATGGCTTCAAATTCATAGAGTAAACAGTAACAAATCACACCCCAGATATCTTGTTGTAATCAGCCATCAGACCTAAGGTCAAAGTGGCTTTCTAATAGATAAAGCTCAGATATTCTTACTCTTCATGTATGGGAATAAGTACATACGCCTTCTGAAATAAGTCGACACCCCTCCACCATCTTCGGAACTTAGCAAAAGTCGATACCTTGTCACCCCCCTAACAAATGAGCATGAATGGGAAAAGAGAATGCATGATTGAGCAATAAAAGATAAGAGCTAGAATAGTAAGAAATCAGTGTCTACAATCAACAGCTAACTACAAAGAGGAAATCAAAATAAAAGGATGAAGAACGTTCCCATACATGAAAAGTTCTCAATTTTCCCACTACATCATAAATTTTCTTCTGGATAATATCATCGGCTAAAATATGATGCTAGCTTGCCCATAAGCCAAGAGAAAATGATTTTACAACCAAATTGCAGATCGTTCACATTATTCTGGAAGCAATCAATGAAGTAGTTTTACAAATCAATCAAGAGTGACAAATGATCACCCAAAGAATTTAGAATAATCAATATCTTCCTGTTCAACTGGGAATACCAAGAAAGGCACTACCTTGTATGTTACCGCCTGTTTTAGCTTCTCGTAGAAGAATGTATTGAAGATGTGGTAGTCACAAGTGGCCCTTTTTGCTGGAGAAGCATTCAACCATAAGTACCTAGGAAAAGGAATCAAAAGTGACCATGCATAAAATTTTAAGAAAATTTGTCCCATACCATCCACATAGACAACGGAACATATATCCCAAAGGTAGAATATTTCTATTACATAGTCAAGAAGTTGTAGGACAGCATATGCAAAATGGAACTAGAAAACAACATGAGAAAGACTCACTTATCTTCCCTACCTCTTATAGATATAATCATTTTATAGTCAGAAAAGTTGGATTATTATCTCCCATTTGTTTTTGTTTCAACTTAACTAACTCAGGACAAGTAAACATTGAACCTCATTCAACTAGAACCTTCAACTCCATCTTACAAAAGTGACCAAAAACTGATGGGGGTATACAAAATGACTAGCTTCTCTAGGATAACTTTCCTATAAGCTTTCAAACTTTACCACCCATTCATTTCCTAGATAGTCAACACATAATTCTCAGCTAAACTCTGCTGTTGTGTAACATGTTTCTCCACGGATATACTCATTCCACTGCATAAAGTAGATTATCCTTGATACGACCACAAAGTTATTAGAAAATACAAAAGTTTCTGGTTCATGAACCTAGCTCCAAAATCTGTATCTATGAGTTTGATCTTATCTACAGTAGCACTCATAATTTTCCTATCACCATGAGTCCAAAACGTCAATATTTAGTGCCTCAAGGGAGCTTATTTAGCCTCATCATACTGATGCATTTGAGAAAATTTGACTTGCTCACCCATTAAAAGACCAAAAAACTAGCTGAGCCAAAATTACAATCTCACATCATCCCATGCTCCTTGTATGCTTCTTCAAGTTAAGCCAAACAAACCACCAGACCAATAATCAGTGCAGGCTCAATTATACCCCTGCTAATAGTACCCATTATTATTACTCAGTTACAGACTGATAGGCACCTCAATAGGAAAAACAAAAGCTACAATCAACTCCACTAATCCAATCAGCACACTTAAATTCTTGAACACAAGAAAAGGAATAAATGGAATTTCAAACAAATTTGTCATGCAATCTGAATCTCTGACCTCGTTTCAGAAGATACCAGAATAAGAACATCAAAAGAAAAGGGCATCTGAACATAATTACCTGATGTAAAAATTCATGATTGGTGATGTTAAATAGCCTTCAGGACCAAGGCAATTTATATCATCGTGAGAAATTTCAATGGACTCAGGATCATCTCTGGGTAACAGATAACATGAATTAGTGAGCATATTTTGGACAATCTCTACCAAATATTGTTTCCACTCCAATACGATGTCAAAAGGAACAATTCACGCCTTTGAGGAAGATATGGCATACCGTGAAGGATAGTAAATTTTAGCATCCTTCCTACTGAAAGAAACAAAACAGTCCAAATTCATTTTCAGCAACAAATGAAGAGTTGGAACAAATGGAGAACAATAGGAAAAGAAAAGGTACAGGTTGTTCCAGTTACCATTCAGCATGTTTGCTTTCTTGCTCTATTGCCTCCACAGCTTGAACCTCATCCTCCTCTAGAAGCACAACTGTTTGTCCCTACAAAAAGTAATTTTATCCAGATTTATTCAACTCCTTTGGATAAAAAGCATGGCATCTGTTACACTAAAATTTCTACTGCATGTACAGCTCTGAAGTGCTGTTGGCTAGAGAAATTTCATGCAACCAAATAACTTGTTCATGATTTTGTAGTTGTACTTTTTCATTTGTACATCTATTATCAAGCACTCCTAATATTTATTTTCCATGAATACTGGTATATATAAATTCTAACATAAAAAATCATAGGACTGCTTCAAAGAAATACAGGTATACATTCACAATGTACGGTCAGATAAAATGGTACATCGATCCCAGAGGCTCCATAAACATGGCTTCTTATGGAAGCATGCATTTCTGCGACGAAATCATCCCAGATGCTTCGAAGTCAATGAAGGGCATAGAACATGAGAAGAGAGAGAGAGATTAAAGGGGCATACCTTGTTACGCACAGAACCATTTAAAGATGCAACATGAGAACCTTCCTCCCTGGAAAAAGAAAAATAGAAAGCATATACTTCACCATTCGAATCAACAAAACCAGACAAGCAACTCAATAAATCATGTGTGAGGACCATTAAATTCAAAGCTCAGCCCAAATGAGTCGACATAAGGATAAGAATATTAATTTGTCGAAGCATGGTTCTCTAAGTTATACCATGCACACCAGCAGAAAAGGGAAGAGGTATACTCAAGGTTATAGGGGAAGAAATCACAACATTCTGATGTCACTTGAATGACTAAAATCACACCTTACTTCATGCACCAAGACCTACCCACAGCCCCATTTTCATCCCATAAACATAAAAGAACAAGTAACATTACTGCACCAGTTACCATTGACCATCAAAACTACAAAATGCAATATCTTTCTAGAGTGAAAATAGTTAGCACCTGACAATTAGATCATTGTTTCTAGAGAATAGGCAAATGCATCCAAGCACTCAAATATAACTAATAAAAAGGAAGCTTGACTTGGGTATACAAGATATCTATTTCAAAGGAGGCATACAACTACAAATAATAAGGAAACACAAGGAATCAAGATGAATAATTGCTTACTTCTTTGGAAACCCATAGGACAAATCTTTCCCATTATGGCATAACAAGCGAAGAGAAGAACTTGTACACCTTTGATCACTTTTTCGAAGACGGGTTATCTTATCTCCATTATGCAGACTGCTGACACTTTGAAAAGGCCACTGCCTCGATGATCGGCCTTTTTGTGTTCCCCTTGGTGAGCCTCCATAAGATCTAATTTTCTGGTGATTATGATGATTCAAAGTAGACAACTCTTCATTGAATGCTCTGACTACTTTACAATCTGTCTGTTGAGGAGATACAATAAGGTAATTGACAATCATTGTCTGCTGTGATCAGGCTACAAAAGTAAGTCATATGAAAACCTGCTTTCAGCAACATACATTTCCTTCCATCCTTGTATTGAAATTCGAGGCAAATGAGGGTTGCGAATCAACTTGAAGCACTACATTATTATAATTGGAGCCATCTGAAGCACCAAGAGAATGCATTTAAGTAAAAACATGATGCCTTATATACTACAACAATCCACCACCCTCTTCATATAAAGCTCATTCTTCAAGAATTACTAGATACTGATTTAAGCATTTTCAAGAAAATTTTATAAACAGAGGCCAGAATTTCAACTTGGCTTTGGAAAGATCATAGAGAAAAGAGGCAGAGGGGCAAATAACACAAGTTGAGCTTACCAACAGTGCTTCTACATGTTGACTGTGTGGACTTATTGTTTTCATCAACATCCTGCCCACTTGAAAATGCAATGAATCAAGCTAATTTTCATGCAAATTATAAAAGTATTATTCATTATGACTTCTCTTTTTTGGGTTTATTGTGTCCGTTGGACCAAACTGGGGCTACATATTAAAAAGGGTTTTTCTTTCTATCTTAACTCTATACCACCAATACTCTCAAGGTTTTGCAGCTGAATTGTTGAGGTGAAACTAAGAGTTCAAATAACTGTTTGTAAATAGATAAGAAAGGCAAAGAACCAGGTTCACTAGTTTTTTGGGGTTATAGAATTCCAAGCTCACTAGTTTTTTTGGGTTGTTACCTGTACGTGTCAAAATCACTCAAGCGTGAAATACAACTAGCAGGCCAGAAAGCTTATTACTGAAATATCGATGATCGATAAGAGGATGTACAAGCTTTCCCAGGCAACAAAAAAGCCACGGTATATCATCTAAACAACCGAAACGCGAGAACTGCTTCAACCAAATACATTATGAAGGGGGAAAAAAAAAATCCAATCTTTCATCCATACGCAACTAAAGAACCCACAAGAAGTCCAAAACACTTTCACCCATTTGATGAGCAGCAAATGCAAAAGAGGAGAGTAATCCCATGAGCTGAAAAAACCAAGCCAAATGGAATGACAAAAAGTTACCATTTGATGGGATTGAAACTTCCTTCGCACGCGCTCTTCCTCGAAAGCCTTAACAGTGGCAAGAATCTTCTGCCCTCTATCAGGCAGCACCAACCTCATCTTGGAATAATTGCTTTTCTGCCTCCTAATCGCGTCCTCAAGCTGTTGATCACTCAGGAACGCCATGTCCTCTCTCTGGGAAACCATCGGGGACGGCTGAGGTGGGTCCTCTGCGTTTTTTACGACCACCAGAGCCGGGGGTTCGCCGTCGTCGTCCTCCAGTATCTCGGTCCAGTCAATGACTAAAGGCCTCTTCTTGCAATCTTCCTCCTCCATTAACGCACTTCGCTGAGGAACGAATTTGAAGGAAATTTCTTATGTTTTGTTGGGTCACGCACAGAACACACTCTCTTGGTTTCGTCTCTGTAACTGATTGAAGATGAGCATGAGAAAAATGTGGCGATGTACGGTAAGAGACAGCAACCTTTTACCAGCTGTTGGAACTGAAAATGTATGTGCCCTTTTAATGACATAATGAATATTGATACATCCCTTTCCTATCTTTTGTTGCCAATTACGGTAAGGTGTTATTCACCTTTTCTTGCAATTAGAATTTCAATAGTCTTACTCTTAGTCTTACTAATGTCAAAATTTATTGAATTTTATGATTATTACTTAAATTTCAAAAATATGATAATAAAATAATCAAATTCTTAATTTTTAATAAAAACAACTTTGTCACGTCAACTCAACTGGATGATAATTAATTTAGTTAATATCAAAATTGTTCGGCCCCGGAATTTTTTTTATTTATTTAATTATTTATTTATTTATTTATTTATTCATTAATTATTTTCTATTTTGCTCTAATTGTTTTAATTATACATATATATATATATTTGTTGAGGCTTGAATTAGCAAGTATAATTGGGAATTAAAAGTTGGGATTTAAATGAAGGGTT
>JAOSBK010000001.1:4853597-4876009 GCA_027568895.1 Erythroxylum shatona | reverse complement strand
ACTTGGGAGCATCGGAGGACGAGGTGAGATTCTTGAGCTTCACCATGGCTGCACAATTATAGAAGCAGGTCAGAAATTGAAACTAATATTCATAAAAAACAAGGCAGTTAAACTACAAGGAATCAACCAGAAGGGGCAGTTTCTCCTTCTAGCCCGTTAATCCTAGGCGGGGGATCAATTAAAAAGGTATTGGCCGATACCCCTCCACGATACCCCAGAACAAGACGATCGAAAGCATACCGATCGAGCGCCTTAATTTGGTCGATCACTTCAGATTCTTTTCTAGTAAAGGACAGACTAGAAGTGTCGTTCCATCGCTCGGCCAGGGGATACCTCCACGGCCTGGACTCAAAGGTAGATCCCGGGGGCCTCACAAAGAAGTACTTCGTCCTCCAGGCCTTGACCGACGATGCTGTTCCAGCAGGGCGATACCATGCATCTCTATACTGGAAGTGAAGGATCCCGACCCCAGTGAGCGAGCTTTGATTCATCCTTAAAAAATACCGCAAAATATCGATCGAGGGGTGACATCCGAAATGATGACACAGCAGGGCGAGACCGTTCATGAACCTCCAACCATTCGGGGGGATCTGGCTCAGCATTAATTGATATGCACAGCATACCCCATTGATGATCGGGGCATATGGAAGCCTCATACCACAGATCGAGAAGAAGCTGTCTGAAACAGCAAAATAGCCTCCCATATTGCTGTGAATCCGCTTGTTCTTGCAGGCCAACCTGGGTCCCCAGGATGAAGGGATATTATTTTTGATGACCGATCGATTCAGTTCCCTTTCAGTCATCGTTGATTGGTCGCTCGGCGGCTTTTCAACGATTTGCCCGTCTATCCGATCAGTTGCCAAGATTTCTTCATCTTTCTCTGCGTCCGGCGCTTCATTTTCCCCTGCCTCCGGCACCTTCATCGCTTCTGCCGCTCCTTCCAGCAGCCTGACAATCTGCAAAGCACTTTCGGCGACTAGTTCCCGGTCGAAAAAGGAGGAGGAAAGGAGAGAGGACGTACCTAGTTCAGTGACTGAGGTTTGGAGTTTGGATAACGGTGAAAAGGAGATTCCGATGACTACAAACAAAGAGATGAAGAGTAGAGAGAGCAGAAGTTGGAGAACCAAATGCGCAGAAATGGTAGTGAAGGAAATTTCTCAATTCTAAGCGGTTATCGAATGGGCGCACCAATCGAAGTTGGACGCGTGGCAAAATCTGAGCCGTGCGAATTAGGGTTGTCAGATACCCGGAGCGACGCAGTAGTTGAAACGATACGCATGACCATAAAAGCAACATGAAAGGACGCTCCCTTTCAGATTTTGAAAATCTGTCAGAGGACATGGGCCATAAGCAATGATTAAACCCAGTGCTCTAACTAGGCATCGATGACCGATCGGTTGGGTCTATCACGAGCTGTCATGCAGACGAGCTGTACGAACCCTATGTACTCTGTCGATCCTTCTCCCTGATCGGACTCGAGGAGTAGGGGGCTTATGGTTGGGTCGGTCGTGCTAGGCCCAGGTCCAACCCTAGGATTGCGTGTGGGCCGATCGACCCATTCCCAAGATGTTGAATTCAGCACGACAGGTATTTACTATATAAGTTCATTATCTTTCCATGATGCAGGTACGACTCTAATAACCCTGATATTCTTTGTTCATAAACACAAAACCTACGATAAAGAGCTAACTTAAGCATCGAAGGGGCAAGCCGGCGATCAACCCCCGGTGTGCCTTTATTGTTTTTGCAGGTTTCTCCTAGTTGAAGCTAATTGAGATCATGGATCCAAGCAACGACGTCCAGCCTTAACAGAATCAGACTGAACCAGTATCTAAGAACCATAAATAAGGGTTTACCTAAGTTTGAGTATTGTTGTATGTGAATATCAAGTATAGTAATTCTCACATTGTGTAAAAATGTGAATTAAGGAGCAGAGTTCTCCAATATTTGTATTACAGTATTTTAAAACTCAACTCATTCCTTGTCACCTCATACATTAATAATAATAATAATAATAATAATAATTAAGCAAGAGTTAATTATGCAAAAACACTTGGCTAACTCAAAGATCGAAGAATGTAATATGCAAAGTGTTCAATAATAATAATAAGAAAAAAATAAAAATAAGAAGAAAATTAATAATAATAATAAAAATAAGAATAAGAAAATTAGTAGTAATAATAATAATAATAATAATAATAATAATAATAATAATAATAATAATGAATATTTTGATTTTTTTTGTTAGTTATTCATTTGTCATTCTAAATTCTAATTTTTAAATCAAACATTGGTATATATCATCGTTAAAAAAGTTTATAAATAAATTAAACTAAATAATGCTTACTTTATTCATTTCATCGTCTATTTATTTCATTCCTTATCTATATCATATTACCCACTACCATATTAACCAGAAAGTTGCCAGTGATCTAACAGCTGAAGGTGCACAAACATCGTGCGCTCGAGAAATAGGGAATCTTCACCCCTGCCTTATAACCTGGACTTTCAACTTTAGGGCAAAGCATAATCGGGGCAGAAAAAACAAAAAACAGGTTCATTGCAGATCTTCCCGCTCACTACGTCGATTTCCATGGCGGACCCCCTCTCCTCTTCCGCCGCTCAACGACCTGAGTCCGGTGACGTTACTCCACTATCAGATCCATCTGCTCTACCAACGCCACAACAACAGTCGTCATCAGCTACTCTCCCGCCAAACCCTAACCCCAACCCTAATCTCAACCCTAATCCCAGCTCAATTCTACCATCTCAACAGCCTCTTCCTGTCCATCCTTACCCACCGGCGCCACCGCAGCTGTCCGGCGCCGCATCTCTGCCTCCGGTGGCTCCGTCGTTCCGTCCTGCTCCGCAGTTTTCTCCGCTTCCGAATTATCCGAACCCTAGCGTGGTAGCCGTGCAGCCGCCTGGGGTTACTGCAGTGCCCGGGATGGTTCCCAGCGGAGTGAGTGGCGGTGCTGGAGTTCCTGTGCCGGCGGCGTTGCCGATGATGGCTTATCAGGTTCCGGCAGGTCAGCCTCCAAGACCGTACGCTCCTTTGCCTAATGGTTATGGTGCTGCTTCTATTCCTCCACCTGGTGGGTAATTCTTTTCATAGTAAAGTTCATATGCTTGTGTCGTAGTTTATTGTAATTGAATTTTTCTGGAAGTTTAGTTACGAGCTATTGTTGTTTTATTGAATAAATTGCCTTATGTACGACATTGAAGTGATTGAATTTATATAAATTTACATGTGAATTGATGGATGCTACTAATGATAAATGAGAGTTATTCGTATGCTTTAGTGGGGGAGAGTCTTTTAAAGAGGGGTATGGAGAAATTTAGAAAAAAAAGGGGCATCGATGACGGGATGTTTTCTCCTACAGTGTCTTGATTGAATACCATGAGAAAGATTGGAAGGGCATCATATTGCTTAAGAGAACACCACCTTCTACAACTCCTATTTTGGTATGCACATATTTGCCTGTTTTTCTTTTGCTCGTTTTTAAATGATTAGTGCAAATTAGGGTTTGTTTTCATGAACCAAGTAGTTAGCATCTAGAGTGTTTGGGTTAAAGGGTGAAACATAATCTGAACCATCATTTGCTCCATTTGTTGTTCTAAATTATGTCTGGTTATGTAATGCTCATCTAGTAGGCCACTTTCTGCTAGTTATAAGGATTCTTTCCCTTTCATGGGTCTATGAATTTCCGGCAGCAGATCATGTTAGCAACTGAGTGCTCGTTGGCTTATATCCAAGGTATTGCAATTTTTAAATTTGAAACACCCTTATGTTTCCTCTATCTGGCTTTTCGTGTTGTTTTCATGTTGCACCGTAAACCTCTGACAGTTCATATAAGTTAATGACAATAATATAGCAGTCTAGTTGTCTTGTTTACTTGTGAGTATGAGATGATCAAAATCTTGCTCAATTGTGAAAAATTCTGCAAATGGTGCCTTGGATAGTATAGAAAAGCTTGTCAAGTGGATGCAACAGGTAACCCCGCTTCTCATTTCTCTGTTATGAGATCAAGCCTATTTCTGCTATTGTTTCCCCCCAGGTTGTCTGTTCAGCTGGTGAAAATTGACGTATGGTGCCATCTCTAGTATGCTTGTATTGTGTGGTAACAGCATTTAATTAAACTTTTAATTCCTTATTTGAAAGAATGCTTGTGATGTCTATCAGTTATTGATTTGTATAATTGGTAAACTTGCCCTGATGTTTTGCATAGATGTTTGTTTTGTGAATTTGCAGGAATTCCTCGTTATCCTTCCCCGTATCCAGCTATGGTTCGCCCTTTGTTTCCTCCTCGTCCTCCTGGAACAGTTGGCATACTCCCAGCAGCATCTCGCCCTCTTGTTCCAGGGGTTCCTGGTGTTCGTCCACTTATACCTCCAATTGCCAGGCCAGCTATCCCTTCTGTGACTCCGGCCAAGAAACCTCAAACTACTGTTTATGTTGGCAAGATAGCTGCAACTGTTGAAAATGATTTCATGTTGTCTCTCCTTAAGGTTTGATACAGATTGCTTCATTTTCCGGTTATGCTTATTATTCATCTTTTTTGCTTCACTATACCTTGTCAATGGTTATAATTGGAGCATCAATATCTGAAATTTGATCCTTTTTTTCCTGATCTGAAGTTCTGCGGACCTGTCAAGAGTTGGAAACGTGAGCAAGACCCTAGTGATGGTACTCTTAAAGGCTTTGGTTTTTGTGAATTTGAATCTGCTGATGGGGTTCTCCGGGCATTGCGTCTACTCAGTAAATTCAACATTGATGGACAAGAGCTGGTGGTATGTTTGGATTTTGATTTTTTTCTCTCCAAATTATTAAATATTCTGTATTGTAGTAGTAAGATGTTTACTTCAAGCCTATATTTTACAATATTGAAAATTCAATACTGTTTCACTTGAAGTTGCCGTTCTTTTGAGAGAGTTAATAAGGGCAGATGAATCTACTTTTCTTTTGGAGTTGGCGGGTTTTAAGCCTTGAACACCAAGCAGACTATGCCTTTGGTATTATGATGGAATTACTTCAGGTCAAAATGTTTGTTATTCTTTAACTGTCAATTAATATATGATCGACCAACTCTAAGATTAAATAAACCAGAAAACATTGTCAAGAATTTGGGAGTAGCACTTGAGAGGTTTATTTGGTCCTAGAACATTTTAGTGATTCTTATAGAGGGGAAATGTATGCTCTACTTTTTGGATGGTCGGTGAGTTATGTTTTGTTGAGGCACTTGTGTAATTGTTTGGCTGGGCTAATGAATTTAGTGGCCGGGGCAGCTTCTAAGCGGCCTTTCTTCTGGGATTGGAGGAATGAATAAAGGAAAGAACGGGATGCAGTTTATCTTCTTAACATAATTAATAATATTCTTCAAAAATTTAATCTTGCATTGAGGCTTGCAATTAATTTATTTGGACATTATTCATGCTATCATCTGCCGCTCGTTGTTCTTTTGTTCTAATTTCCTATGCTGATCTTAGCTTCTCTGGTATTGACCTTATGAAAAGCTTAATGTGAGCCAAGCAACGAGAGAATATCTAGAGAAGTATGTTGAAAACAAAACAGAGAATGCAAAGAATGCCAAAGACAGTCAAACTGTAGGGGCAGAAAAGGATGATGGAGGTGCACAAGGTGATGAAAAAAACGAAGTTTCAAGTACTTATCGAGTGGAGTCAAACAATGATGGTGACAAAGGGAGCAAAGAAAATCATGATCTTGCCAAGTTTGGTATTGTAACTGATGAAGACAAGGAAGGTGATCGAGAAGCCATGGAGAAGCTTAGAAACATGATAGAAGAGAGGTTAAAGTCCAAGCCACTGCCTCCACCTCCACAAACACCTACTGATGATTCTGGAAATTCAAATTTGGAGTTGCCAACAAAATCAAGGGATGTGGACTCTCATGCTGGCATAACAAGAAATGGTTAGTTTTTATAGTTCACTCTTATTTGCATTCTTATTTCTGTTTCTTGTGAATGAATAATAGATGGTAGCTCTTTAGTAACCAATTTGGAATTCCTGTTGGCTTTCTTTTTTTAATCTTGTTATACATTCTGCAGATGCTAAAGAAGATAACAATGATGATGAGACTAGTGACAACAAAGGAGCAAGTGAACTGGATGGCACTGAAACAAGCTCTCCTGATAGGAACAGTAGGCATGATAGGAGAAGCAGAGATAGAGACAGGGATAGAGAAAGAGATAAAAAACGGGAAAAAGAACGAGAAATAGAAAGATATGAGAGGGAAGCGGAGCGAGAGAGAGTAAGGAAAGAGAGGGAGCAGAGAAGAAAGATTGAGGAGGCTGAAAGGGAATATGAAGAACGTCTCAAAGATTGGGAGTATAGGGAGAGAGAGAAAGAGAAACAGCGTCAATATGACAAGGATAAAGAAAAAGAAAGAGAACGCAAGCGGAGAAAGGAGGTTCTTCATGAAGAAGAAGATGAAGATGATGCAAAAAGGTGGCGCAGGAGTGTTTTAGAGGAGAAGAGGAGAAAGAGGTTGTGGGAGAAGGAGGAGGATGAGGTTGACCGACTAAAAGAAGAGGAAGAAATTGCTGAGGATCGAAAGAGAGCTGAGGAGGAAAAGTTGCTGCAACAACAGAGAGAAGCATTAAAGCTTGCATCTGGTCAAGCTATGAATAATGGAAGTGAGATGACAGTTTTAACTGATGAAGCTGCTTTTGAAAGTAAAGATATGACTGTTGAACGGGATCGTGATGGTGATTCTGGTTCTGAAAACCGAACAGGTAAAGAGTTCCTCATCTTTCTATCTTTATTTATATTCAATACTTAAAGTTTTCCTTTAATTTGACTCAGTTATGACTTCACATTGTAGATGAAAGAGTTTTACGAAATGGTAGTTGTGAGGAGTCAGCGATGGGCTCAGCAGCTGATTCAGACGTACGGCAGGGTGTTAATGCACCTGGCAGAAAACTAGGGTTTGGCTTAGTTGGGTCTGGAAAACGAGCCACTGTACCTTCTGTTTTCCATGAAGAGGATGATGATGAAGCACATAAGGATAAAAAGATGAGGCCTCTTGTTCCAATTGATTATTCAACTGAGGAGTTGCAAGCCATTCAACCTGCCTCTGGAGGACAACCACCAAATCTGGTTGCAGCGGCAGAATTTGCAAAACGGATATCAAATGTTACTCCTAAAGAAGAGAAGCCTGATGCAGAAAGAGAGAGAAGCAGACGATCTCATGATCGGTCCAGCCAGAGGGATAGGGACCGAAATGATGAAGAAAGGACCAGAAGTGAGAATAAGGATAAAAATCTTGAATGGGAAAAGGATCGAGAACACGGGGTTAGTAAAGTGAAAGCGCAAGATAAGCAGAAGCTTTTGGATGCAAAACAATTGATCGACATGATCCCAAAGACAAAGGATGAGCTATTTTCATATGAGATAAACTGGTCTGTGTACGATCAGGTAGCCTGCATATCTATCTCTTGTATATAGTGTCCTTTTTCTGGCTTAAACTTGTGGAGGAAATTAATGTTAAACCAAATAGAGTATGTTCAAACTGAAGAAGGTTACCCTTTCTGGCTCCCCTTTCTTTCTCTATGACTTGAAGTGTTCTTTTTCTCGAGTACTTCCATAGGTCACTGGGTACTTGCTTGAAACTATTCACCAAGGAGACAATCATTGGTTTAGAAGACCTTTTTGGAGCATGAACTTGTTGCTTGACTGCACTCATTATGTAGTCTGGCTTACTACTTGATTTATGTTTTAGTCTGCAGAAGCAGATTTCGTAACATTTTTTCTTGATTGGTTTCTTGTGGGGAACTCAGCCAAGCTTTGATCCCAAAACTTAATAAAATATCGCGCCAGTGGTGCTGGTCTAGAGTCACTAGATCTCATAGGCACTATGTTGAATTTTTTTGGAGTTGCAGTGATTTCGTTTGCCCTTAAGTTAGATTTACTGCACTGAACTAGTAATCAGTAATCACGGTGGGACTTTGTGCGCATGGAAGCATTTGATAAGAAAATAACATCCTTCTTCTCTGTCTCTGTCCTTTTGTTTTTAATAATTATTATGTCTAAATACCATATTCTATTTTCTTCTACACCTTTACAGCATGGCCTTCACGAGAGGATGAGACCCTGGATTTCAAAAAAGATCACAGAGTTTCTTGGGGAGGAAGAGAAGACATTAGTAGATTACATTGTATCCAGTACTCAAGAACATGTTAAAGCATCTCAAATGCTGGAGATGCTTCAGACAATATTAGACGAGGAAGCTGAAATGTTTGTGCTCAAGATGTGGAGAATGCTCATCTTTGAAATAAAGAAGGTGGAGACAGGTCTTGCGGTAAGGTCAAAAACGTGATGAAGGTAGATTATTGCAAGACTTTTTGTCCTTGTTACCATACTGTTCCTTCTAGGCTCGGATTTCACTTTCCATTATTGTCGAACAAACCATGGATTGTCCTATTGTTGTAGTGCAGACAGTAAGTTATCAGGGTGTCTACTTCAGATTCTACCATTTTATGGACACAACTTCTATACAGGGATAACCAAAATTTTATCTTTCCGTCTCATTTTTCTCGGTCTTACTTCTCCCTTCCTTTTTCTATTTTTCAGCCTTAAGTTATACAAGTAAAACTCTTCTACGCCCATACGACATAATGGCATTATTTTTTATTTGTTTTGTATTTCGCAAAATGGTGATCTTGATTGAACCAATGATTTTGGTTAATATTTGGCAAATATTACTTTTACTAAACCTATTTTTGGTCGATTGGAATATAAATTGAAGCTAATTGCCTCTGTCAAACGGTGGTAGTTGTACAGATGGACCAGTTTGGGTTGTAAAACTCAACGTTTGCCGCTGTTTCCAGTCCTGGAGACCGTGGCAAGGGCTGCACTTGTTAATACTGAAGTAGCTTCTCTTAGTGCGATTTAGACTGTTATCGGTGTTGATTAGCTGGGATTTACTAACCGCTGCCGGACATATACAATTATATCGTGGTAAGGGTGGTTTTCAATATGGTGAAAAAATCTGGGCACAGATAGCCAGAGTCCAGCGTCTTCTTCCCTAGCTGTTTCTATCCAAATTCCTTGGTTTCTTTGCATTATCATATACTTTTCCACCTTATTTTAGGTTAAAAAGCCGCAGCAATTTAGAAGAAACAGGCATGACGATTAGAACGAACGGTATTTCTTTAGTAATCAAAACCAAGGAAAGTCAATTGATTGGCGTATGGAAACTCAATTTCTTAGAAGCTTATCCCAAAAGCTAAATTGTAAGCCTAGTTACACAGCCTCTATTTCTGGATGCAACATCCAGGGTTGGTTACTATCCTAGCTTGATGTATAATTATAAGGAGGTCAAAGGCATCAGTTTTCCAACACCATCGTCCGAGCCCGTAGATCACCCATAAAACAGGAATGATCGATGCCAAATCTCAATTAGAATGAACATTATTCTGCTTAGTGGAAAAAGGGGATGTATGTGGGTGGGTTTATATTATCCCTCTGGCTCTCTTCCCTTGTCAGGAATGATCTGCTCTGAGGTTTGGTTGACTCGTTAGGATCCAAACTAGGAGCTCTGGGATAGGATGGAGAAGGTTTCTCATATAGACTGGCAGCATCCAGGGTGTATGTCAGCAGAGACTAGCAATTCTCGCTGCTGCAGAAAGTGATGACCAGTACCACCACTCATTCCTCAAGAACTCAGTTTTGATCATGTCTCGAAAACAACAGTTTCGTCAACCATCTAAAAGGGAATTCGGTATTGATATCCGCCGCTGCATGAAAAGCAAGTGAAGTTATAAATGTTCAAGACACTTCTGCTTATCATCTTCATTTCAGAATGGCAGTCAAAAAACATTTCACATAATTATCCTTTATATTTCTATCTTTGTGGAGTCGCAATTCTGCTGGCTGATTAAACAAAGTGTATGCTTTAAACCTTCCCTTTTCTTTCTTTCAAGAGCTTTAAAGCATAGAATAATAGGAACGGTATCTTCCATGTGAGACTAACTGATTGTAATCACATGTTTTTAGCAATCAATCCAAAATGATATCTCATACTAACACTCCTCTTTTAGTGCACAGATGCTTTCAATATTCAATTTATCCAATGACTTATGAAACATCTTAGTTGAAACAGCTTAGGTGAGAATGAATGTCAGTTCTTCTGATTTTACGAATGGGAATTGAATTATCTTTGGCATCGAGCTTCCGTTTGCTAAATGTTGATCATGTTGTCTTATCATGTTAAACTGAATTTTATGCAATTTCTGTTTTATTGCCACAAATCAATTTCATAGATGTCCTAGATGAGTAGCCAATTTCCTTTAACAACTCCTTTGATTAAAGTAGTTCATAAAATTCCTTAATCATGCTACGAAACTCAACCTCTGTACTAGATAATGCAACCATTTCTTTCTTCTCAAGTCTCTGAGTTACGGAGTTATCTCTAGTAAAAGTAAAATATTGCTGTAGACTGTCTATAAAAAATGCTTCTAATTTAAACTAGATTCGTGTATCCATCAATATTTAAGTGATTATACTTCTTAAACATGATTCTTTTTTATGAGGCCTTTTTAAGAACTTTAGGATTTGGATTACAACTTCCATATGTTTTTCACTTGGATTGTATATGAATTGACTTATTAAATTCACGACATAGGCAATATTTGGTTGTCTGTGAGACAAGTAAATCAACTTGCGTATGAGCCACTAATATTTTTCAATTGATGGGTACTTGTTTTGGATGTTCTTGTTGGTTATGCTCTAGAGCTAACCAATTGGTTATAATTTAGCGACAAAATAGTTTAAAGACATTCTTTATCTTGTATATATTTAGATGTATATGATAAAATATATGAGAATGAGAAGATTATACATTGTAAATAAAATTATGATGAGAATATAGTTATAAAATTCATATTACATTTATATATTATCTCTAAATTGTTTCGAGTTATTGCTTTATTAAGATTGAACAACAATAGAACTTAAACAGGCTGACACACATTATGTTTAAGAAAGTAGTTGATTTTATAAACTAAAGTATGGAGATACTTAAACAAATATGTAAGTGCTTGTTAGAGAACAAGTTCACTGAATTGACCTCATATAAAGAATTTATTTAGAACATTATTTGTATTTTTGTTGAAATTCTCATTATAATAATTGTATAAATAATTCTTTACCTTAAGATGAATAAAGTTATTTTGCATAAAAATTGTTATATTTTGATATTATTTAATGACTTATTCTAATCATAAGTAGGTCGATAGTTATTGAATATAGCGTGAACTATATGAAAATAGTTGAGTGATGAAAATAAGATTCATCACCCTATAGGATTCATCATCCTAAAATAATGAGAGAATATTTCATTATTTTCGATTAGCATTGATTAGTAAAATTCTTGGTCAAGATATAACGACGCTTTGTAAATGCCTTAATAGAACCAATAGCTAATGGTGGAAAAGTAATAAGATTATAATAAAAATAGAATAGATATTAATTTTATGCCCTATGTTTAACTGAAACATTATATAATAAAAAGATTAAATTATACAAAAACTCACGCATGAAAAGGTTAGTCAAAGCTGATTAGTTAACATTCTTAAGACCACAAGAAGCAACGTAGTGAACCTTGTGAAGAAACTAGGTGGTTACAGAATTATGGAAAATCTATAAGTATGGAAACATTATGACCCACGAGAAGAAGAATCAGTGTAAGATATACGTAGATGAAAGGACCAAAGGATATTTCTTCCAGTAACCTTGAACTGGATTAAAATGGATTTAAAAATCATAGTCACGACTAGAATATAAAGATTTATGAGATTTACATAAAGAGGGGTCTTCAAAGGAATACTTCCACTGAGTCATGTAGAGGGCTGCAGCTAAGGGATTCAATTCTTGAACAGATTGCTGTTATGTCAAATGACCCAGAACCAGGCTACAATCGATCCAGTTGCCAAACCAATAGCGAGGAATAGTACAATTACAATCCCAGCAGTCTCTGCATGATTTATCTGGACAACTTTTGGAGCCATGATCATCACAACACTAGTCAAATAGCCATTAGTCAGGCCCAATAGGCATGTTAATATCAACACTGGAATCTCCGTCCGGAAGAAAATTGGACCATGTATGCAGCCTAAGAAAAGGGGAAAAAAGAGCAATCTTGCAAAACAGCCAGCAATGGCAACCTTATCATTCTCAAGCAGGTATACTGCAGTCAAAGACTTGCCAACAAGGTCAAATACATTGAAGCCAGTAATGAGAAGGATTGAATACCAGTCTTTCAGAATCGCAGAGTGCACGTCCTCCGTTATATACCCAGGAAATATTGACAGTGTCACAGCATAGATAAGGAAGATTCCAATACCATACCATTTGACACTCCCCACAATTTCCCACAATGTTGATCTCCACCGAGCACCTGTCAAGGAACCTCTCTCTTCTTTTTGCTCATTAACAACCACAGTTTTCAGGTCCGAATAGTACTTAATGACTGGAAGTCTGTGGGCCACGTTGTAGAAAACAATGCATATACCCATAACCACTATCCCAACAGCAAAATAAAGGTTTGCACTGTTTCTCAGCCCATGGGCATCTTGTGTATAGACAGCTTTAGTTAAGATCCTAAGGAATGAAACAAGGACACCTGGATTCACCAACATTAAAAGTTATAAATGCCCCTGTTGGAGTCCAAATAACTTGCTTGAATCATAGCTAGGTAAATTACTCTAACCTACTTTGTAAATTCATATTGAAAAGCAAAAGTAGATGCCTTAGACATGATTAAAGTAAATTGATGTTATAAAACAAATAGAAAGCAAATCTTTCAAAGATTAATGCACAAGGCTCAGCTCAGAGGCGAAGGCAGAAGCAGAACAACATAATCTCTTCAACTGGGTTAACTAGGATGGCTTCATAACCATCTGTATACCATAAAAAGTTTCAGCCGAAAGACTCTTGAAAGCAACATGAAATGTGCAGCAACAATAAATTGTAGCATCTTAAAAATATGAATAGGACAGCAGACCAAAATTTTGAAGCTTTCAAGGCCACAAAAACATGTGACGACCTAGTTTAATTACCTGAATGCAACATTGCATACCTACAATCGATTAAGAAAGGAAAATCAAGTATGAGATCTTGAAGTTTTTCTGATTCGTTGACTCAAAATTAGCTTTTGTTATCTTCCATTTTAATGCAGGCTAAGGAAGTGAGCTAAACAAGCTTGGTGAGCCAAGTTGACTGATAAAAACCAAAAAGGGGAAACTTCAGGTGACTGGATAACCTAAAACCAGCAGATAACTGGGTGTTTGAGGTCTAACTCAGCCTAATCCACAACTATTTCAAGTTTTTGCATCATCATAGCAGCTGAATCACTTCAAGAAACAAAAACCAGTAACATTCATCAAGATACATTCAGAAGCCTATAAAGAGGGGAAAAATTGAAATTCATTTCAAAGCAGAGAACTAGCAGACAGCTATAAATTACCAGAACCAGCTGTGCCAGCAACAATAGCCTGCATATACCTCTCCGGTAACTCTCCGGCAGCCCCAATAAGCCCACCTTGGACAAGCGCATCCGCCATACCCGAAAGGGCCAAGGCGGTGACCGTTACATAAAACCCACCATAAAACCCGACCCGACCCTTTATATAAACCGCGTCCATAATCGGGACCACAAGCAAAGACACAACGAACAACGCAAGGCCCACATTAATCCTAACGTAAGCATCGGACTTATGAGCATAGAAAACAATAAGCAACAAACACAGGAGCTCCACAAGCATGTAAGAGACGGAGAAGATGCGATCAACTGAGACCTCAGGATATATGTAGGAGAAGTAATCAACGGCTGTGATGAAAGCGTTCCACGGTAAGAGAAAGCCGAGGCCGAGTGTAAAGTAGATGATATATGCCAAGTGGAACGTGTCTTCTGGAGTTTTCCGGCGAGGTCCGAGGATGGTGTCGGCGGTGCTGAGGAGAAGAGATGATTCCGATTCGGGTGGTCCCCATTGATCGGAGCTTTTGTCTGCGACACCCATTTGGCGGGTATTGCAAAGCAGAAAATTGTGGGCTTCGTATTGGTCAATTTGGGATGCTGAATTCAGGGTCAGCAATAATTAATATATAATTACAACTCATTAAGAGTTGGCACCGCTTTCTTTAAAATTGAATCTTGGCTTTTGTGCAAATGTACTTTGAATCAAACTCTGCTTTTAATCAAGGTGATGTGTACGGCCGGTATGTACTGTACCACTGCACCGGTTGGGTATCGGTTCAGTTTGTAAATTGAAAAACTTTAGGCCTAATTTGTAAGAAAAAGGTTGTTGACCCTGAATCTCTCCTCGCTCTCGATATTTGCTTCAGATGAATCAGACATCATCCTCATCACTCTCCTTGCCCCCTCTCTCAGCACTCCAATAACACCCTCACGTCGCACAGTCCTCACCATCATTGGTTGCACTGACGCATCCGTTCCGTCGCTCACATTGCTGCAGCCCTCGCCTCTCACACTGTCTGTTCACTGTCGGCGCTCACCGCCACTGTCATCCTCTGCCTTCATCGGTTCGCCCTCCGCTGCTGTCTATCACTACTAAACCGTGTCTTGCAATGAAAAACGACGTTGATTTGAATGACATTTTGTGAGGGTGCAACAATCCCAAAAATATTGTGTTGTTAATGTGTGTTTTTGGGTATTGAATGGCAACCATGATTCTCGGTAATGTGTCTAAGATATTTAAGGAATATGGAGCAATGTTATTAATAGCGAACTAGTAATGGTATTGAATTTAGTTATGCTAGGTACTATACAACTTTTTTTTAAATTTATGAAATAGTTTTTAATTTTTAAAAAATTATGAAATAATTCTTCAATATATTATAATTTATAATTTAGGATTTTAAATAAACCATATCTTCAAAAATTATAATGATAGAAATTTAAAATAATGATTTATTTTTTATTAACATTATTTTTCATATTTTTATACATAAATAATAACTACAATTAATATAAAAAATTATTTAATTATCATAAAAATATAAAATTAAAAATAATAAAAAATATTTAAAATATTATAATTTTATTATATAATAAATAATAATTACATCAATTACATCATTGAACATTGCAAATAGGCAGTAATGAGGGTTTAATTAAAAACAATTTGCAGACAAGTCCTTCAATTTTTTAAAATTTATAATATTGACTTATATTTAGTCAGCATTTCAAATGTTGGTCAGTATCCGACAACATTGCCAGTACTGATGATCGATATCGAACAATACGCTTTCGTACCAAATTTTTGTTTGTACGGTATGAAATCCATAATATTGATATGGAGTGGATTATTGTAGATTTGGATATAAAAATCTGAATGAAATATTGTGTTGTTTTTTTTAATATAAAATTATTGTGTTGTCTTTTAAAGAGTTGTAGGCTTGTAGTTCTGTTATGTTAATTAAAATTAGTAAATGAAATATTATTCTACTATCGAATGAAAAGTTAGTGAAAAATTAGTGACTGAAAGATTAACATTAGTGACAAATTAGTAAATAAAGGATTAGAATTATTTTATACATAAATAGGGTTACATTATAAATTGTAAAAAAGTAGTTGCCATAAAATAGTTTATATATTGAAGTGTGTAATGATATAAAATAGATTAATTTATAGTTAAATTATGTCATCATATGAAATTGGTTATAGTTGTGAATTTATGGTTAAATTATGTAAAAAATAAGTTAAAGTTGTGAGTTTATGTCTGAGTTTTATAATCACAAAAACTAGTGCATTTTTTTCAGCAATTTAGATAAGAACTTGTATAACCGGTCATCTGTATTATGAAATCTCTAATGTAATTAATAATTCCAAGAAATTGTTGAATTTGCTTTGTGTTGAGATTTTCATCAGGAAAATGTAATAACTCATTGGCTATATGTGGGCCGGGCTGATAAAATCCATCATAAAAGTTCATTCCCAAAAATTTTATTTAGGTTGCTTCAATGTGACTTTTCATAGCCAATAGAATAATCTCATATTGCTTTGTGAGATCTAAAAAAAAGGAGTAGTACCTTATAATCCTTATAGGTATTAGAGTTTAATAGAATGTTATCAATATATATCAAGGCATTATTAAGAAAAGCTCATAGATCTTTATCGTAGCCCTTTGAAATAGTGATAGATCAACTTTAAGTCCTAATGTTATAATAGTCTATTGATATTAGGCATTAGAGACGCAGAAAGTTATTTTGTACCTTTCTTGTAGGTTTATTCCAAGTGCCAAAAATATGCTTTTAAGTCAAACTTTGAAAATATTTTTTCTTTTTTAAGAAGCAAGACTTGAGTATTGATCTTTGGTATTAGAAATTTATCATCTTGAATGAATGCATTCAGAGGTTTATAATCAATCACTAACCTCTTTTTTCCTCTTTTTTGTTTTGCTTTTTTGTTCACATTAAATGCTTGGCAAGCCTAATCTAATTTTGTAGGCTCAATTAATCTTTATTGAAGCAAGGTATCACACTCCTCTTATGCTAGCTTCAAATCATGAAGATTCATTATAGGATAGGATTAATATCTTTATTCTTTTTGAAAGGTAAATGAATGAAGAATTGTGGATTCTTTTAAAGAGGATGTCAATGTGAGAATTTTGCAAGGATCTCAGGACAATGGTCCAAAAATTGATCTCGTAATACTCCATATTGATGAGGAATTTAAATAAGTTCAAACATGTTGCATATATTAGTATAAGCACTAAAATTGGCTTTGCATTTAATATTACTAAGTAGAATTTGCACCGAATATGCCTTGCAATATACATCCATACCAATTAGGATATCTAGGCCAGGAAGATGACTATCAAGAACTTTTGTCCCCATAACACAATTAGAGAAAAACCTTATCCCTATTTTCTTCTTTTGATAAGCCCAATTTTAAATGAGTTTTCATCAACAATTGTGAAATATTCATCATGAGGTATCCATGCTTCTGAAGGTAAGATGTTGGGCTTTATAATACTATTACAAGATCTAGTATCCATATATCTAATAGCTTTAATTGGTTTATGTTGGGCTTTATAATACTATTACAAGATCTAGTATCCATATATCTAATAACTTTAATTGGTTTATCATATTTGTCATAGAACAATTGGATATGAGCATAAGGACGTGGAACAGTTATAATCTTTGAGGTTATTTTGAAACATGGTTGTGGTAGCATATATAGGTTATCATCCTCATTATCATCATCTGTAAAATTTTCAAATAAGTTAAATTCATTATTAGAGTAATCGATAGGCATAATAGTCTCAATAGATTCCAACAGTTTCAAATCCTTTTTTGTCTTGTTTGAATATTGTCAAGTAAAATGTCTTGGCTTGCAATAAATAAAACATTTATCTACTTATTTAGAATGAGGAGTTGTCTTTTAAAAGAATCGAATAGATCTAAGCCTTTTACTTTTGCTAAATGGCTTTTGATAACCTCCATTAGAAGTTTGGAATTTTTGAGATCACTTAGAGGAAAACTTTTTATGGTGATATTTCTTTTTAGGAGACAATCACAGTCTTTTTTCAATTTACATTTGATCTATAGATAAGGCTTGTTGCAAGCCTTCTTCAAAAGGAGAACCCCTTTAACACCTTCTCATAATCAATATCTTCAAGATAAGTGGGAGTTGAAGAAATAGGCTGAATAACTGGAAATAATGTAGTTCCATAAACAATCTTTGATTGTTCTATCTGTATGTTTGCTTTCATACGCTAAAGTACTTTTTTTTTTACTCATTTGAGTTTTTGCTCTCTGATGGTGAAATCAGGTCTATAATATTAAGTATTAATATATCTTCTTAGATTAGCATCAAGTTGAACCATTTGATCTTGGAAATAAGTACAAAGCTTTTGAACTTGTAAAGACACATATTCTACCCTTTTCTAAGTAGATTGTATATATTAGTTGAGATCACTAAGCTTAGTATCAATTTTATTTTTAGCAGTAGCATTGTCGATTTGCCAATTGTGTACTTCATTAGTGGGATTTGAGACAAAAGTACCATAAAAGTTAATTCCTGTAATAAGAATATAAAGTTGGAGATAACCCTATTAGTGTCACCTGTTCATCTCTTATAAGGAGGAAATTCTCCCTCATAAGGTCACATCATCATGCACGGAACAGGTGATGAGGGAGCAATAGGAATGGAAGGGATAATGGGCGAAGTTTTGTTTCAGATTTTTTCTGGAAGGAACAAATGTTCCTTTCTAATAACATTAAGAAGTTCATAAATATTCTTAGGTTTGGGTCATTGGCTTTTAAGCCCAAATCATGATCATCTCACTTACGATGAAATTGTTGTGAAGGCTGACAACAACGAATTTCTTTGGAGTGTTGTTTCCTTCCTTGCTGTCTATTTCATCACAGTCTAAAGTAAGACATATCTTACAATCTGGCTCATATATGTATATGTCAACATACCATATAAGGTATCCTCGATGATGACCAATGTACACTAGTTGGCCATTAGATTTTACATAGTGGATTAGAGGTCAATTTTTTTTCTTCTTTGTGTTATAAAACCGGTTGCAACACAAAAATTAAGCTGGATATGTCTGATGATCCAGGTTAGCCTTTATTGGGCCTAATGTAGATGGATTTAACAGACCCATCTCTCAATGTTTTGAGAATTAGGGAGTAGTTGTACGGAGGGAATGCCTGTGAGGAGTAGTAAAGAACTTTTGGTAATTGGTGATCCATTATGTAAGCATCAGATTTTCTAACTCTATTAGTGCCAACTAGTTTGGAATCTAAATGATAGTAGTTTGATCATGGGCTCAATCTGCTACCATATATAAAGCATCAAAAGTTGAATTGGGAAAATTGAGATCTATAGTATGATGTTGTAAAAGGTTGATCATTTGATGATGTAAGGTGGCATGATTATAGTCGAGTTTTGTTCAGTATGGATAATTTGGACTTTGACATACAATCTTTCAGATAAAGTTGGATCATCTAATCTGATGTTAAAATTTGAAGCAATTGTGAGAATAACATTTTTATTGTCAAGAGTGGTCAATAAGGTACCAATTAAAACATTTTGGTATATTGTGTAGGCAATGTTAAGAAGAGAGATATAAGTAGTAGCTAGAATCCCTTTTCTTCTATGGGGAGTAATAGTAAGTCTGATAACACCCACATAGAGATGAGTATGATTTTGGTCTCTTTAAAGAGAGAAAAGTTCTCTGGGAATTTATAATTTCACGTATTACTCTAATGAGTTGACTTTTAGACCATATCATTACAAATAGGAACTCTGGATAATCCCTTTTACTTTAGGACGATTGATTGTAATGATAGTATGTATGCTTTTGGTCCAATAACTATTAAGAGAATATATATTGTATAGACTTAACAAAGGAAGAGAAGTATCATGGATACAACTTTCCTCAGTGAGATGAGTAATTCCTACCAAATTTTTTATTTTATTAGACCGGATTTGTTTGAAATTGGAAGGATGACTAGCTATAAAAAGGGTTGAAGAAAGATGAACAGGATCTGTAAGTAATTCACTTATGATATGGATAAATAGTCTCCTTACTTATTTTCATCAAGAATAATATAGTCACAGTCAAGAAACACTTATGACTCTGATACCATGAAGGCAACCCTTAGTCAGAGGAGAAAGATAAACATGGATTGATTATAACTTAGAATCCACTTATGCTAGTTAAGACACAAGCCCTTCTTCTTTCACGGACATCAACTGTCAAGGCCTACTTTCTAGAATCTAAACTAACTAATCCTTCCCCGCATAACTTAGACCTCAAGCAAGATCTACAATCCAAGACTTTTTAATATATGAGATCCTTATAAAGAGGCAAGTGTATAGCATACTTGTCTTTCTTATATAATTGGAACTACATTTTTAAAAATCAAGATATGAAAGCATAAATAGAAAATAGTTACCTCCCAATTTCGTTTCATTACTATTTGGTTACTCTACTTTTGATAAGTTTACTGATAACCTACACCTAATGATAAGAAATATTAAATATGCTAATAGTAAATCAAATTATAAAAAATACAAAAACTACTTTTATGGTTTCATAAGTTTTGAAAATCGAAAGAAACCAAAACTAAAGTCAGAAATCAAAAACTCAAACAATTAAGTTTTTTTGATTAAATTTGAAAATAAAAACAGAAAACTAAAAATAGAAATAGAAATAGTAACAAACAAGTCCTTAGTTGAATTTTTAGGTATATTGCCACGTAGGATTGTTACTCTTAAGATTAAAAAATTTAAAATTAAACTTTTATGAGTTATAAACTTCAATATGTAATGATATTTAAATTGTGTTGTTAAGTATTACATCTATATATTCCTCTATTATATTTCCAATAGATGCTAAACCGATTATATTTAATAATATAATTTTAGTTATAATAATTATAATTAAATCTCTTTTTATTTATATTCATTATATGTACCTTGTGTAATTAGTAAAGCTTTTTAAATTTAATTAATCATTAAATTATATATATTTTTATATTTGTACATGCAAATCAATATAATGAATTTTTAACTAAAAGGTATTTTTTATTTTAATGATATATCAAATTATAGATTAAACCTTAATAAATTTCAGCATTTAAAAAATTTAACTTTTCAAAATTATTTAAATTTAAATCTAAGCTTAGGACACTCTCAATGAAATTATATCTTCATTAATTAAATGCCACATTAGAATTAATGTGATTTTTTTTATCGTTTATGTGGGATACATACGAAGTGGCATTGAAATCTCACTCACTTGAATTAAATCTAAATTATAATTAATTAAATTATCTTTAATTTTAAATTAACCTAATTAAAATTAGTTAACCTGAATTAACTATAATTAGAAACTCTAATCACCATATTCTAATCTTTAATTAAATCCAAGTTGCCATTAATGGCCAGCAAGTTGATGTTGTCGCCATCTCTATATTGCCGGCTAGCAACTTAACTTTTAACAATCATCACAAATGAGGAGAAGTAGTTGTCTATCACCATATCTGATATCAACCACTATTGTTAAAGCATCACTGTCGCAACAGTTTTCCAACCACCATCTCGGCTCCCCTCCAATTGTAATAAACCATTCATCATCAACATTAACATTGCTTTGTTCTTTGGCTATCATCTTTCATCTCTATTCTCTTATATCTCTCCTTTCTTTAAAAAATGGTAGGCATTGTTTTCGGTGCTGACAATAGTTGAAATTAAAAAAAGTCAAGAATAGTTGGCCAAATGGCCAGCCATCCCGCATGTCTCCTGTCGCAAATTATCCCATTAGTAGAGAAAAAGAGAGAGTGAGTGGAGACAAAATATTTTTTATATTTTGTGAGTTTAGTTTTTTTCCTTGTAATTCTCCAAATTTTCAGTAGTAAAATTCTTTTATCCTTGCTAATAGTTTTTACCCTAATTTAGGAGGTTTTCACATAAAATCTGTGTGTCTATTTTATCTTCAATATTTTTAGTTTCGTTTTAGTTGCAACCTTACTCTATCTAAGTCCTAATTGTTCCTAACAAGTGGTATTAGAGCTAACCTTGGGTGTGTATATCTGCTTACTGTATGCTCTATAGTTGCCACCAAGAATGGATCTTCCTCATCAAAAGATAAGTTAGAATATTATTCACCCTGTCAAAGGCACAATTCATAAAGCGGTTATAAGAGAAGTAATGGCGGCAAAGTACGGTATTGAAAAATTTAATGGGAGCAATTTCTCACTGTGGAAGCTGAAGATAAAGGCAATCTTGAGAAAAAAATAATTGTCTGGACTATTAGTGAACGGCCAGTTAGAGTCACAAATGAAAAGTGAAACGAGATGGATGAGAATGTTGTAGCTAATCTTCACCTTGTGAGGTTCCGGTCATGCATTTCATACATAATATATATTAAATATACACAGCAATAAAAAAAACGAAACCTCAAAAACCAGATCTACTAATGCATATAGATATAGAAAACAAAAACATAAAATGTAAGATGTTTACATACCTTTCTATGATGAGACTATCATTGACACTAGAATAGAATATCTATATGATTGTCTCATAGTAGGTCAATCCAATGTACTTACTACCCTTAGTGAGCATCCACATGTTAACTCTAAACAACTCATGTCTACAGTATGAGATTTACTGCTTGATTTAATAAAGGAGTATAAAATGTGCTACACTATCTGGATTGACGATATCCCATCTCAATAATCCTATGACTAGAGAAAGTTTAGATACTAATATAAATACACGTGATAGAAATATCAATATCATGATCTCATCATGATTTCCTCCATGTTATATTTTGTATCAAGGACTTCATTAAATCAATTTAAGATCAACATCAAATCTATAAATGTATGAACATTGAAATAATGAA
>JAOSBK010000001.1:4833778-4853497 GCA_027568895.1 Erythroxylum shatona | reverse complement strand
AACTTATTTAATGCTAACTCAATTTACTTAATTTAATCATGGTTAATAAATTATATTAAAAAAAATCGGGGCTAACATTTTAGGCGGAAGCAATCAATACAACTTATTATGTGGTGAATGAGCTCCATCAACTACAATTGAGTTGAAGACGTCGATGGAGATGTGGACTAGTAAACTAGTAGATTATTCCAACCTCCATATATTTGGAAGTCTTGCCTTTGTGATGTTCAATATCTAGGAAACTACAAAGCTAGATCCAAAACCTAGAAGATACATTTTCTTAGGATATGCTGAAGGTGTGGGGGTATCGTTTGTGGGATCCCACTGCCCATAAGATTGTTATTAGCAAGGATGTTATCTTCATGGAAGATAAGGATCAAGAGGAAGCTGAAAATGTTAGAACTGTACAAAAAAATCCATAAACTACAACAATACAAGTGGATAGGGAAGTTGATCAAAATGATTCTTTTGAAGTTGCACCAGAGCACGAGGAGCAAGAACCAGTTGAACATGATGTTCCAGATACTCAGAGATAAACTCGTATAAGAAGAGCACCCAGCTAGGACTCAGACTATATTATAAAGGGCAATATTGCATACTATCTTTTAACTGAGGACAGGGAGCCATCAACTCTTCAAGAAGCAATGAGTAGTTTAGATGCATCTCAGTGGATGATAGCAATGCAAGAAGAAATTGGAGCACTTTATAAGAATAAGACATGGGAGCTGATGTCATTACCTTAAGGAAGAAAGCCTATTGGCAATAAATGGGTTTACAAGGTTAAGCGAAGTGGTGATGATTAAGTGGAGCGATATCGTGCTGGATTGGTGTGGTAAAAGAATACGATCAGAAAGAAGGTATTAATTTTAATAAAATATTTTGTCCTATGGTTTGACTCACTGCAGTTCGAGTAGTTATGACAATGTGTGCTATATTTGACTTACATCTTGAGCAGTTAGATGTGAAAATTGCATTTCTTCGTGGAGATCTTGAAGAAGAAATTTATATGCTCCAACCAGAAGGTTTTGAAGAAAAAGGAAAAAAGAACTTAGTTTGCAAGTTGAACAAATTTCTGTATGGTATAAAGCAGGCGCCGAGGTATTGGTATAAGAGATTGAATTCCTTCATAATGATCTTTGGATACAGGAGACTAAATCCAGACCCTTGTGCATATTTCAAGAAATTTGAGAAAGATGATTTTATAGTCTTGTTGTTATATGTAGAGGACATAATAGTAGCAGGCTCCAGCAATGATCGTATTAAAGAATTGAAAACATAATTGGATAGGAAATTTGAAATGAAGGACTTAGGACCAGCAAACAAGATTCTAAGTATGGAAATTCACCGAAACAAAAATAATAAGAAGATTTCGCTTTCTCAAAAGAATTATTTGAAGAAGATCTTACGGCGATTCAACATGTAAGATTATTGGTCAATTTATACCCCTCTTCCTGTTAATTTCAAGTTATCCTCAAGTATAAGTCCTAGCAATGAAAAAGAGAGGATGGAAATGTCTCAAGTACCATATGCATCAATAGTGGGGAGCCTGACGTTCGCTTTGATTTGTACATGACCAATTAGTGCACATGCAATGCGAGTGATTAGTTGATACATGACGAATCCTGATCGAGAGCATTGGAATACAATTAAGAGGATTCTCATAAATATCAAAGGAACCTCAGATGTTGCATTATGTTATGAAGGATTAGATTTTATTGTAAGAGGATATGTTGATGTTGATTATGTAGGTGATCTTAACAAAAGTAAATCTACTACTGGATATGTGTTCACATTAGCTAGAAGGGTTGTGAACTGGGTGTCAAAACTACAGTCTGTTGTGCCCACGTCAACAACAGAAGTAGAATATATAGCAGCTACACAAGCCAGTAAAAAAGTAGTGTGATTGAAGATGTTGTTAGAAGAAATTGGGTATAAACAAGAGAATATTACTCTGTATTGTGACAGTCAGAGTGCTTTGCATCTTGCAAAAAATCCAGCATTTCATTCAAAGACAAAGCAGATTCGTGTCCAATACCACTTCGTTCGTGAGAAAATGGTAAAAAGCAACAATGGATATACAGAAGATTCATACCATGGACGACCTGGCAGATTTTATGACAAAAGCAATCAACATTGAAATTTTTGTGGTGTCGATCCTCCGATGGCCTAGCAGAGACATAAGCAACATGAAAAGGCAAGGTAGAAAGAATAGTGCGAAGACCCTACTCCGTCTAAGTCCTAATCGTATGTCATCATTGGTGCTTCTAATTTTTAAGTCACTTTTTCAGAGCTTCAATATTTTCATAATTCAAAAATGACCTTATTATTAAAAAAACATGCTTAACATAGTAAGAGAGACTAAGAGAAGGAAAATCATAAAAGAAGTGGAATTTTTTAATTTTAATTTAAGTGAATGAATCTCATAGTATTGTATGGCTTCCATATAGTAGTGTGAGTCCAACATAAAAAATAAAAAATAAAGAATAAAAAATAAGGAATAAAAATAAAAAGAGTATCATGTTAGTGCTAACATAATTCTTAATTAGGAAAGACATAATTATATTAAAGATTCCATCAATTTAGTGTTAAATTTAAACAGTTTTGAAAAGTTAAGGTTCCTTTTTAATGCAACAGAAAATGTTAGGGTCTACATGTACTTTCGTATAAATATTAAGGTTTAAATTTATTTTTAGATTTATTATATTGTCCATGCCATACTAGTAAAAGAAAGACTATGTTGCTCTAACAACATATTCTTCTCTTGCATTGAGTCAAATAAAGGATGCCAATGCCGCAACTCCCTTCTTCGTAGCCGCCCTAACCCTTGCCTGTGGTCACCATCTGGAGAAGAAATCTTTGAAACGTATTGGTAAGGTTATGGATTGTTGATGAGAGGAAAATAATGGACACACACACACACACACACACACAGAGAGAGAGAGAGAGAGAGAGAGAGAGGAAGAGGAAGACAAAGGACCCAGTGTCTACAGGCATGAAAAGTAGAGGCGAAAAGTAGAAAGAAAGGGGGAGAGTTAGAGAGAGGTCACAATCAGCCATGGAAAACAAGAAAAGCTTGAAAGGTAAAGGTGACTCGTGTCGTTTTGAAAATAGTCAAAGGCAAAACCCAAGAGTGCAGGTGAGTTGGTAAGGGGCTCTTTTAGCTTAAGTGAGGTCGTGGGTTCGAACCGTCCTCATGTATGCAGCCGTTTAAAACTTAGGGTCAAAGCTTTGCCTCCCGCAAGGGACCTACCTGGCTCAAGCGAGGATTAGTCTGGGAGTAGATAACTTAAAGGTGTCTTCCCATAGTTGGGACCCTTCTAAGACACCTCGTGGGCAACCCAAAAAAAATAGTCAAAGGCAAAGAATGTGTGCTTCCTCCTTTCTTTAATTTTTATCTAATAGGCAAAGATTAGCCTCCTAATAGTTTTTTAAAAGATATAAATTAATATTTAATAATTTAAAATATTGTTAATAATATTCTAAATCATTAAATTTTTTTACAATTTTTAGTATATAAATTATAAATTTAGACTATGTCATATTACAACAAATCAATTTCAATTTACTAAACATACTGGCCCCATTTTAAATGCTCTAAGATCTTTTTTAAACTTGCTCACATTATGATCTTAAATCTTTTTAAAATATTTATTAAAGACGTAAATTTTATTTTAATATTTAATAAAATATCTAAATAAAAATTTATTATTATCTCTATTATCACATTCAAAATATATTAAATACTATTTTAATAACATTAAAGCGCAAACTAGTATAAAAGATGATAATAAAAAATTATTAAACTTGTTTTAAAATGATAAATACAAATTATACATTCAATCATTATACGAGATATGTTATTATCATTATTAAGTTAGATACAATTGTAATTGTCAGAGAGTCATAGATGTTGATTGTAATTTTTATTTGATGTTTTGATATAATTATTATTTATTATATGTTAAATTGTAATATTTTAAATTCTTTATATTGTTCTTAATTTTATATTTGTAGGATGATTAAATTATCTTTTTAAATATTAATTATGATTATTATTTATATGTGAAATACGTAAAAATAATATTAATAAAAATAAATAAATTTATGTTATTTTAAATTTCTATTATTGTACTTTTTTGGAGATAATGTTGATATAAAATTATAGATTATACAGTAAAATATATTGAAGAACTATTTTGCAAATTCAAAAAAATTTAGGAACTATTTTATAAATTTAAAAAATCGCCCGAACTGTACCCGACATTAAATGATATTAGTACAGTACCATATTTGAACCAAATTCGGTACTAATACCGATATATTATTCAAAACATCGATCTTAGTCCCCATTTTGTCTACAACTATTATTTTTGTTTGATCATAAAAATCATTATTTATAATTCATCAAAATCAAACCTTTTAGCTAAACAATGTGTTTCATCCTAGCTTTCCAATATTTCTAATTGTCACTTTCAAAGAAAGGGGTTTACTTATATATTAGTCATCTTAGTTGAAAAGTGAATCAAATTAAGTCAAATTAAAATTTACTTAAATTTGGTTAGAAATACATGTAATGAATGAGAACCACTATGTTACTGATTATTGCTCCCTAGATGACATATCAGATGTGTGTTTACTTTTTTCGCTATCTATAAACTGACTATGGTAAATTTATGTATGATAATCACAAAGCAATCATAATAATTACAGAGAACAAGAAAAGAGAGACAAAATCGATTTATAGATTGTTTAACCAAAGAACCGTTATCTTATATCCAATCCCTAAGCTCCACTTGACAATTCACTATTTTCTTCCTTTAATTAATGAATAAGATCCCTCCATACAACATATTATTTTCCACAAGTGAAGAAGAACTTTTACAAAACTTATTCAAGGTCAAGAGGAACCATCATAAGGTATAACCTAAGTAATTTCTCAAATTACTACACTAGCACAACTATATACAACTCAAAATCTTCCTTTAATGTGCAAACTATTAAAGTAAAGCTTAATATGATTTATACAATGCATATATGTACCCAAGTTTAGTCTCTAGCCTCTTGGGACTTTTAACAATTCTCTAGTATGCTCAAAATTACTCTCACAACTTATATATGGTCTATTTATACTCAAAACAACCTAAACCTAAAATATTTATTAGAAATAAAAACTAGTTGTTATAATGACTAATAACAATAACATTGGTCAATCATTTTATCATATTGATAAACTAATGTGGCCATAAACTCACGGTACATATTAGCAAAAGAACTTAGTTGACCATTCAACATTGGTAAACCATACTATCGTATTAGTGGCCTAATCTATCCAAAATTCTAACACTTATTGCTCAAATCCCCACATTAGTCGACCAAATTTAATTAAACAAGTTCTTTCAAACACCAAAACACATTTGTTTAATAAAGATTTAATCCAAAATCATTTTAAAAGATTCCTAAAAGTATTTTGATACATTAAGAGGACTTTCTTTAAAGCCTTCTCAAATTTACTCTTGACTATGAAAAAGTATATTTAATGTGCCCTATATATAAGTGATCATATAATAATTAATCTCCTAATTTATGAAATTATGAAGATAAGATTATAAAAAAGAGTACAACAATTTGATTAAATTTTGGTAGGCTTGATTCCTCTTTATTCTCTTTTGTGCACTTAAATTCCCTTATAAAAGAATTACTAGTTTATAAAAGAGCAAGATGTTCTCCTGCTTCTCCCTAGATTCTCCTTTTACTTGAATCTTGTCCCACTCGAAGTTATGCATCCTTGGTTTCTTTATTGTCCATTCCAAGTTTTGTTTTTTTGGCTTCTCAACTACTTTTTAGATTCCTTTGATCTCTTTCTATTTTCCTATCTAGTCTTATGTTGTTAGCTTCCTCTTTAGTTAATCTCTAGTTTTAGTCTTTGTTCCATTCTCCCACTCTTTATACCTCTCTCCATAAATTTTCCTTTCCTCAATCTCTCCATTAACTTATTTGATTGTTTGTCCCTTTATTTATATCCTCTCTCGCTTCCTCTCTAGTTTTCTTTTCTCTTTTTTATATTTCATTTATTATTTCCTACTCTATTTCCTTACTATTTTTAGTAATAATTTTTTTAGGACTCCTTCCTTAGTTTCTTCTTTTTCTTTTATAGAATAATGATACTCCTTATCCTAACCCAACTAGTCACTTAAACTTGATTCCTCTGGTTTCCCTCCCATAGATTCTTCCTCTCCTTTACCTTGTGTTCCTACCTCCATATCACCTCCTCTCCTTCCCTTAAGCTCATATACTCCCCTCTTCTAAGTTGTTTCCTCACCTAATGTCTCTAGACCCTAGGATTTTATAATTCTCTCTACTTCCTCTCCCACTCTCCCTCACAAGTACCACCTTATTTAACCCCTTCCTTCTCTAAGTGATCTTAGAGCTAGGTTCTTAGTGATTCTGCCTCCATCTCCTCTCTCAATTAATACCCCTTCTAAAAAATATAAGTATGGTATTATTGCCCTTCTCTTGGAACTCTTTTAAGAAGGAGCCTCTAAATAAGGCACCATTTAGATAGTGTTTTCCTTGATAAAAGACTAACCTTCCCACCTTTGAATGCTTAGGCTAATAGACAATGAAAAGAATTAAGATTAAAGGAAGTTTGACATATAATAATCTATTATTGTTTAATTTTGACTAAATAAACAATGGTAAAAATTTACTAGAAAGTGGCTCATAACATTACTACAATATGCTTATATTCCTTCAAAAATAGAAAACATGGAACTCATTTTGAAGCCTTAAAGAAAAAATAGGTTCCTCTTTAGATCAACATCCATAATGTACCACTTAAGTACTAGACTACATTAGGCCTCGATCACCTTACAAGCTTCATAAGTAAACTTATGAAAATCAATAAAGCCATATCTAGTATGAGAAGGGTTAGCAATTCCAAAAATTGTGTGATTGTGGAGATTAATCAAGAACTCCTAGAAGCAATTCCTTTACTAAGACTCAACAAAACTGGAGAGCTCTATAATGACTCAATTTAATTTATTATCAATAGAAACCACATGTTCATCATCAAGGTAAGATTTGGAATCTAACATGTGGGAGATTCTAGACTTGGAACTTGAGCTTATAGGAATTAACACTCCAAAAGTTAAGGACTATATAATAAAGGGAAAAAGTTAGGCTGAGAAATTTATAGAGCCAGTTATGCTTAATTTTAGCACCATCCTAGAAGTAACACTGAATAATAGTGGCGAAAATATTCAACAGAAGATTGATGTTATTCCATTAAAGACAAGTATAATGAAATCTCATATTTTAATCAGCATAGGTCTAGACTAGGTCATGGCTGAGCCAATTAAGGATAGTAGAAATTTGAGATCTCAATACTAATATATGATAACCCTTCCAACATAAATACCATGGAACCTCAAACTCCTATTGACATTGGATAAGAATAGGAAATAATAATGCCTATTATAGATGAGATTTCTCCTTTCAACTATGAGAACATAATTCCAATCACTAGTAGCTCTTACAACCCTCACTCTAGTATTGAATTTGATAATGAATTCAAATTAATATTGAAAAGAAGATATAAAAGGAGGAATACATATCAAAACTAAAACTCTCTTCTAAATTAATTTTCTTTCTTAGAATGTGAGAGGCTTAACAGCCTTAAAAGCCAACTTCTTAGAGACTATCTCCATGAAATAAAACACGTTATTCTTAGTCTTCTAGAAACTAAGTTAAAAGAACAAAACTATAAGCACCCTGGCTTTTTGAGCAATAAATGGTCTTTTATTTTTAATCATTATTCCTATTAAAAAAATAGTATTAGGTGATTTCAATAGTACCTTACAACCTTTAGAAGTTGAGGGCAATATATTTACTAAAAATATAAACAAACATCCATGGTCTTTGGTTAGTACTAGGTGATCTCAATAGTACCTTACATTTTTTGGAAGTTGCGGGTAATATATTTCTTAAAAATTACTCAAAAGATTTTGGTAAATGTATAAGTAGAAAAAAAAAGTAGTATTGAGACCACAAACCTCAAAATGGAAGGCTAATATTTTACATAGAGTAATAGAAAACAAAGTAGGTGGCTTTTGAGAATAAGCTTAACATTTATGGTCAATTCATAATGGTTGAGTAACTTCCTTGAGAGCAATGTAGTCTTCAACAACTCTTTCTTTTAAGATCACACTCTAATCTCCATTAAAAACATGTCCTTAAGGCTTAAATTCTCCTTTCCTTTCAAATTTAATAATCATTTAGTAATTGATGAAGGTTCTGAAAAGTTCATTACCAAGGGATTAAACAACTCATTCCAAAGCTTCCACTCATTTATATGCACGAGAAAATTACAGATAATCAAAGAAGAGTTTAAATTGCTGAATTAATAAAAAATATAGCAATACTCAATTTGTAGTGTTTATAGCAAAAGCTAAACTTGACTAAGCTCAACAACTCGTAAACTTAACAAAATAGTTTAGGGATAAAAAAATATTGCTTTTTAGCTTACACCTAAGCTATGGAGGTTAACTATTCTATGCTCAAATAAATATCTAGGGTATAATGGCTCAATTATTGTGATTGAAATTCATCTTTCTTTAATAAATCAATTATTTTAAGAAAGAACTATAACAATATTGCTTCTTTTCTAAGAGATGATTTTTCCATTATTCACTCTCAATTTGATATATTGCAAGAAACATTTGATTACTTCACATAGACACTAGGTTTATTTGTTAACTTTTCTTCTTCCTTACAAATGCTTAATTCTTTCATCACTGTTAAAATTTTAAGAATTAATACAGATGCATTAATCCTTCTATTTAGTGCTTCTAGTGTTAAAATGGATTTATTTAGCCTCAAGCCTCACAAAGCTCGAGGTCTTCATGGGTTTAATGCTCTCTTCTAGATTTCATAGCATTTGACCAAACATATTGTGACAAAAGTTATTCTTGAGTTGTTTAACAAAAGATTAATACTTAAAGAAATAAATAAGAAATTTATAAGTCTTATCCTAAGTTGTCAAACCTTAGTTCATTGTCTCTGGTTGGCTTTTGCACTAATGCATTATCCTCCAAGTTGGTAACCTATTCATTTCTTCTTTTAGACCACATCAACTGCCTCTAACCACATAGTCTCTCTTGTCTTCAAAATCTTCAATTTTTTGCTATTCCTCCTTTTATTATCTACAATTTCTTTCATATGTAGTCCAGATTCCAAGGATATAAGTTTGACTACATGAGATCATTTCTTAAGGGTAAAAGGAAAAGGAGAGAATGCATCGGTCCACTTTGATGTTCATGTTAAATTGTTCTTTAATCATTTACAATTTGTTTAAAAAAAAAGAGAGGGCATGATCATTGGAATATATTGCTCCCCATCTTCTAACTAGTTTGTCTTGAACAGAAGAATCTCCTTACATGGATAAACCTGTCATGGATTCCCATATGTTGTTGTAGAAACCCAGGTTAATTTCCACCAATGATAACAAATTTCCTTGAGCAATATTGCACAAGTGAATAGAATATGAACGATTATACTAAAAAATCTGTTTCACTTAAAACGTAACTCCTTAGACAGAATTGTCCTAAACATGTAATTTAATAACACAATAATTCACTACATCTATACCCGACAATAACTATTAAATAGACAAATAAAGAATATCATAATTTAACAAATTTTGGCCAATTATTCCTAGTTCCTTAAACACTACAAAATCAATATTTCACTATTTCAAAGGAAATAATACAAGAAAAATATTACAATGAAAGAGAAAATTTTTACCTTAAGGAAAGATAAACAATTTTGAGATGTATTTAACTAAGGAGGGGAGGCTCATTTTATAGCTTTAGGAATCTATACCATTCCCACAAATTTTCGATAGGGGATTAATTGTGGGATAAGCCACAATTGTTGACAACTCAACAAATCTCCATATTGGCAAATTCCACTTCTTCAAATCTCTCACAAAACTCATCTTTAGTCATGTCTTCAACTACACTTCAAAGCACCCATCTTCAATTTTTGGCAATATTGATCAAGTCCGAATAATATTGGAACTTGATCACAGTCACCACCTTTGCCAACATATTAGCAGGATTCTCAGTGGTATCAATCTTCTAGATTGCTACTCTACCTTCTTCCAGAACCTCATGTATAAAGTAATAACGAATATCGATGTGTTTCGTCTTTGAATGGTAAACCTGGTTCTTTGCTAAAAGGATAACACTCTAGCTATCACAATGCACTTTGATGTGCTTCTATCAAACAACTAATTTACCAATCGATCCTTGAAGCCAAATTGCCTCCTTCACAGCTTCTATAGCTACCATATACTCTGCCTCCGTAATTTACAAAGCAACTGTTGATTATAAGGTAGACCTCTAACTGATTGATGACTTCGCAAGAGTAAACATATAGCTAGTAGTTAATCGACTTGAATCCAAATCACCAACATAATCGAAATCATAATATCCAATTACACATTGATTGTTTTTCTTATCCTACTGAAATATTAAATCAAAATCTACGGTTTTAGAATGTACCTTAGAATCCATTTCATAGCTTGCCAACATTCCTTTCCAGGATCACGCATATACTTGCTCACAACCCTAATTGCTTGTGAAATGTTGGGCCTTGTACACATCATAGCATATATCAAGCTACCAACAATATTTGCATATGGTACTTTTGACATGTATTCTCGTTCTGCATCATTCTTTTGAGATAAAGAACACTGAGCTTGAAATGAGGAGCAAGCGAAGTACTGACATACTTTGACTTTTCGTTCAAGTCAAAACATTTTAGTACCTTTCTCATATTGTTTCTGAGTCAAACAAAGTCACCCCAATTCCCTATTTCTGCTTATCTCCATACCGAGAATCTTCTTGGCTTCATCTAGATCCTTCATTTCAAACTCCTTATTCAACTAAGTCTTTAATTTCCCAATCTCTGTTAGAATCTTGGAGGCTATCAACATATCGTCAACATAAAAAAGAAGATATATGTAGGATCCATCTTGTAACTTGCACAAATACACACAATGATCATATTTGCTTCTCGTGTACCTCTGCCCCATTATAAACTAGTCAAATCGCTTGTATCACTTCCTTAGAGATTGCTTCAATCTGTACATGATAATATGCAGTAGAACTAAACACATGTAAGGAATCATAATTTATGACAGGTTTCCTAAACCATTTCTCCAATGGTGTTTTACCACCAATAGCACTAGATGGTAGACGATTGACGAGATGGTAAGCATATATAACAACTTCAGCCCAAAATTCTCTACCTAACCCAGCATTGGACAACATACACTAATCTTTCTCCAACAATGTTCAATTCATATATTCTGCCACCCCATTTGTTGTGGTGTATCCCTTACTGTGAAGTGTCTGACAATGCCTTAATCTTCGCAGACTTTAAAAAATGGATCGCTCATGTATTTCCCACTATTATTTGTATGCAGACACTTGATTCTTCTACTTGTTTGAGTTTCCATCATCTTCTTCCATTTGAGGAAAACTCCCAACACTTTATCGTTAGTCTTCATAGTATACACCCATATTTTTGGAAAAAAATCATTAACAAAGATCACATAATAGTGTTTTCCTCCCAAAGAAGTTGTCTTAAAAGGTTCCCATACATTAGAGAGAACATAGTCTAAAATACCTTTGGTATCATGGATTGTTATTCCAAATTTTACACTTGTCTTCTTCCCTTTAACATAATGCTCACAAAAATCCAATTTGCAAGTCTTCACCCCTTCAATAATCCTTATTTTACTAACAGATTCAAAGATTTTTCGCCTTCATGCCTCAAATGCATATGCTATAACCTTGTTGCTTCTAACTCCTTCTCATCACTAAAAACTGCTATTACTGCTCTAATAACAATATTACCCAGATAATGGTACAATATATTATTTTTCTGTACTCCCTTTAATACCATAAGTACACCAAAGATAATCTTCATCACCCTATGTTTTGTTACCACCTTAAGATCCTTTTCTTCCAGGGCTTTTACGGAAATGAGATTCTTCGACAAACTCGACACATAACAAACATTTGTCAAGATTTTGATTGATCCATCTTGATTCCTCAAATGAATGAAACCAATCCTATGTGTGGTAAGAGGGAAGTTATTTGTTGTGTAAATAATTCCATTTTTTAGTTCTCTAAAATCATAGAACTAATCACGATTAGGATACACATGATGACTACATCCTGAATCAAGTAGCCATACACTAGAAGAATTAGTTGATGACATAACAGCAAGTGAAAAATCTGAGTCTTCATCATTACACTCAGCTATATTTGAATCTGCAACAACTTTTCCTTTATTAGGTTTTCCTTTATTTTTGAACTTAGGACAATCCTTCTTTTAGTTTCCTTTTTCTCGACAAAAGGTACATTCATCTTTACTCAATTTGGACCTCGAATTTGATCTCCCTTTCTTTCCTTTATACTGGCTCTGCGAACAGCCTGTGACCACCAAAGATTTTGCTACTCCACTTGTATGCTCTTCCTTTGTCTTCTTTCTCAATTTATGATTGTACAAAGCAGTTGTACCTTCACTAAGAGACAACGCTGCCTTCGTATAAAGTAGAATAATTTCAAGAAACTCAAACTCCTCAGGAAGGGATCCCAACAACATCAAAGTTAAGTCTTCATCTTCATATCACATCCAAATTTATTAAATCAGTAACTAATTGATTAAAACTGGTGATGTGATGATTTATAGTAGTACCCGAAATATAAGAAAAATGAAACAGTCTCTTCTTCATATGGAGCTTATTTTAACTACTTTTCTTCAAGAATTTTTCCTCCAATATGTTCCACAATTTATATGTTGAAGTTTCTTTTGAGAAAGCATATTTTTGTTCTCTAAAAAGACACAATCAAATTGTACCGCATGCCAATCGATTTATAATCATCCAATCTTTCTCCTCAACTGATTTCTTTTCTTCAATGGCAATATCACCTTGTTAAAAAAGAGCGTCTTGAATTTCACTTTGCCACATTTCAAAATGACCCAAACCATCAAAAATCTCTACCGCAAATCTTACATTTTTCACTACAGTTCTCGCCAAAATGGACGAGAAAAAAGCAGTCAAAGTGGATGGCGTGGAATTTTTTTTTTTCTTTTGCCATCTCTGCTACAATTTTTATTCAATAGTTGTTGATGTAGAATGTCAAAAGCCCAAGAAAATCTTTTCTGATGTTAAAGATCATACTACACTATAACCACAGAGCATACTAAGAAGAAACCTTGGCGCTGATACCAATTATTGTGAAAACTTGGGTTAATTTCCATCAGTGATAACAAATTCATCTCGAGCACTATTGCGCAGGTAAGTAAAGTGTAAATGATTGTACTAAAAAATCACGCCAGATAAATTCTCATAAACGACTGAAGGGGTCACAAACAGTCTCACTTAAGACTCAATCTCCTTGATAGAATTTTCCTAAACATGAAGCTATTAAATAGACAAATAAAGAATAACTATTAAATAGACAAATAAAGAATATCATAATTCACTATAATTATACTTGACTATAGTTATTAAATAGACAAATAAAGAATATCATAATTCAGTTAATTATGCCTATCTTTCATACATTACTAAATTAATATTTCACTATTTCAAAGGAAATAATACAAATGAAATATTGCAATAAAAGAGCAAATTTTTGCCTTACAAAAAGATAGGCAATTTTGAGATTCAAGACTCCTTTTATAACTTTAGGAATCTCCATCATTTCTACAAATTTTCGATGCAAGTGAAATTGTGGGATGAGCAACAATTGTTGACAACTCAGCAATTGTGGATGAGAGATTTGAAGAAGTGGAATTCAGTAGAGATTTGTTGATTTGTCAACGGCTTATCTTATAATTTCACCAATATAAAAAATTTGTGGGGATGATGGAGGTTTTTTAAGTTACAGAAAGTTATACGTTATCCTTGTTCTTCTATTCTTTAAATTTTCATTTTCCATTTTCTTTTTCATTAACGATATCGATAAGTAACAGGGAAGAAAGAGATTCTTTCTTGGATCCAAAGACTTGAATTTGCAGTTGATAGTGCTAGAGGTCTTTGGTTGCTCCACAACTACCCAGAAGGTTGTATTGTCCATCGAGACATTAAGGTACATATTCTTTCCAGCTTTATGAATGATGAATCGTGTTTCTATCTGATTTGCTGAATACATGCCGCATTGCAAGCCAACCAACATCCTCCTCACTTCTGACTTTCACGCAAAACTCAGACTTCGGATTATCAAAGGTCAGGTCTGTCTTTTGTAAGCTCAGAAGTGAGGGGTACATTTGGCCACGTGGATCTTGAGTATCAAAGAAACCACAATGTAAACGCTAGAGGGATGTCTACAGTTTTGGGATAGTGCTACTGCAATTGCTCTCGGGAGGGAAGGTGTTCAATCTGAATACAAACGGGCCGGTGCAGCTAAATAAGCTGGTAAGAATCAATCAATAGTCTCTATGTCGGGCACTTCCTTGTGGTACCAATTGTTCCTGATGCATACCTCCACTCAGACAAAATTTCTTGCAAGAGGTGGGGATGTGATACAATTTGCGGATCCCAAACTTAGTGGGGAGTACTCAGTCGGAGCTTTCGACCAGGTAATCAAGCTAGCCTTGTCATGCAGAGGGCATAAGACAGACAGACCATCAATGGAGCAAGTGGCATTAAGATTAGAAAAAGTGCTCGAAATCTCAATGCGACTAAATTCATTTACATATGGTCAATCATCCATCTTGGTTTAATCTGAAACCAGTAACAATATTAGAGGATAACAGATTGGTTGGCCTTCAATAATTTTTACAAAAATTAACAACATTCTTATTGTTACAAAATTAGAAAGGAATTATACACAATCATGTATTTGTACAATGCCTCGTGAAAAAAAACAGAAGCTGATATATGATCATGGATATCAGCTCATTAAAAACAGCTGATATCACATAACCAAGAGAAAAGCAAACGACCATCCCTACACAATGAGCGTTTGTACATGGATGGATGCTAGGAAAAAACCAAAAAAAAAAAAAAGGCAACCCTCAAAAATTTGGGTTACCATACATGAATAAATCGTTCGCGAGAAAGCACTGAAGTCTTCGATGGGGAGGAGTTTCTTTCATAAAATTCATGGAGAATCCTGATGAGAGTACTGGCTTTCTTGCTTGCTTTCGATGTGCCTTCAGTGAGTTGGGAATACAAGGATTCCATAAGTGAAGCGTTCTTTATTAGAGCACCAACTACATCTTGGCCACCATTGATGCACAAAGCAAGTAACAAAGACACGCATTGCTCCTTTGCTGTCCTTGAATAGGAAGAAAGAAAGATCCCCAGGATCTGAGGCAAAGCTCCATTGCAAAGGACTTCCTTTGCCCCGTCAAAATTTTCAGCTAAAGTTGCCAAAACTGCCAAAGAATCAGTGATCAGTTCTTCTCCTTCAGAAGATGTTAGAAGACTAAGAAGTAAAGGAACTATCTTGGCTGTAAGAACCCTCCAGTGATTCCCATGGTACATAAGCAGCCCATAAATTGCAACCAAAGCGTTCTTTTTGCCTCGATCACTTCCTTCGTTCACCATTTCTACTAATGCTGGTATAGCGTTTGTACTTTCTCCTATCAATTTCCTGTATTCTTCGATGGAAGCAAGGTAAAATATTGTCCCAGCCGCATGCTGCATAGCCTCCATCTTCAACCCCCTCCGCAGAACATCTACGATCAACACCAATCCTCCATTCTCAACAATGAGAGCTTTGCTTCTTGAATGCTTAGAAAGATTCAACAAAGCTGCAATAGCGTTCTCTTGACACACAGCATCTTCAGACAATAACAAGTTCAATAGATATGGAATCACTCCTGCTTCAGCTAAGCAAGACCTATTGAAAACACTGGTCTTGCTAAGAATCCGAATCTCATAAGCCGCTTTGTTCATATCTTCACAACCTCCATTTTGAAGCCTGTTAGCAAGAAAACCAGCAACCATTTTGATTGCACCTTCCGCAGCCAAACTGCCAGCAGCAAGCGTCCTAGTAACGTCCCGATTCTTATGATTCGACTCCACAACCACCGGTAAGCCATGTTCCACACAGTATTGTTGAATCAATCGCTTGACAGTTAAGTTAGGTACAAGTTCAGTACTAGTCAGCTTTTTTCCTGTCTTAGGACAAGTTTGATTTCCATTCCTGAACCACTTCAATATCGAAGACCGATCATAAGTATGTCCTGTCTCTAACGTGACAGGATCATTCATGATCTCAAGCGAAATGGGACATCGAAAATCGTCGCTGTTAAGGCACCTGACCCCATCTCTCTGAAATTTACTCTCAAGATCAACTTGTTGGGCGATTCCATTATCAATGGGATCAAAAAGCACGCACCTTGAATAACTCATCAGCGCCATCAAGCTACTCAAAAGCGTCAAGTCTCTTTTTCCCTCTGAATATTCAAGTTCCATCTCTGCCTCTAGAAACTTCACCTCTTTTCGACAATCATTCCACTTTTTCACTCCAATGTAATCCAAAACCTCCTTCAGATCACTTTTCTCAGGATTCGCACCATCCTGAAACTGACTCACAATTGACATAACTTCATCTATGACCCGTTTATCTTCCAGGTCGACTTCGGATCTCGCCTTACGCGCCTGCCTCGCCACCATTTCAACCAGCTCCTTTACTTCGCCGGAAACGTCCAGTAACCAGAGCGGCAAAACATCCAGACTCATTGCTATGAATCGGATAAAGACCCGAAATTGACCCGAAACGAGCTCCGAATTTATCAGCATCCATATGCGCGATCCATCTCGGGTACAATCCTCAAGCAAGAACAGGATCTTCTGTAGAGTGAGATGGAGCTCTGACAAGCCGAGGACGAAGGAGTCCGGTAGACCCGACCGGAGGGCCCGGATTTCGTCAAAGAAATGAAGAAGATTGCTGACTTGACGGATCGTCTCGCGCCCAATTAGCGAATTGCAAGAGAAAACCTTGGATCTATAACCGCGAATGGCGTGGGCTAGATCGGTCAAGGAGGTTAGGAGCGTACTGAGAGCTACACTCTCGCATGGATGTACCGCCGGGAACGTCAAAACCCGGCGAGCTGACCCGATGGGCATCTGGATCATGAAAAAATGAGTGGATATGTTGGAAAGTTGGAAATTGGCTTTTAGCTATTTGGGTCGTGTCTTTACGGTGGATTTTGGTGAAGGGGCGTATGGCGGTTAGTGGCTAAATATAGGAAGACGGGTAGCGGATCCCAGTAGAGACACGCGTCGCTAGATTATTCGATATTGATTAATCCAATGGTGAAAGAACGTAGGAGAAGGACAACAGGTGGTGGGAGATCGAGAGATGGGGGAAGGCGGCTTCGTAGAGAGCTTCGAGTTTGGGGGTGGAGTTGATGGCTAAGCGACACGTGAGCGGAGATTTTTGGGATGGGCTCGTGATCATTAAGGCAAGTGGGGACGGGCAGCCGACAATTAGTTGGACATATAGGACCAACTAGATAATAATGGGCAAGGAAGCCGCTGCCCACATCTTTAGGTGATTGAGACTTTAAATGTAATTCCGTGATTTTGATACGTAGAATAGGTAATACTTTTTCATATTATTTGATGTAAAAAAAGAAAATATTAGAAAACATGTATTTTATTAAAAATTTTAAAAATAAGTTAAATTGACAAATAATTTTAAAATATAATTGAAAAAAATTGCATTATTTATCGATAATTTAAAATTTAATTAAAAATATTGTTAAATTAACATTAATTATATTTTTATTTATAAAAACTTATTAATTTACATAAATTATCTGATTAATTAATAAATTAATTAATTTTTAATAATAAGAATTATTAAAATAAGTCGAACTAAAATGTTAAAAATTAAATTAAATAATTAAATAATTTAAAATTTTAATTATTAAATTGACCAAATTAATTAAATTTTTTAACCATTAATTTTATTTACAGAGTTTAATGTTGAAATTGTAACAAGTTGGCGTGGCAATTTGAATGGCTACGAGGTGAAACACAAAGTACGCCAAAGTCATGAAAAGTTTGTCCTATGCTTGGGATCTAGCAATCTCTTTAGAATCTCAATGATCATTGCCATTTTTGTATTCATTTCAGTTACAAAAATTTTTTTAAAAAAAAGAAGAAGAGTACTTTTGTGTATTTATTAAGAATAAGCTCCTAACTATACATTAGATCTTATACTCAAATAAGAATAATTAAGTTAAGGAGTAAATCATGGGAAAATTGTTAGAAATCAAGATGTTATTATAGCATTTAATCTAGAAATTTCCTATACCTGCAAAACATTCTCTTTTAAATTTAAGACAATTGAAGTTTAGCTAATTAGATTTGGAAGATGAAATTGTGAGTCAATTATTAAATAAGCTATGGTGAAGAATGATAATGATAGCTTATAAAGTGACATTCATTCTTAATGTATTTATTACGTTCATAAAAGATATGATTATAAGCAATTTGCATATTAATTTGATTATCATAATAATTGATGAATGTATAATGTCCATATTCTGAAGTAACTAACACAATCAAATAATGCCAAAATCAGTTTCGACCATGGCTCGATAGTTTGTTTTAAGTGAGATACAACTGTTTACTTCATTCACCAAATAATTAATGAATCACAAAAAAAAACTAAAAATTGATGGTAAAAAATTAGTTGATAGAATCGTCAATCCAATCGGCTTAAAAAAAGTTTTCATAATTTAATAAAAATGAAGTTCATTAAATAATATTCTTTTGAGATAACAAATAATGCGTAAAAAATATCATAATGAGTGATATATAGAGTAGACGTAAATTGACTAATAATATGAACCACATAGATAATATCTAATAAAGACAATGATATATAGTGATCATAAGATAATTGCATCACTAAGATGAATATCATCACTAGCTAGGATTAGTAATCGGTCAAGCTTGAATCTAGTTAAAAAAAAATTATGGCTCTCTGAAACTCGATTGAGCTTGTATTAGTAAGTCCGAACTAGATCTTGATTGAATTTCGAGCTTTTATTTACACTTCAAATTGAAATATTAAAACTATGACAGGTCAGGTCAGGCTAGATCAAATTCTTAAAGACTAATTTTTCTTTTAATCAAGCTAAAGTTTGGTCAAATCAAGCTTTACCTATTAATTTCAAAGAGGCACTCTTTTATTAAGTTTTTGAAAAGCCATCTAGAACTTAAATTGATTATATTTTATATCTTTCTCTTTGAATAAGATCTCAATTCCAATGACAATTTCATTAAATATTCACAACGAACTTAGGTGTGAGCACTTTAGCTATTAGAATAATGAACATTTTTAGTATTTCTAAGAATGTATAAGAAATAAGTTGAATAACATACTTGGATTGAATTAAGCAATATCCATATTATAAAACCAAACTTTAAGCCTAAAGAAGAAACTATGGATCTTTCATATCAAATTGATGACTAAGAAACCTTTAAAGTGTTGGTTTATGCCCTACAGCCAATCGATTTGGTTGTAGTTTAGTGACAAATTATTTAAAGGTATTATTTATCTTGTACATGTTTAGATGTATATGATAAAGTCCATGAGATAATTATACATTGCAAATGAAATTATAATGAGATTATAATTATGAGATTCATATTGCATTTATGTATTATTCCTA
>JAOSBK010000001.1:4726822-4739971 GCA_027568895.1 Erythroxylum shatona | reverse complement strand
GATTTACAATCAACGACGTTTTTCTAACATTTGCGACGTTTTTTAAACGTCGCAAAATGGATATTTTTCTTGTAGTGTGTTCTTATACTATCCAAGGCTTTCATATTTTAATGCTTCAAGGCTTGCTAATTCTCCATCAATATTTTCTTTCATATTTTTCGTATCCACATTTTCTTCCTACTGAAGATAAAAAAATTAATTTAGAACTCCCCTTTTTGCGAATTCATGCTAAAATTGATAAAACTTCGTCATCATCATATAAAAAGGGTAGGAGATAATTCGAAAGGAAAGTGCTTACGATAACTTCAGCATCATTGCTGAATAACTTATCAGTCTGTAACAAAAGAATCAATAGTAGCTTGAAAATGTAATCCATATACTTAAACATTATAACAGACTTCGTTTACTGAGAATAATACTAAAATGACAAGGCTAAGATATAAAGCATTATTATGCCTCCCCTATCAACCAAATCATTAGATTGAATGGTTTCTTGATAAGTATGAATTATTTATATATTTTAAGGAAATAAAAAATAATTTGATTTTGAACACATAATTCTCAAAATATAAATGTGTAGGACATATCTGAAGAAATTAATGAAACCGATATATCCTAAACCCTTGAAATAAATTGATTTATCCCTAATAAGTAGGAAAAGAACCAATTTTTATCCATTATAATATAATTCGATTTGTCCATCACATAAATGAGTGAATGATTAAGAATATTTAAATATTTGATTATTAATTAGGCTTAAATATCATTAGTTAACCTACTATTAGGTCATATTCTAATATTATCTCATTTAGTTTAATTATAAGATAATCATAAAATTAAATTGCAGAACTTCAAATGCACAAAACATAAATCATAAAAGTTCAATATAAGTAACATTGTTTAACAAAATAACAAACGTGAGTTATGCTAATTGTATATTATTTATACAAACATACTTGCTTCTATTTGCTACAGTATTTGTTACTCACCATACTAAGTCCTTAAATAATGATATAAATAAATTCCATCATAGTTTACAGTTATGTCTCATAGACTTTCCTATTAAAATATTAAAACATAAATGTGTATTAATAATGCAAAATCAGAGACATATAAATGAGCCTAGAATGTTATTTGATGGTACAACCAAGACTTATTTTTTGTACATATTCCTTAAACATCTTCTATTGCAAACCCTTAATTACAGGATTTGTTGTCACACTCAAAAAAATGCTTAACAAACACTCTTTGTTTTTGAACTACCTTTTTAATGGAAAAATACTTTAATTTCATATGATTAACTCCTTTTAAATATTTGTCACTTTTGAGGAAAAAAACTATTGAAAATTTTTCATAACAAATTTTTAGCAACTTGGTAATGGTGTCTTGTACTTGAGTTCTCAAAATTTTACAGGACTATTAAATATTAAAAAGTGTGGGTTATATTATGTTAAAGGACTCTAATAATTATTTACATGCAGAATGTTTGTCAATTGACTTTAATTTATTGATTCACTAAATAATTTATTCTAAATATATAATTTACAAAAAGATTATGTATACACTCAAAAAATTGTTTGGTGTGAGGCTTAAAGAACTTCTTAAAGTATCAAATCTCATATGTGCTTGATTTTGTTTTCTTGAAAAACTAAAGGTAAAAAAGAAATATAGTCTTCAAATATAATACATCTCTTATAGTTCATAACTCATTATATTTAATAGTATTAATTTAGTTTAATTACATATATCATTTGATTACGACGTTGTTATAATTAACTGAAAAACAATTAGCATGAACCATCATCAAGTAATTATTCACTTTAAAGTTTTTGATATGATAATAGAGTTATTAGGTTCATTTTTTCTTAATTTTCTATTTTTGTTTTAAATTCAATAAAATTGTATTTATTTGAGTTTCTGCCTTTTTGATTGTTTCTTTATTTTGATTCTTTTATGCTTTCATAACTTGTAAATACCATGAAAACTATTATTTTACTACTAATTAAATATATATTATCTAATTATTGAAGTAATTTTAATTTATAATTAAATTTAGAATAAAAATACTTAAAATAAAAATTGTGAAATTCAATCATTATTTAATAAATATATTTTATATTTAAAATATCTTTAAAATGTATAAAATTTAAAATTTAATAATATTATTTATTAAATAAATATTATTGTAAGTAATATTGTTGATTTTAAAATTAAAATAATATTTTAATGTATAAATATTTTAAATTATTTATTTTTAAAATTTGAAATATTAATTATATATTATTAAACTTTTATTAATAAAATTAATTAATCTCAAACTTTTTTAGTACTTTATTATTTTCAGTAATAAAAGTATACATATAATAATATTTACAATCAAATAACTTTTATTTTTGTTTAAAAATAGAAGAAAATAAGAAATAACTACAATAAGAAAACATATAAAACCAGACAGTTCCTTAGATTATTTTTAATTGAGTGTTGTTCCTAGTGTAGATGTTATCTTTAATGTGAATAGTAGAATGCGATATCTTATTGTTATCAATAATTTTGACGTAAAAATGCAAATCAAAGAAAATGAAAAGAGTGAAAGAGATAAATCTCTAATTGATATAATTTTCTTTTGAAAATTGAACATAATATATTAAGAGACTATTAAAAGGGAACAATATCAAGAGTTATTACGGGAGCCTAAGATAAGATTGTAAAAAAGATCCTTAAAAGCTCGATCAAATTAGTAGCTAAAGTAGGTTAGGAACAAAACACTTCTCAAGCTGTATATATCACAATTCAAGAAAGAATTATAATAGGAACTTAACCCAATGACTCTAGAGTGAGCTTCTATTATGAGAGCCTTTCCTCAAGCTTAATCTCCATTGTTCATATCTCAAGTTATTGTAGTTTTAGCAACGCCTAATATCCTTAAGGTAAGTTCCATCTGGTTGCCATTTTAATGCTGAGTGAATATATGAGTAACCCATGATTATTTCATTGATCCAACTTATAGTGTTATAGATATTTGCTAGGAAGTTGTTCTGATATCTATAGAAGTTATTGCTTTTCTTTCTTTTCATATTGCATATACCAAATAACCAAAAGCTATTTTCAATATTGTATAATCACCACATATCAAATTATGAGGGTTCTCATGCCCACATTATAATTTTCTTCCATTCATTTTGTTGGTAGTATAAGTTACATAATCTTTTGATTTGAAACCAACTATTAATTATGAATTAGCATTTGAAAATTAGATAACTACAATTCTCTATGTCTTGGTTACAGAGCTTGCAATTTAGAATTAGGTTTGTGATAACACCTTTTTATCCTTTCCATGGTTTTAATTGTGTTTTTAATAGCTAACGAAAGAATAATAGAGACTTTGGGAGCTTGTTCTTGAACTAAACATGAATGATGGCACTTTCTATATAGGAGTTTAAAGATCTTCTAACATGTTTTATTAATGAACTTCATTATTGGATGTATCATCTATACACTTGAAGCCGCTCTTTTTAAGTTAGGTGTATTTATTAGTAAGTTATTCATAATAATGTAGTATCGTTTTAGGTTACATGACTACTAATTCCATTGAACAATTTCTTATACCTAAGTTCAATATGCCATCATATTTCTAAAACATGATAACTCAGGTAGCTTTTGAAAATGGGAAATCTCAATCTCATAATCATACTAGAAGGAAGTTGCTTTCTCATTCTTTCTCTTGCTTTCCACTATATTGTTCATACTTTCCCTTATTTTCAAGAGATGATTTATGGTCTAAAACCAATTGATTTTTGTTTTTATTTTCCAAAAACTTTCTATGATTAGAAAATGATTATGGATCCATTTAACCCAGAGAGTCTCTTTAATTATATAAATTCCCTAAGCTCTCCTTTCCATCAACATCTTGTTTATTGTTTTAATTGGAATTATGCCTAGACCTCATTCAGGATTGTGTCAAAAGAAGGATAGAAATCCCTAAAATTCAATATCTTAGTGGTTTTTAGGATACTTAGATACTTAAAAGGGGAATCCTTGGTACTTAAAACCTAAAACAAAGGGGAACTAATTTGCTAGGTAAGTTACTCAAACTAACATAAATAAATAGCTCTTCTATCTGTTAGTGAATGAACTTGAGAGATTGTTAAACAATTGTAAAGAGTTCATAGGGGTCTTTATAGAGTTGAATTTACATATGCATAGAAAAAAAAAAGATCATCTATAAATGAAAAGTTGAATATCTTCAATGTGTTACATATTTTGTGGAAAAGGAATTTGATCTCTTGTTTAAGATTTTGATTTTCAATCTAGTCATTACCTCAATACAAAAAGTAAAAAGATAAGGAGATAATGAATCACCTTGCCCTTAGACCTTTAGGTGCATCCATTAACTTGGTAGGCTCATTATTAATGAGAATGTTATAAATAATTGTGGTTGTGCATTGCTTAATCCACTTGATGAACTTCTTAGGAAATCCAAAGGCTTCTAGTTCCTGAAGAATAAAATTCTAATTGATATAATCAAAAGCTTTGACAAAGGCAATTTTTATAGAATAACTTTTGGGAGTTGTTTTCTTTTGATTTTTTTTAATAACTCTTATGTGATGAGTATGCTGCCACTTATTTTCCTTCCTTAAATAAAATTCCCATGATTAGATAAATGATGGAGCTCATCACCGCTTTCAATATGGAAGACACAATTTATAGATAATCTCTTATATAGTGTTATAATATGACGTATGTTTAAAGTCATTTAAATGATGGGCTAGGGATATTCGGTATTAGGATGATACAAGTTCTATTTAGTTCCTTCAGCATCATTTCATTCGAGAAGAATTTCATTATGGATTTGGAGATTTGGTCTTTGACTAGATGCCACAAGTTTTGGGAAAAGAAAGCATATAAACCATTTGGTTTAGGAGCTTTGTTTGGGTTTAATTAAAATATAGCATTTTAAATGTCAAATAAGTTAAATAGTTTTAGAAGAAACTCTATTTGAACTCCTAAAATTCATGATATCTTGATACGTTTAAGTTACGTTACTGTTAGGATTTATACGTGAGGTAAATTGTTTTATGTTTCTTTTAGAGAGAATAGCACTATAGAAATTTTTTTGAATTTCTATCCCCCTCTTTGAGATATTAAATCATTGATTTCTATTTTAATAAAGAATTATGAGCTTCCAAAGATTGTGCGTAGTATTTCAGTATGATTTAGTTTCTTTAGTTTTCCCTTCATAGCTTTAAGCTCTCTCGTACATTTGTAAGCTTCAAATCCTTGAATTTCCTCCTCCATTCCATTATTAACAGTTTCTTGAAATCCCTCTGATTTTTCCAGATAGTTATTAAACTTTAAAAGTGTTCTTTTCTTTTTTATTTTAAAAGGTTATGGATTTTAATGGGAATGTAATCAGATATGAGGTTATAGGTGAATAAGGCTTTACTGTTAAGGAAACTGACTAACCAAGGATGATTTGCCAAGGCCTTGTCTAATTTTTCCTCATTAGGTTGTTGGTGAATAAGTCACCATTGTTGTTTCTCATTATTATTTCTAAATCTTAGACCGTTTCCTTCATATTCAGATGTGTAAATTATGCTATTAAAGCCCTTTAATCTCATTTAAGGGGATCCAAGTTACATATAATGGTCCTCAAGTCATTACAAATTGAAATTCTCTAAAATTCAAATTTTGCTATATAGGCAAATGTGAGATAAACAACAAAAGGATTAGGTAAAAGTTGAATTAACAAATTCATTAATTAATCTATTAATCTCTCTTGATTAATTTTAACTTTATTAGGGTTACAAGCCAAAACCATTAGACCATAAAAGTGATGTTTATGATTAGTAATATTGAACCAATATTCACCCAAAATCCATAATCCTTTACTGCAAAGATCAAATTTTAACATAATCTCTAAAAGATATATCAAAGCAATCTTTTGTTAAATATGTAGTCTAGATTACCTTTTTGTTTTGGGGCAATTAAACTCTCTTACATTATAAGCTATGACTGACATCAGTTAGAATTAAGGGATCTGACTAAGGCGCTTGTTTTTACTTTCCTCCTTGATCTTCTTCTAATTATAAGACTTAGTTTATCCTTCGAGGTTTTGGGATGAAAATTGACCTTATCACTTATTAAATGAGAGTTTGCTTTTTGAGACTTCATAGTATCCATTTTAGCATGAACATTGTCATGCAACTATAGGAATCATCACGAGGTTTTGCCTTTAGTTGTTCTGGTTCTTGAGGAACTTCCTCTGAATGAATAATTGGATCAGAATTATGAGAATTATTACATATTTTATGATAGGGTTGGCATTTGCTCTCAAGTGAGTCCAGTCTGAACTCAACGAGTTTAACCTGTATTGATCAAGTTTTGGCCCAATTTTAGGCTTTTAAAGTAAGATTTTGGGTATATATGTTAAAGAATAAATGATGACATTTTGAATATAACAACTTCGTTTTCAAAATGAAATGAAATGAAATTTAAAAAGTAATATAATGAAGCTCAATAAGTCCAATATCGAGTTTAAGTTCATACAAAAATATTTGGACCAAGTTTGGGCTAAGGGGCATGAACCCGATTTGACCCAATGTCATCTTTACTTTTATCTTGTTTTGATGTTTAAGGTTTCTCTCATCTGTCGCTATTATATCAATATTTGTAACTTGTGGTTTTAGAGGTCTCTTTTTGGATGTTTGATTGCAGCCTCATTAGCAAAGTTTTTATCTTAGGGTATTTTCAATTTTAGATTAGGTTGATCGTTATGCATTTCTTCTGATATTTTCCCATATCATTTGGCCTCTTAATAGTGTTAATAATCATTTTAGATTCCTCAATTGCCATAAACTCATTGTAATCCCCTCTTTTGAACGGTTTAATAGTAGCTGGCCATTATTTTCTTTGTTAAATCAAAAAAGGCCTCCATTAATAACTAATAACTGTAACTAACTCTACCATTTAGCCATCATCACCTTAATTTAGGTAACTCTTGATCCATTCTTAAAAGTTAACTAATGTTGAAGACAATTTTAAAGTGTCAACTTTTAAAGTTGTTATTAGAGGTGTCACTATATTGCAGCCAAAAATATGTACCTTACCTTGTCAAAAGGAGACGGGTCGATAACCACTAGATACCATGTGGTCTTCGCAAGTCAGGCTTAGTTGAAGGTCACCTTGGTCAAATTGAGAAGGTCTAGGAACAGGTAAAGAAGTGGATGAAGGGAGGGCTCATGGGGAAGAAGACAAAGTAAACTAGGAGTTATTTTGGGTGTCAGGGGGATCAGTGATGGCCTTAGTTATTTCAGGCTAAAGAAGAGATCAACTCCACCTGATCTGGTTAAGGCATAATAGGAGAGCCTAAAGGAGTGAAAATAATGTGTTTTGAATATACATACCTTAAATAGTAACAAACCAACTTTGACATTAAATGGGAAAATGCTTTCGTAAAAAGCTTACTTCGAAAGGAATGTGTGAGCAAGGCAGAGACGGGAAAACCAACAAACATAGTAGAGGTAAATAAGGTTGCTTAATCAAGGGTTTGAACTTTGAAGGAGAGGAAAGCAGCAAAATCTTGAGTCACAATTAGCTCTGAGGAAACAATGACAAGAAAACACTACAACGGAGGGGACATTTGGTACAATTTATTTAGCAACGAAAAACAAATCGTCACGAAAAGGTAGTTATTAGCGATAAAAACTAAAGTCGACACAAAAAGCCAAACATTTAGTGACGAATCACGTAATAGTCATTAAAAGAAACCATTTGACAATGGTCCTTCGAGTTCATTGCAAGAGGAGCAATTTTTTGCGATAGTTTGGACATTTTGTCGCTAAACATTAAAGTTGTACGGCAGATTTTCTGTTTCGTCGAAAATGTGATATAATTTAGCAACGACTATCTTAATCTTTGATAGATGTTGAGTGCAGTGAACACTTTTCGCGGTGATAAGTATAAATCGTCACAAAATATACAACTTTTTGCAACGTATATTTGTTTTCATCGGTAATGTGGTAGAGTTATGCAATGATTGACAAAATCATCATAAAATGTGGGTCTTTTAGCGACGAATTATTGAAATGTTGCCAAAAGGTCAAACTAAAAATTTCATGTTACATGATAAATTCTTTAGGAAATTTTAATGAATTATTGTATGTGATAGTATTCTTTAAAAAAATAATATTGAAAAGATAATTTTTGAATGTTAAATGTAGTTATTAATCCTAATTATATTTGAGATTCATATGATTTATAATAATTTTTCTTTTGTCTTATTTATAATTTTTTTAAATAGCTAATGCATTTAGATTCTATAAATATATATCGTCCTACGAATTTATACACAAATGATTCTTTAATGATACCTATTATACCTAGTAGTACTATACCTCCGTTCATAATTTTTTTAATGAAAATAGAATGGCGCATCTAAAAATTATAAAATATCTTAAAAGTTTTAAACATATTGTTGAAAAACATGTGATAGATTATTCAAATTTTGGGAAGTAAATATATTTTGCACATAAAAAGATAATCATACCTAAAATTTTAATATTATATAGGATTAAAATATCATAATCTTAAGTTAACTACTATTATTCTTTATCATTAATATTAATTAACAATAAAATAATACTACATATAAATATTGAAATATGGTAAGCAATATAATATAATGAGATATACATGATAAGCAGTACAAGATGTTAATTGGAAGTTTAACAATTCTTACAGATAAAATAATAAATAAAGTTCAATGCCTAATATTTAATTGAAAAGGAAAAGAAATAATTATTTGTTTGGATTCCCAGTGACATTATAGTCAGTAGAAAAGGTGAAGAGATTTCCAATGTTTGGATTCCCATGAAGCCTCCTTGCACACTCCAAGCCATCAATTGAAACAGGTAAAGATCGTCAACCCTCATGGTCTAGTGAATTGACACCCTCTTCCAACAACTTCTTTGCTTTAGCTAAATTTTCAGAAGATATAGTGAACAATTTCTCATATCGAGTATGCATAATAGTATTAGATGAATCGCATGTACTAAACATTTTAGCTAATGAGCAAAGAGAATAGAACAATCAAAGCTAAATCAAACAGTATTAGGAAGTTAAATTTGAACACATGCATACCTGACTAATAAACTTCATGATCGTCACAATGAACAGGCATAGTTTTTGCAATCAATCATTGTCCCGAAATAATCGATTACCCTAATAACTTAAGAACCATCGGGATTGTGATGATAATCACGTTTACTCCATCAATCTCCACTTAGATACAACAAACATAGAAGATAGATGAAGAATCGAAGAAAAGAAGAAGAAGTGTCTGAAGATATCGAAGAGAGAAAGATAGATAAACTCTCGAATGTTCTTATTAGTCAGAAACAAAAAAATTAAGCTTAAGGGACTCACACATGGGACACACGTGACAAAACACGATTCAAAAGCATATGATCAAAACATTGTCGTATTCAATACATCTGGAGATAATTAAAACGCAGCTACAATAATACAATACACATAGCAGAAGAAGTATACATTAGTTGATCATGTGAGGAGCACGTGTAATATATCTGACTCAGTCAAAGCTTAACTAAAAGCACCTAGCTTCAACCCTTATAAATAAGACAGACTTCAAGGCTTCAGACACAATACTCTTCTCATACATTGTAATCAAAATTTCGAGACTGTAAGAATTAGAGTGAAAAATATCAGAGTGTGCAAGGGTACTTATCTATGAGTACTAGGAGAGTTCATAGACTCTTTGCAAGTGTTTTAGAATAAACTCAATCTATGTAATCTTTCTCTTCTTCTTTATACTAGTGCAACCACTATAGTGAGATCCTTTAACGTAGATAGCATTTAAGCTATCAAACTATAAATCCTTGTGTTCTTTAATTTTTCTACAATTCATAATACCTGCAAGATACAACATCTTTATCAGTCTTTATAGTTTAAGGCAACAGTGCAACACAATTAACCTAACAGGGACATCACCAGTGCCTCCATTTCCATCTATTTTCTCTTGAATATTCAAGGAAGTTTAACACAATGTATAGTATACAAAATCAAACGCTCATATAATTGCTTCATAACAAAAAATGAGATACTGACAATAAAGAAAGATATGTAATAGTTAGGATGATACTAAAAACTTTAAAGAAGAAGATAGGTCATGGAAGGCAAGGGGTGATTAGTGTTTGATGAGGGAATTTGATCTGCATTAATTTGTTCTTGATCTTGGACAATTTTACCACATTCCTCCCAACAGAACTCATTTCTACCATTGAAAACTAGTCGTCATGTCAACATTTTGCGATGAATTAATGGTAACAAGTTAATTCAAAAAATTCAATAGAAGAGTTCTTATTTGAATATTCCAACACTCTAGCAATGTATTAATTTTGTGATCTATCAAGTGATCATATGGTAATAAGGTTGAGAATGTTAAATGTATAGGTACCATATTTAGCAGGTTTAGCTTTAAATTATCTTGTTAGTTTTGAGCAACTCCAATATATAAGTTTGTGATTTAGCTTTAAATTATCTTAATAATCAGCTTGTTAGTTTTGAGCAAGTCCATTATATATATATTTTCAAATGTGTGTACGCTAAAATATTTGGTCTTTGAGAATAAGAGTCATTGGTTGTTAGTTTTGAGTTTTAATTGTAATTTCTAACACAAAAATATAATTGACCATATTTTTAGTTTTAACCATTTGACTTTTAAGTGTTAAGTGTAATTACAACTTTATTTCACGTTCAAATAAAGTCATTTTGATGGATACATCTGTATACTATAAGTGATACAATTAAATGTAAATATGTACATAAACATTTGTTGCAAAGGTAGCCTTTATTCAAGCATTTCATCAAACAGTTAGGAGGCTTTTGTCAAACATGAAAGGTGGGAGAAAAACATTGACTCATACACATCTAACATAGAAACACAAGAAACTATACATCTAACAAAAAAACACAAGAAACCATCTTCTAAACACGCAAACACAAACAAAATCCTATACACCATAAGCAAAACACAATAATCACAATAAATTTTTACATATGGTAGTAAAACAGAGCACAAGAGGGAGCGTTTCGAAATAGAAAAGAAGAACAATACCAATATAGGTAACAACGCTTCTTCGACGGTGACAACCAGAACACAGGAGATGACCACAACAGAGGGGACGACCCTTAATAGACGGTGAATGAAGAGGAATGTTGTTGACTAACACAAAAATAAAGAGACATTCATTTTGATGTTAGTAACCTAGTAGAAAACGACATTGTTTCTTATTAAACAAAACAACATCACCTTTGATTATGCAAGGAATAAATTTACCATTTGGCATTAATGTTCATAACAGTCACGAAATGGTAATGACATGAAGATAACATTATATTAATTACCATATATAATTATATGTACTGCAATATAATTAAAAAATAATTACAACAATATAAACAATGGAAATCAATATTAAATATTAATATGATATTCTTAATAATATAATTAAATATTATTGACAATGATTGTAAGTGTAAAAATAAATTTAGTTAGCAATAATGTTATTTTAAACATAATATGACAAACAACACAAAATTAATTTTTATTACATAAATAAATTTTGGTTATTAATGTCTTTTAAAATATATGATTTCACAATTTTATGTGGTGTGATAAAACTCTAATTACTAATTATAAATTGGGTTATATTTTTATAAAATTTATATTACAAAGAGAAAATTCTATAAATATAAAATTTAAAATAAATTAATTTTTCATATTAACGTCTTTTAAAATATATGATTTGACAATATATAAATGGTATCACAAAACTCTATTTACTATATGTAAACTGTAAACTATTTTATATTATTTATATATTAAAGGGCAACAGAAAATGTACAAAGTATAAAGATTTGGCGACTATCTTAGAAATTCATCGCCAAATCTTACATTTAGCGACAAACTACTAAAAAGTTTGTAAAAGCATGACAGTATATCAACATTTGGCGACTGTTTCACAAGTTCGTTGCAAAAAATGAAATTTACCGACAGATATGTGTAAAAGTCGTTAAAAATTTGATTCTGTATAGACATATGGCAGAGTTTTAGGAGGCGTCGTCAAACGTATGGAACATTTTTTAAAAAAAATTAAATGAGACAAACAACGTCATTTTTAGTATCTATTTAAAAAGTCATGGTGGATGTATTAAGGGTTAATATATTGAGTTTTATTGTTTGATTTGGGTTGTCTGTGATTGGAATTTGTATTGAATGTATTAATGCTAGTGATGGAAGGGAAAAGATGTGATTTTGGTTGTAATGTTAAATTTCTGATACATGTAAGGTGTTTGACGAATTGCCTGTTACGTTAATTATAAATGATGGCAATGTTCTGCTTGCATAGGTGTATTAAAATATTTGATGAATTTCCTGTTACGTTAATTATAAATGATGGATGTATATGAACAAGTTATAATGCCTAAAATGTTTTAACACTTTAAAGAAGTCTTTTATTTATAGAAGTATTTAATAAGCGTGGTTTAAAGTTAACCAGTGGAATTCATCATCTGAAAATAACTATAGGCATTATGAAAGTAGAAAATGCATAGTTTGTTGGAAAATTATACAAGCGAAATAGTGCGACTATAATAGGAGAAACAATTGTATCCAACACAAAGTTAGAATCTTCAATGCTTTGGCACATACATTTGGGACATATGAGTGAGCACAGGTTACGTGTATTATCTAAAAAAATATTATTCCTTATCTTAAAGAAACACCATTGAGTTTTTGTGAGGATTTTATTTTTGGAAAACAACATGAAGTAACATTCTCCTTGTCATAATATAAAAGTTATAACTTAAATTACTTTATATTGATAAATATGAACCTCTATTGTTTTTGTTAGGTAGTTGTTTATATTTTGATGATATTGTAGATGATTGTCCTTATAAAATATGGGTATATAGGGTCAAAAAAAACCTAAAGATGTGACATGTTCCTTAACTTGTTTTCATGCTTATAGGGGATGTGAATTATGGTATTATTATATGACATCCTATAATAGGTTTGAGCTTAATTCTTTCTTTGGTAATGATTAAAATTAAGTATAGATTGAGAACTTA
>JAOSBK010000001.1:4711964-4726722 GCA_027568895.1 Erythroxylum shatona | reverse complement strand
TCTACTTTTGCAAATGATGTATTTTGGTTTATGTTGTAATGTGGCTTGAAATGCCCATTAAAGCTTTGTAAAACTCTTACTTTTGATATTAATGAAATATATGTTAGATTTTGTCTATGAATTTTCATGTTTTCGCAAAGTATTTGAATTTTGGAAATTGCATGTGTTCATGTATAAGTTCATCTTGTTTTGGGTTTGAATTGTTAAAGATGGTTAAAAGAAAGTTATGTTTGCATTTAGTATGATAGGAAAAATTTTGGGTTGTGGACTAAGCTTCAGAGGTTTTCTCCGCGACAAAACTAAGAGTTTGCCGCGGCGTAATTAACCTGAAGCTTTTTATTTTCGTTGGCGTGGTGAGTTCACCGTAGTGAGACCAAATGGTCGCTGTGGCGAAAATACAATTGCAAATTCGCCGCGGCAAAAGTTAAATCATTCGTTGCGGCGTAAAATTCCTGAGAAGTCCAGGGGATTTCCTTGCATATGTTCACCATGGCGACGCCTGCCTTTGCTTCCGAGGGAGTTTTCTTCTAATTTTCAATCTTTTAAGCCTCCCTCCATGCTCATGCTACATGATCCCATGTCCGATGTTGGGCTCCGGAAACGGGGTCCAACATATGCAGTTGATAATGATGGTCCTTGGGTCTTTGTTTCAACAGTGAGATCACAAAATTTGAAACTTCAGGCTTATCGATATCGACAATATTGAGCTTTATCTGTGAATAATAAGTAAAAGTTAAATTAATATTTAAATAAGTAAAACAAAATTGAATATAAATAATTGAATTGAAAAATTATTGAAACTTTGTCCAAAGTATTCTTTATCAAGTTATCTTGCTTCAACTACTTGGTGTGTTGAAGGTAGGTAGTTTAATCCTCACAGTGACCCCTAACTTACTAGACAATTTTGCCGATTGAATCTTGTCAATAGGACGACCTTGCAAGGTATCAAAATGAACAAACAACTTGCTGTTCATTGCAACATTCACGTGTTGCAACTCATGACCTTTAGTGATATCTCTGCTGCCTCTTTTTTCTGATATCGGTATTAAAACCTGACAATAAAAGAAAAATGATAAGATAAAACACATTAAACATGTAAATATATATTTGAGCAGAAGTCTAATTATAGGTGGTAAAGTTTAGCAGACTTAAAGATCCCTCAGCACTAGTTGAGGTCGATAGAGGATGCTATTGACTGACTTCATTAGTGGTTGAAGTTGTTTGTTGTTGAATATGGTCAAATTCATTTGGTTATCATAACTCAAATATTAACATTCCGCAAAAACATAACTCAAACATAAACATTGTGCATAAACATAACTCAAACATGAACATTTTGCGCAAATATAACTCAAACACCAGCATTCCTTATTAACATAAGTCAAACATCAATATTGAGCATTAACATCATTCAAACATGAAAATTCCACATAACATAAGTCAAATATGAACATTCCACAAAAACATAAGTCAAACATGAACATTCTGCATAAACATAACTTAAAAAACAATATTTGCATTAAAATAAGTCAACAATATGCATTAATATAAGTGAAATATCAATAATACACGTTAACATAACTTTAGTTTGAACAATACATTTGAAACAATATAAATAACATATTTATATTCAATTATCATAATAAAGATCTTGAAAATCATCATCATTAATTACATTATGATTGGACTCTTCATTACTAATATATTCGACCAAAGTATCATCATTTTCATATAACTGATCCTCAATATAGTCTTCAACTCTTTTTATGATAAGATCGGCTTGTACTTCATCCACTTGTACTACATTGAGATCAACATCTCTTCTATAGAACGATGATATATTTACATCTTCTATTCGAATGACTTCATTATTCAACTCCGATTCAATCTCTTGATATACTTCATCTCCATCCTCAATCATTAGGCCATTATCCCTTTCACAAAAATCGAAGAGATTTAGGTGTTGAAAATTTTGAACAATCTTCTAATTGCTGGCCAATACAGTATCGTTGAAATAGAAAACTTGTTTCACTTAACTTGTAAGGATATAAGGTTTATCATACCATGTCTTACTAACATTGATGCTTATAATATTCTCATTCACTTTCATGTTAGCAAGATTAAACCATTTGCAGTTAAATAGAATAACTTTCTTATCCTTGATGTACTGCAACTATATTATTTTAGAGATGACATCGTAGAAGTCAATAAAATCGTCCTCATGACATCCCTCAATAACAACCCCATAATTTTGGCTTCTAAGTTGACATTCTCAATTTTGTATGTGAAATTTAGCCCCAATAAAAATGTAACCTGAATATTTTTTCCCACATAAATGAGATCCATATGCCAAACAATATAATTATGAGTTTACAAGTTACTACTAAAGAAGGTATCAGTACTAGTTCTTTACTATGTTTGAATTCAAACAAAACTATGGTACATGTTGTTGTTTACACCTTTGAATTGAGAAAAAAACTTCTTGTTTTGACTTCTAGGCTCTTAGAATATTTCACCGATAAGTCTCATCGGAACCGCATTATTGGTTTCCAGCCTATACACTAACCTACGAGTTTATTAGGCCACAAATCATTGTGACATTAATTGTGAGTTTAGAAGTTACTATTAAAGAAGGTATCAATACTAGTTCGTACAATATTACAAAACCAACTTCTCCTTTGCTTTCACACAAAACCTAAATATAAATACTCGTACTATTAAACACAAAAATATAGTAGACATTAATTAGTTAGACGACTTACCTGTCTAGAGACAACTATAGAGTACAAAGAAGAAGGACGATGTTGGATGATTATTAGCACTCTTCAACATAAAACTCGGCCTGAGGCATAATACACATATTAAAGCAATCACCTTTATTACTAAAAAATTAAAGAGGTTTGAAGAAAAAGAAAATCCTCAAACAAATTGAAGGAAGGTATGGTCAATTTAAAATGGAAAAATTCTCACAAAAGAAATGACAAGAAAAAGAAGAATGATAATAACAAGAAGAAGGTTCTTAAAGCATCAACTTGGGATGATTTAAGTAACTATGAAACTGAACATCCAAAAACAGAAACATCTTAAATTTTATTTATTCCAAGTAATGAATATTATACATCTCTCTATTAGTATTGTAATTGAATATTATACATATAATTATATTTATATAAACACTGTCCATTATAACACAATGCATTAAAAATATAAAATATATATTTAATTTTTTAATATTACAAGATTCATTTTTATAATTTAAAATAATAAAGCTAATTTTTAATAAATAAAATATCAAGAGAGGTTTATGTTTTTACTTAAGTAAAATTATTAATTTTGCATGAAAAAACATTATGCTTTCAACACATTGTTCAATGTATGTAGTCGATAGGTGTTTAGTCTCACCAAATTCTTTCATTGTCGCTTTCATTTTTCCTTTTCTGAGAACTAAAGGCCAAAAAGAGGATGTCTATGAACCTCAAACTTTGTTTCGACTACTTAACTGTAATATTAATTATTAAATAATGATAGAGACTAAAGTCTTAACAAATTGAAAAACGTGGGATTGTACAGTTTGATGTGATTGCTCGACATGAATTGCCCCTTGAGGATGTTCAATACCTACAACTAATTCCTTAGATACCAAAGTTTGCAGAGTTCAAATCCTCATAATAATATTACTGTCCAATTTGGAATATTTTTACCATTTTAGAGATTGTTTAATCATGTTTAATATCTGGTCATTAAACAAGATTGGACATTTTGGTATTAAATAGAGAGTTGTCATTGAAGTTTTCAGGGGTCTTGTTAATTGATTTTTTGGCTTTTCTACACTCAAATAGAATAAAAGCCAAGCCTCCGTGTGTAAAGAGTTCATAAAACTAGGAACTTATTCCATTGAAGTCCTGATCAACTTCTACTTCTATGCGAGGCTTCGTAATATTGACCGAAGTCTTGCTCATTCCCTCACCTAAACTTTAATTAAGGATGTCAATTTTAGTCCAATCTATCTAATTCGGTCCAATTTTAACTTAAATTGACCAGATTACATGTACAACTCAGCCTGTAATCTTACCACTACAAAAATAACATTATTTTATCAAAAACAAATATTTTTGACAATTTTTAGCCCCTCCTAACCCAAACCTTATCATACTGCCTTAATGAATTTTGATTTTCCCATATTTTCAATGACCACAACTGATTCATCCTACCATTCAATCTTGATTTCTCATCTTACTCTTCTTTTGATCACATCATGAAAAGGAAAACGTTTCCCATTTTGACTCTTTTATTAAGTACACAACAACTGACGGTTGAAAGCATAGACTAAGTCTAAATACAAACTCCAATTTGGCAACACACACTCGTCTTTTCTATGAAGGTCGCCAATCAAAGGAGTAAATAAAAAGTCCTCACTAATGGTAGACTTTAGTAGGACGTGTTGGCCGAATACCAATCCATGAATTTCAAGAACAAGAGACTACTGAGAACTCGTAAGTCGTACCAGAATACATAACTCACTAGGAAACCCTGAAAACAAAACCAGAAAGACTAAATAATGGAATCCAAGTACAAAGCTAGGGATGGCAAATCTAATCCAATCCGACCTCGACTCGAGTTGATCGAATTGTGGGTTGCGAGTACTTAGCCTATTCGGGCCTTGAGTCATGCTCAGGTTGGGAAAAGACACAAAATTATGTCATTTTATTATTATTTTTAAAAAAGTTAATGTCGGATGGGTCCCTTATCATCTCTAATAACTCTAGTCATACCGATGTCAAGAGAAGAGAGGATCAGAAAGGTCATCGTCTTAAATTTTTTGATTCCTTTATTCGGTTGCTATTTTATCTCATTAAATTTCAACTATCTATTTATATTGATCTAATTTATGTAAGTTTCATATAAATAGATGAGTAAAATTTTATAAGACAGAGGATCACATCCCAAAATTCATACGGCAAATGTAAGGTAAGGTTGAAAAACTACTACTGCTTGAGAACCTTATCATTTAATATTATACAAATACGGTCAAGAGCATCTGAATTTGTGGACCAATCAAAACCAAAACCTTGCAGTAAATTATGACCTCTGTCAGAGACATTTGTTCTCTCGTTAGGAACCATAAAAGAATGTAACAGGAAAAGACAACACAAAAGCCGCCCCAGCGGATGCTTTCTGTACGATAACATGCTACTCTCTCCGCTCTCTTGTTCTTTTACCTTAGCTTACTTTTCATATTATTGTTGTTACTGTTTCATTTTACTCATTATTTTATATATGAGGAATTTGACGTCTATTGCGTAACCTGCCCTCAGCTTTTATGTAAAGCTTACAGTTGCAGGCCCAAAAACAAGTGTGTTTTTTCTCGGTCTCGGTGCCCAGCTTTGGTTAAGGTTGAAGCTTTAGGGGTTTTGGGTGCGTGAAAGAGGTTAGACTTGGAGAGCAAAAAGGTGTCCATGGCTGAAGATGGTGCTGTGTCCTGTGATTTTCCTGTGAAGAGGGCGAGAGAAGATGAAGAAAATGGAGTTTCAGCGACCACGGAGACTATGGAGACAGAAAATAGCATCAGCTCACAATATATATCGACTGTTATTCCTGGGTGGTTCTCGGAGATTAGCCCAATGTGGCCTGGTATGTTTCTTCTCCGATTTTTTGTATTCTTTTGTTATGCTTGGCTGTGTGAGAATAGTGAATCCCGGAAACGTTTGAGTTTCCATTACAGAGCTCTTTCTACTTGAATTTTTCTGTTTGGATTTTTCTCGCAGCTTGACCTTGTTTGGGATTAAGATTGCATCGTTTGTTTATAATTCCCGGTTCGCTACTTTTGATCAATTTTCTGTTTGTGTTTCGAATAACGTTGGTGCAAGTTCTCTTGCGCGGTAATGTTAGTATTTTCCATTTGAGGATATCACATCTTCTTTATTGTATTCAGAATGATGTTCGGCCGTCTGTTAGTTAGACCTTAGGGAGGGGTATGCTCTCTTCAATGGTGTGCTTACATGTAGTTGCTCCATGAAACACCTATTAAAACGATGTTGTTTGAATGTTCCTATTAGACCCTACCTTCTTCTCTTTCATATTATTCTACCCTATACTCGTGTGGTCGTCTGTGACCAGTGGTCTAAATATATCCTTAATGAAACTGCTAGTAGTCCATTACCCATGCTGTACATCATCATCTTTTGTAATCACTACTTAATTTTACTTTTCTTCAAGTTATAGCTTGTTTGATGAAGCCTGATAGATACCGACGACATAGTTTGTAGACCTTACGTTTCTAAGGGCCAGAGTTTTACTGTTCTATTGCTTCTGAAATTTCATGTTTAACAATGCAGGGGAGGCACATTCCCTTAAGGTAGAGAAGGTCTTGTTTGAAGGGAAGTCTGACTATCAGAAAGTTATGGTCTTTCAGGTAATGGGTTGTTTTGGAAGGCTCCTATACTGTTTTTTTGGCTGCATTTGCAGTTTTCAGCTTTTAAATTCAATTGGATTCTAAACTGGGCTTCTGTTAACTTTTATGCAGTCAGCAACATATGGAAAAGTACTCGTACTGGATGGCGTGATTCAACTAACGGAGAGAGATGAATGTGCATATCAAGAAATGATTACTCACCTTCCACTTTGCTCAATTCCAATTCCGAAGAAGGTACTATACTTTGTCCAAGGATTGAAATAGAATACCGCAATTGAAGCTACAATATTGCGGTTGTAATCCTTACCATTCAGCAACGGCTTACACACATGTTGAGGCTTATTCTGCAGGCCGTTACAGCTGCAGCACCTACATACCACCACAATGCTCTTACCTTATGTTTTACAAAATTTCCAACAGGCTATGATGCTTTTGAAGAAAAATCCTGATTGTGACGCCCGCAATTTATAGTATAACATGATCTACAACTGCTAAATTCCGTGATTGCAAACCATGACCACTCCTTAGAACTTGACTTTGCACTTTACAAGCAAGGAATAGCACGCATGAAGATTTCCTTTAGGGAGATCATATTGTAATTTGACACTTCAAGATCAGACCTTGAGGATTATGAAATATATGGGAGAAGAGTTGAAGTCAGGAGTGTTAAAAATTTACCATCAGACAAAGTACCTATTTGTTATTCTATTATAACTTGTTGAAAGTAACTTACTGACATGGTTCAATTTTCTGAAGACCTTGCAATTGGAAAACTTGACTATACAGTTTCTTCATTTTGTTCCCTCATTTTTTCGTTTGTTTCTGCAGGTTTTGGTAATTGGTGGAGGAGATGGAGGGGTCCTGCGGGAAGTTGCACGACATTCTTCTGTTGAACATATTGATATATGTGAAATAGATGAGATGGTGGTTGATGTGAGTTGGATTTCCTTCGTTTCAGTCTTTCCCATGTTAAAATTACCATTAGGCTTATCTGTGAAACAAATGATTTTGGCTTCTTGTGATAGAAGACAATGTCCGTGAATTCTTTCAAGACTTCAACAGTGTATATTAGCCATTGGTTTTTATATATCCTTTACTAAATGATTTGAACATTCTGGTTATGTTTTTACAGGTTTCAAAGCAATATTTTCCCGCTGTAGCAGTTGGATTTGAGGATCCCCGTGTATCACTACATATTGGTGATGGTATGAATGGACCTTTGCCTTATTTTATATATACTTCTCGACCTCCTTACAGTCACTGTTAAACTTTGATGTTAACATTTCAGGGGTGGCATTTTTAAAGGCTGTTCCGGAAGGAACCTACGATGCAATTATTGTAGATTCATCTGATCCCATTGGTGATTGGCAACTTTCTTTATAAATGTTGATGGAATTTCGTGAGATCAATCATTAAGTTTCAAGTTATCCTTTTCATGTGGGTACCATTGTTTCGATTTGCTCAGGTCCTGCACAGGAGCTCTTCGAAAGACCCTTTTTTGAGTCTGTAGCAAAGGCACTTCGTCCAGGAGGAGTTGTATGTACTCAGGCAGAAAGCATATGGCTTCACATGCACATCATTGAGGATATTGTGGCAAACGGTCGCCGGGTCTTTAAAGGCTCTGTCAATTATGCATGGACCACTGTTCCAACTTACCCAAGGTTTGTGGTTAACATCATCCATCTATTACTTTCTTTTCCCCTCGCCTTCCTTGCTGTAGCCCAATTTGTTCCCATAATTTGGATCTCTTTATAAGACGGACTCCCTTTTTCTGGCCATTTATAAGCCTATTTGTATCCATTGTACATTTGACGTTCTTTGCTGCTGATGTTACAATTTGATGTTCTGTTTCAGTGGGGTTATTGGTTTCATGCTTTGCTCTACCGACGGACCTCCAGTTGATTTCAAGCACCCTGTCAATCCTATAGAAGCTATTGATAACCAGAGCCGGCCATTAAAATTCTACAACTCCGAGGTTTATCAACTATTTTCTAATTCTGCATCTTTTTGCCTTCCAATTGAGACCCAAAAATTGATAAGAAATGATAATCTGATGTTGCTAATTTCAGATCCACACGGCATCTTTCTGTCTGCCATCTTTTGCAAAGAGGGTTATTGACGCAAAAAGCAAGTGAAATTAGCTTGAAGAGCACTACGAGGAGGCAGGAAGTTTTAGTTTTGTAGCTAACCCTACTCGCATCTACCACTCGGAATGATCCATCTATATTTCAGTCTCGAATAAGTAGTCGTAAAAATTTAGTTGCTTATGGTTTGATCGGGAAGAATTGTGCCATGATTGCAATGGATTGATTAGGACATTCCTCGTAATTAGCTCTCAAACTGTGGAAGCTTTTAAAATCCAATCAATTAGCTTTTTTAAGACAAGATTTCTATGAAGGACATTGCATTACATAGCACTTTTTAAGACAAGATTTCTGTGAAAGACATTGCGTTACATACTTATCACGTGAAGGGGAGTGAAAACCAAAGAAGCAATTTCGACTAAAAAGTTTGAGGATAAACTGATTTTGCATTTCGCCGGAGCGGTGGCAATAAGCTGAGTTCAAGGCTCAATTGGGCTCGGATAGTTCGAAGTTAGACTCAAATTGCTTGATTTTTTAAAAATTTAAAGTAAAAAGCTAGAAGTAATATTGTTTTCCTGATAGTTATTGGGTTTTGAGTTGAGCCATGCCTAGCTGGAGCTCAATTAAACTAAGCCTAATCTACTGACTTTGTACGGGTTCTAGTTGGGCTGGTTGAATTGTCATGCCTATTTTGCAGTGCTGGCAAAAACCGAAAGGGAAAAGGTTGCAGAAAAATCCCAATGGAGCTTTTATTTTTGGGCCATGAAATTGCTGCTCGAAGACAGCTTCAATATCTCGTGTAATGCTCAATGCTCTGGGTACTGGTTTTATCATCTTTCTTTTCCATCGTCTGCCATTTGTGTTCAAAGAGATAAACCAAGCAAGCCACCTACTTGGCTACTTGATGATATACCCCAGCAAATTAATTTGAACTGAGTCCATTCCCTTGTTCATAGCACCAATATCAAGGCAATTATACAAGCTCCAAAAAACGAAATGCTAGAGCTTGTGTTTGAGAGCCACCTACTTTCTCATCAAGTACCGGTATCACAAAACTCCCCGTCACATCACAGCGTCAAAGATACAATACAAAAGAATTCGAGTTCCATATATCTCCAAGAACTCTGTTAGGATATTCACTGTATCTTATTATTTTAATTGTAACATTTTATTATTAAATATTTAAATAATGATTAAAAATATAAATCGAAAGGTCTTATTTAAATTGGCTTCTTGGATAAGAGTTGTTGTACAAATAGAAATCCATCTTAAATGAAGATTGCAGGAGATCATGTTTCTTTTTGAGATATGGTTAATGCAAGATGACGAGTTTGATGGCGTAAAGGTTTCCGGGCCTTGAATTTTATCACTGCGTGACTATGTTCTTTGAAGTAGATATGTTAGTGATATGGGATTCTTTCTTGGTGCATGTTGGCATGAATTTTTCTAGTTTTTGTCCTATTTGCGTGGGTAATTGGGTGTTTGTCTCTTGGTAACAATTACGACAGTGATTTGGTGAGGTTCTTTCTAATGAATGTTTATGTTGAATGAAAGAGCAAAAAGTGTGTGGTCTTTGATCTGAAGATTCTTACTGTTTTGCGGAAGACGCGTGTGATGTTGCCAAGTGTGAAGAAAATTAGAGACAACCGAAGGTGTGTTGATGCAGGCGTGACTCAGCTCTTACACTTGAATCGTGCTTGACTTGGTGAAGTTCTTACTGGGCGTTTATTTAATGTATCATACGTGATCTTGTTTCTACTAAATATACACGTGAGTCATTTGGCTTGTAAGTGGTTCTTGATTTGTATTTGGGTGCATTTTATCATTGGTGAATCGACAGTTCATATGGCTTTTAATGTTCAGAAAATTGGGGCATAGTTGGAGATACATTGTTATATGCCTGAACCTTCGTGTTTGAAAGGCATTATTATGCGCTAAAGGATAGTGTGCGTGAACTGGAAGTCAGGTGATGATACCTGCGTGATTATTCAGTTGCTCATGGTTTTGTGATTGTGCAGGAAATTATTCATTGTCTTTTTGTCAAGTGTCTTCTTGAGTGTTGAATTATTTGATTAATCACTTGAGTGATTTATTCACTATTCTTGTTTTAAAAGATTATTGAGAAAAATCATCTGTTGAGGTTAACATGAGTCAGTCGTGTTATTGGGTGTGAATCACTTTCAGGGGTAGTAAGGACGAGTGTTAGTGTAAAGGGTTAAGTGGAGTTGGCTTATTAAAGTCTTGTATAAAACTATCGTTGTCTTTTGATGAAAGTATTAAGTTGGGTGAGAGCCCCATAGATATAGGCAAAGTATGCAGAACTGTGTTAACAAATATTGGTGTTTATTTATTTTGTTGCAATTTAATTCTTCTGGCTTTTGATTGTGCTAGAAATGATTACCGTAATTCAAAGTGTTTGTGAAACTAATACACCCCTACAGTTCTATCAATTGGTATCAGATAAAGGTCACCTAATCAGAACTTGATACAATAAGTTGGTGTAGATCCGCATTTCACAAACATGGCTACAAGAGAAGATGCATCGATTATTAGGCCACCGTTGTTGGATGGTTTTAATTATCATGCATGGAAGGCATGTATGAGAGTTTTTATTAAGGCATAAGGAGCAAAGGCATGGAATTCAGTGCTATATAGCTGGACACATCTAGTGATGACTCATGACAAAAGAGAAATAGTCCTAAAAGATCCATCTAAATGGATAAGAGTTGAAGAAAAGAGAGCCATGCATGCCATTTTTAGTGCTATAGATGAAGGTCGTTTCTCAATGATACCAGCCTGTGAATCGGCTAAAGAAGCATATGATACTTTGCAAACTATACATAAAGGATCAAAATGTGTGATAGCCTCAAAACTTTCGATGTTAGTTGTAAGGTTTGAAGAACTGAAGAAGGATGATAGTGAGATAATTGGACATTTCCATGAGAGATTGCGTGATATAGCAAATCAACGACATCAACTTGGAAAGAAAGACTCTAACCTCAAATTCGAAAAGAAGATGCTGAGATCACTACCTCCAAGATTTATTCCAAAAATTGTAGCAATCAAGACTTGTCATTGGAGAAGGTAATTAAGATTCTTACCAATTTTGAAATGACTTTGTTGAGGAGTAAGCAAGAAAAGAACAAAGGATTGGCACTACAAGCTGAAACTAGAAAGGGCATAAATGATATAAAAGATGATTCCAATGAAAACGAGGATTTGGTTTTGTTAACACGAAATTTTAGCAAGTGGCTGAAAAGAGTGAAAAAGGATAGACCCGAATTTAGGCAAAACGGTAAGAGTTTATCAAACAACAACTGTAAATAATAAGTCAAAACTCAGAAGGGTGAAAGAAAAGCAAGGAGAATCCAATGCCATGAGTGTCAAGGCTTCAGACATGTGCAAGCGGAATGTGTTAATACCCTGAAGAAGAGAAAAGGGAACTCCTTTACGAGCACTTGGAGCGAGAATGAATCCAAAAGTGAGTATGGTAGTGAAGAAGATATTGTGAACAATGTTGTGTTAGTTGTTTTATACAACAAAAGTCCAATTGCCTGCTTAACAGTAACTAAGAAGGAAGTACTTAATGATAAAAAGTGAGCAAATCTAAAAATTTTGAGAAAAATACAGACAAATAATATCAAAGGTCAATCTCAGATTATAACAGTGATGGCAGTGGTTCAGATGATGAAAAGGAGAATATTTACGAACCTTACAAATTAATGTATATAAAATGGGTGAAAACATGTAAAAGAATGAAAAGTTTAATGAAGAAAGCTTATTTATAAAGAACTTTATTTGTGGCTTAGAGAAAAAAATGATGTCGACACTAGTTGAACTTGATGAAGTAAAACTGAAATTGGTCAGCACTGAAAAGGGATTGAGAATGTTAAATGGTGGCATGGAGATTGAGGATGTTAAATGGTGGCATCGAGAAGTTAGAAAAATTATTAGAAATCGGTAAGATAAAAGGGGATCTTCAAGGCATTGGCCAAAAAGGTAAGCGATGAGCAAATTAATATGTCCAGATCTATTTAAGAAGAAATTTCAAAAAAAAAAATCAGAGATTTGTTCCTACATGTCTTTTTTGTGAAGTTATCGGTCACAAAAGACTAAGGTGTTACAAGTTACTATAGATGTTGTTTCAAAGAACCCAAATCCAAATGAGCATTCAATCCTCACACAATTTCCAGCAGCAATCCATAATTTCAAAGCACATTTGGATTAAAAAGAGTCAATTGCAAGCTCTCGTAGCCCTTGAAACTATGAAGGCAACTTCACAAAATGATTGGTATTTTGATAGTGAATGTTCACGTCATATGACAAGAGATCAGAGTTACTTATCTAATTATCAAAGCTGAATGGATGGACATGTGACATTTGGAGATAGAAAGAAGGCTTCGGTATTTGGTAGAGGGAAGTTAAACGTGGATGAACTGCCACATCTAAAAAATGTACTCCATGTCGATGGACTAAAAGCAAATTTGACAAGTATAAGCCAACTTTGTGATGATGGTTTATTAGTTAAATTTTTAAGTGTTGAATGCAGTGTTGGGCCCCGTTTCCGGAACCCAACCTCGAAATCATAAATCGAAAAAATAAAGTGGCGAAAACGAAAGAAATGGATCACAAAGCTAAAGTGGGCCAACTTCGAATCGAAAACCAAAGAAATCTAAACGCTTAAAGTCAAACCAAAATGCGTGCGGAAACCAAAGGAATCGAAAGCTTAAGGAGCCAAAGAAATCGAAACGCTTAACTCCGACATCCGAAAACGTATACTTTAGAAAAACGTTGAAAACTTAAAGACACACTTAGTCTAAACCAATCCAAATCGGTATAATTTTTTTTCAACTTTATTCAAAGCAATATAAATTCCAAATGGAATTCGTCAATCCCACAACCTCAATTCATTTGCTTCTTCCAATTCAATCATATCTCATATCTCATCTTAAAAAAAAACACTTATCTTTCTTTTTCGTAAAAATCTCCCACACACATATATATGTCAACAAGTCATATACAATTTTCATCAACTTAATCGGAAGCTTTTTCCAATGCATTACATTCGAATTCATCTTATCTCATCCATATACGAATTTCATGCCATATCCATACACAAATTCACATTTAGAAATTGAAAATCTTAGGGACTAAATTGAACTTCAATTCCTTTAGATAACTTGTAGCTTCATATCTCTAGTTTATTTTGCAACAAGAATCAATCCAATTGGATCTCCACAGATCGAGATATCACCGAAATACTGAAGCATGTTCAGAAAAATATCTAACTCATTTTGATTTAATCCATCTTTCTCAAATAAATCCCAAAAATCATAAATTTTCCATGGAGAGGTAGAGTAATGTCTTAGAAATCTAACGCTTCAAAAATCAGGTTAATCAGATGTTGGACGAAAAAGATATAAGCAAAAGAATGGCAAAGGGTCAGATTGGGAAAAAATCACAAATCAAAACGGCAGAGTCGCACTCGCGAGGGGAGGAGTGCGCATTGGGCGCGCGCTCGTGATCGCGAGCTGCGACTTTCCTCCTCCCCCTTTTTTTTATTTTTTTACCAAAAATTTCCAAAATTTATAACTTTTGATCCAGAGCTCCAAATTTTACAAATTTGATATCAATGGAAATCTCAAAGGAAGTTATACAACTTCCATGAAGGGTTTGAAAACCAATTTGGCCTCTAAAGGAGTCAAAAATCCACTCAAAATTTCTGTCCAATTAATGTCACCCTAAACAGTAACATAACTTCTAAAAATCTTAACTTCCTATTCCATTGCACAACAATTCCATAATTTATATCAATGTAAAGATAAAAACACAATATAAAACCTTAAAGAAGGACTTAAAAGCAAGTTCTATCTCTAACTTAGTCAAATTTCACTTTAAAGTTTCTGCCCCTTATATTCACCCTAAACAACCAAACTTCAAAAATTCACATCATTCAATTCCCACATCCAAAAATGGCATATTAAACATCCTTGTAAAGCTATGCAATTCCTATATAACTTTCAAGAAGGCTACTTGATCCAATTCAAACCATATCAGTCCAAAATTTGCCTCAAAGCCAGCATCCACAAAACCTACCCTTATGGACATTTTCAAAAACAAAGCAAAATAACTTAAATTCGAATGATTATAACTTTCAATTCCGATATCGAAAAATGTCATACTTTAAAGCGATAGAAAGCTATCAACAGAAGCTACAACTTTCATGAAGATCATTTTATCAAAATCCTTCCAGATCAACCCA
>JAOSBK010000001.1:4691664-4711864 GCA_027568895.1 Erythroxylum shatona | reverse complement strand
AGAAACAACGAAAAATCACTCTTGAAAGCCCATAAAATCGAAACCCTAGCCATCCTTTCTCTCTTCTTCTTCTCCATTGCCGACTTTCCCTTTCTCTCTCATTCTCTCTTCTTTTCTTTCTCTAATTTTCGTGGGTTGCTTCTCCTCCAAATGACAGCCACTCCCTTTATATAGTGCCATGTCATTAATGAATGGCCAATGACTGAATTGCCCCTCCATCAAAGCCTTGCAACATAACCTTTTAAGTGATGTACCCATTATGTCCCTAACCTCATGCTACTTTAGGACAATTTCTAATCATCAATTTGAAGGAATTTGCCAAAACTTCCTTCTAGAGAAATGTTCCCTATTGTCTTAATTTCATAATTCCACAAAAATCATTCAATTTGGAGCACTACATCAAAAGTTATAGCCCAAACATTTCGGACTGTCATTTGCTAAAACATTTTCCAGTACTTTAATTCCCTCCCAAAATTGACCTTCTTAAGGACCAAATTGAAACTCGACTTCTTCATAACAATTGTAGCTCTATTTCTCTAGTTTAATCCAAATCAAGAATCACCTTAATTGGATTACTAGAACAAAAGTTATGGCCAAAATACGTTCAGATGTCTCTAATCCAAGATTGCACACTAATCCGAAATTCAATTCAGAAATTGAAAGTCTTAGGGGCAAAATTAAAATTTCATTTCTCCATATTAATTGTAGCCCCATGTCTCAATTTTATTTTGCCTCAAGAATCACTTCAATCGGATCTCGACAGATCCCGAATTTCGCAAAAGACTGAACTATGTTTAGAAAATTATCCAACTCACTTTGATTTAATTAATTATCCTTAATTTAATCTCATAAAATTACAAATTTCCCATGAGGATGTAGATAATTGTCTTAGGAATCCAACGCTTCGAAAACTAAGTCAATCGGATATCGGACAGAAAAGATATGAGCAAAAGATTGCAAAGGGGTCAGATTAAAGGAGGAAATCACAAAGAAATCAAAACGGCGTCGCATGGAGGAGTCCGAAAACGGCGTCGTGTGGAGCAAAAACGCGCGCGTGCTGAGGGGGAAACATGAAACGACATCGCAGCAGAAACGAGAAATGACGTCGTTTGGAGAACGGGCGCGCGCGGATACGAAGCAAAACGGCGTCGCTCTGGGCGAGGGCGAGCTCGCCCTCGCGGCTCGCACCCAGGGAGCCCTCACTCGCCCTCACCCGAGGGCAAGCAGGCGCGCTCGCTCGCCTTCGCGAGGGCGAGCAGCGCCCGGGAATTTTCAATTTTTAAAAAAAAAAATCCAAATTTCCAAAAATCATATCTCTTGCATCCGAACTCCAAATTAAACAAATTTGGTCTCTATAAAAATCTTAAAGGATGCTCTACAACTTCCACGTAGAACTCCACAATCAATTCGAACTATAAAATGATCAATTTTCTAATCAATGATTTGTCCAAAATAATGTCAATTATCTCATTCAGTTAACTTCCATAACTCATACCAATCTATTCAAATCCCAAAGTTTTCAAAATCAAACATTTCTTTTCTTATCAATTTCCTTTAAACATAAATACATCCATAACATAATAAATATAGGAACCCAATCATTTAATTTCACTTAATATTTCTAAATTTCACTTAAAAATTGGGGTCCAACAGTCACAGTCTGCAGCTCACACTGACTCACCTCCTCCGCCTCTAGTGCTGACAGTTGCAGATGAGACATCACCTATTGCTCCTCATGCTACACCATTCCCTTCCCCAACTCATATATCATCCAATACCTGTTTATCAGATGGAGGAGACGTCCGCCAGCTTGCAGCTGAGGACTTAATGGAAGAAAGTTTATAACAATTGTCAATAAACAGTAAGTGAAATCACATTACTCATTATTTGCTTTTTATTAAGTCTTAGGTTTATCAATTTTTTCATAGTATAAAATAATTTATAATATTAGGTTGGCTCTGTTTGGACCAAGTTTCAGAAATATGACTTCCACATTTAAGTAAAGGATTAATCCTGAGGGTTATGTGTGGAAGAATATATCTGAGGCCACAAAGCAATTTTACTTTCAGGAGTTTGAGGTACAATAAATATTTATTTTCTTTTTATATTGATTTATATACACAAATTACATAAATATTATTATATTATATAATTTTTCCTTCTTATTTTAGAAAGAATTTTACTGGGATTCTTGTTTCAACGCCAGCATGTATAAAGTATGGGAAAAGAAAGCTTGTACATGTTATCACGACTTAATTAATGTGATACGCAAGGCTGATGCACGACCGCGTTATACTTCGGAGGAAATTTGGAGTCGTTGGACCAAGTATTGGACATCACCTGCGGTAATGTCCATCTCAAAGCGTAACTCTGTCAATAGACGTGGAGGCACGGGGGGAGAGAGTCTTCCTGTACATACAAGAGGATCAATTACCCACTACGAGCATGCATATAAACTTGTAAGTATCTAAATTTGACACTTATTTTGTATATATTTTACTTTGCTGTATTGTACATAATGATTATAGTATAAATGTCTGGTGTCATATATGGCTTTGTTAAGTTATTTTCTTTGCTCAACAGGGGAAAAATATCATAAAATAGAGGAAACTCTGCCAAAATTTTTATAAATTGTAGTTCACATATAACAATTAGGTTATACATGTAGGAAAAGTCATTAGGCATCAAACTTACACCTATTCAACTGTTTTTGCACACCCACACAAAGAAACATGATGATGTGACATTCATCAACACCTGATGTAGAGAGTTGAATGTATGTGAAATTACTACATTTTTATAATTTCTTAACAATAATCTCTTACTAATGTAAACATTGCTTCTTAATAGGACCAAATACAGCAAACCATTCAACGACAGTCTCAGGAGGAACAACCTGTAGATGAGACTCAGACATATCTTGATGTTGTGGGTGGTAGGGACCATCGTGGAAGGATATTTGGGCTAGATTCATATGCGAACACATGTTATTTGCGCTCTTCCCTGTCCAGTACAGTAGCATCTTCTAGGCCAATGCACAGCAATGAAGTAACCGAGCTTCGGGCCACAGTGGACACATTGAAGAAGTAGATAGCTCACATGAAAGAGGTTAACATGAATGAACGGATGGAGCACATGGAGCAGGTGGCAAAGATGAGAGAGGAGATGGAGCAGGTGGCAAAGATGAGAGAGCAGATGGCTAAGATGAGAGAATAGATGGAGTAGACAACTAAGATGAGAGAGGAGATGGAGCGGATGGATAAGATGAGAGTGGAGATGGAGCAGATGGCTAAAATGAGAGAGCAGATGGAGCAGATGGCTAAGATGAGAGAGTAGATGGAATAGATGGCTCAACTTAGATAGGAGATGGAATAGTTGAAGGGGGGCTTAGCAGTTTAGAGCACCCACGATCACCACGACATTAGCTTATCCTTGTCATTTGCTTTTAATTACAAACATAAGTTATATACACTGTAATGTTTTTATTATCAATTAAAATAATTTTAACGTTATATTATATATATATATACAAATTAATTTGTTATGCACAGATAATTGGCAACTCTTAACATTATGCATTTATCACAATATCATGAAACTGTAATTTTTTTAAAAAATTTCTTGCCTTATATTACTAACGGAATATAAAATATTGTTAGAAATTGAATCTTTTTTACCAATAGAAATAATATCACTGTCGGTAAGTATGATGACATTTCTTGTCCATTACCTTCGGTTTACTGATGGAAATGTGTCCGTTGCTACAAGTTACTAACGGAGTAATATTGACTGTTGGTAATATATTTTGGGCCGTTGGTAAATTACCGATGGAAGATCACCGTCGGTAACTTTGACTATGGTCCTTTTAATGATGATTTTGTCCGTCTTTGATTTTCATTGATAATTTATTTTACCGACGAAAATTGGCCGTTTACTGACGGTATTGTCTATCGGTAAACAACTGATTTCTTGTAGTGTTTGTTAAAGGATAAGGTCAGTAAAAACCCCTTAACAGTCTATGGTAGTATCCAACATATAACTAGTTCTAGAGAGCTCCGAATCTCTGATATATTCCGTGTAGTTTCTCACTTCATCATTACCTCTACTTTTTTTAGGTCTCCCAATCTGTCATGTTCAGATACTATATAACCCAACATTTTATTTGATTAACCTAAGATTCATTCTTATTGAACTTGGCATATAATTGTTTCTACCTCCATGATATGTAAGATTAATCTCTACGTTCAAAAATATTCTCTTTACTTTTCGAATACACTCCAAATATCCTCTATGATCATAATCACTAATTGATACAATTTTGCTTGGATCACTTTAATCTTCAATACCATAATACTGTCGGGGCATTGTTAACTCTAACAGCTATAATCCAAAACTCATTGTGCTTGTGATTAGTTCTGGTAATTCTTTAACTATCTATTCCTCAATGAGGTAGTATTTTCTCATATCATTTTCAGTTTCTCAATTAACTTCTTTTCTCAATTGATTTTCTCAATTCATTCAATTTCCTCTGATTTCACATTGACTTGTTCTAATGTCTGTTCATTTATACTAGTTTCTCCATACATTTCGATTTATTTGAAATCTTAATTTCCTGTGTTGGTAACACATTCATCATATCTGATTTGTATCTCTTATACTTAATGTCACCTTAAATTCAAGAATCCCATCACATAGTTGAATACATTACATCAACAAAATGCATATACTCCTAGTAACATATTCTACATCTTATGCTTGAGTCTCCATTAGGATTAGGACTCTAATATCATTTTTGATTTATTCCTTCATTGATTATTTTTAAGAATAAACTATCTGGTCTACTTAATCTAATTTGGTGAAATTCTTCTTCGTAAGAATATTTCTTATTTCTATCATTTATATTATTCGTGTAACCTTTATCAGTCCACTGTTTCCATCATTACTTATCAGACATTCTTAGTATCCAAGAATATTAATTTCTATTGTTTCTTACAAGGTCTTAATGTTCTGGTTACCAAAATCCGATGAAGTAGTAGACATCATTATTGTCATATATGCTTAGATGTGTAATATCAAGGTCATCCCATTCTATCTAAAGATTTATCTCTGATGGATCACTAATTATCTTACTATGGTAATACTTTGATCTCAATTGATCATATACAATATTTCTCTCTTTATCCTTGCCACGATCGAGGCTTCCTCGCATTAACACATACTAAAATCAATTCTACTCCAATTTTTCAGAATTTACTTCTTCTAGTATGACATCATGTCATAACGATTCAACTACCATATTTGGTGCATTAACTATTCTCATTTGATTCATCATCTTTTTCTCTATCTCATTTCTATCTCATCTTCCTATTGTCATTTATTTCATCTCCCATATGTATACTCTCAATCAATTCAAAATTATAGATGTATAAACAACATCAAATTTTGATCTCAATTTCACTAATATATTTTTATGGTGGATCGTAACTCTTGTCACATTAATCAAACAACCACTTCGATTCCAATTTCATCTTCTTAAGATCATAACAATTTCTGTTTTCATTACATTCTACTTGTATACGTTAATCTCATCATTTCAACTTGTCTCCCTATTTTCCTTAAACAATCCATGACAATACATTCGCATCTTTATCACATTCGAGGATATAACACCACAGTACAATCTTAGTGTCATATTTAATAATACATCCACCAATACAAATATGTTGAATCATTCTCTGTCATATTTACCCATATACTATTTCTCATTTCTAATTATCCACGAACTTTCGTTTTCTCACATTCTAAAAAAGCATCACTTTTCTCACTAATTCTATTAACTCAAACTCTTAACACATGCTCATGCGTGTGACTCATAATCATGATAATCAAACTAGGGATCAGTTGCTACTGTCTGTTATGACATGACAAAAATACATTTATCTTGACACATATTTCAAAAAATGCCCATGTAAGATACTAAAGTAGAGCTTTGATATCATAAGTGTTGGGTCCCATTTTTGGAGCCCAACTTCGGAATCATAAAATGTGAGCGTATTTCTCTATAGGGTTATTTAAATGAAATCTCCTTAACCATTATCGATTCATCTTTATGCTCTGATACCATAAGTGTTGGACCTTGTTTCCGGAGCCCAACTCTAAAATAATAAACTATAAGCATATTTTCCTGTAGGGTTATTTCAATGACATTTTCTTAACCATCATCGGTTCATCTTCATGCTCTGATACCATAAGTGTTGGTTATCCTGCCCTCATAAGACTCGTGTCTGATGTCCTAAGTGACATTTGAACACGCATCCCACAAGGGAGAAGCCTACACTAGTCAAACGGTGGAATCACAATTTGACTTATTCAGAATAATTGTAGCTCCATGTCTCTAGTTTATTTTGAAATAAGAACCATATCATTCAAGATATGATTAAAAATCCAAAGTATGTTCATGACTAATTCACGCTCTTGCAATCGATGCCCTCATTTTGTTTCCATCAATCTTTTTCAAATCAACTCCAAAGACTACCAATTTTTATGAAGAGATAGAGAAATGTGTTAGGAATCTATTGGTTTAAGAATCAAGCCATTTAAAGGTTAGATGAAAAATTTATGGTCAAAAATCCTGAATGTGATCGTACCAGACACTCTCGTGTGATCGCACTAGTGTGATGTTGTTCTTCCTTCAATCCACAACTTTTGTCGCGCTCACACCATTGTTATTTGCAATTGCACCAGATACATATTTAGGCATAACTTTCACTAGAGAGGTCAGATTAAGGTCATTCTTATACCGTTTCGAAGAAGACTTCAAGACCTATAACTTTCATGAAGATTCTAAAGAAAGTTTTTGTCTCTAAAAGGGTCAAAATTTCAAAGTAATATAGCTATCCGTATGCACATCCCACACAGCATTACTAACTTATAATGATCATATCTCTCAGCTTCGATATCAAAAAAATTCATACTTTATATCATTGGAAAGATAGAAAGATAAACTACAACTTCTAAGAAGACAACTTTGTCTAATTCAACCTAGATAAATACATCTTTCCCAATACACATTTTCACCCTTATAAAAGACTTGAAAATGCAATGTACAACTTAGAAGGTCATGAGCAAAACGTAATCATATTTCATTAACATCAAAATATAAGAGTTTTACAAAGCTTCAATGGGCATTCTAAGCCACAATACAATATTTCATAAAATCCTAGAATACAAAAGGTACTTGAACAAATAATACTTGAAATGAGACTAAAGCCTCGTGTTTACAAAGTCTAGCTTAAAATACAAAAATATGCCTAATTGGTGTGATGCCTTGACTCTCTTTCAATCGATCTCTTGCTCATCACCTAAATATGTGAAGGAGAATGGGGGTGAGCTTAAAGGCTCATAGATAACAAGTTTATAATGGGAAACAAGAAAAACTATTGAAAATGCTCAATGTTATAATAATTTCGCATCAAATCCATAAAACACATATTTCCCAAGTTCTCACATTATCAAGCAGTTCATAAATACATACACATGCATTCATCAAACTTGTCAACAAACATCAGAAATGGTTTGGGTAGGTCTGTAAATAAAACATACTAACACATTTCCACATAATAGTCTTGTGTAGTCGTAAGCAGAACGTACTATCGCAATCCCACATAATGGTCTTACATAGTCATAAATATGAGGGAGTCCATGTGGGAGATCTGTGCCACTAGCAGGTAGGTGGGAGAAGCCTTTAATAAAGTGAAAGTGCACTTGACATAACATAATGGACTACCACAAGACCATATAATCATGCATTTCACATCTTGTAAACGTATTGCCTTGCACATTTTCGAAACATGATATCATAAACATAACATCTTTTTAATAACCATTTTCACATTCTATCCATAAATTATTAGCACAATTCATATACCAAACATATAGCAATTTATCAAAGCATTTAAAGAGCAATAAATTCACATTTATAAAGTAGTTGAAAACGTTAAATTCCATTTATTTGAAAGAAACATTAATGACTTATTTATTCAAATATAAACATGAGACCCACCTTGAATTCCTTGCTTAAAATTTGCTTAAGAAAGCCTCTTCTCTTTCCTTTCTTGATTTCCTTCAACAATGGCAAAAGTCCCATTCAATAGAAATTCAAATTGAAAACCTAAAGAACACACATTCATAGGGAACTCTTGCAAGTGTTTTGAAAACACTCTATCTCTTGTAACTTGTTTCATTTAGTTGATATTAGTGGAACCACCTACGTGAGACCTCTAGATGTAGATAACAATTAAGTTGTCGAACCAACTAAATTGTAGTGTGTTCTTTTTACTTTCTTGCAAACACTATAAATCTACAAAGGCAAACTCTTCTTTCATCAGTATCTTGCAAAAGAAGATAACAAAACTGAAGGCAAATCCTAACAACATTACTAATGTTTTTGGTGGTTTCTATCTTTTACGTTGCAGAAATATCGTATTCACAACAGAAAAGTTTTGAGAGCCAATGTTGCCCTAGCTTAAGAATTCCCTGTAAGAGTTCTATGATTTTTATAGTTTCTTATCACTTACAAGTTCATCATAGAGTTTTCGTCATGGAAACCAGGAAATAAGACTAGTTTATACATATATATTTCCCTTTTGAAGACTTTGAAACTCAATGTTTTATAATGGTAGGAGAAGAAAAGTTGGTTAGTAGCAAGTAGAAAGTTTTAAAGGTCCCGAAACTGCAGAGCTTAAATAGAATCCAATTGACGAGTGCCTATACATTTATGGCTAGTGATGTTGTGGAACATATACTAGCAACATGGTGTATCTTAATTAGTTAAAATTACGATGAAGAGTTGAATTTATGTTTTCGTGTTACAACAGAGAAGAAGAGTTATGTTAGGATATTTACTATGTTTTATTATTTTAATTTTGGCATTTTTGGTTATTGGATATTCAGATAATGATTAAAAATATAAATCAAGAAGTCTTACTTGAATTGGATTCTTGAATAAGTGTTGTTGCATAAATAGAATTCTATCTTGAATAAAGATTGGTGTGGATCACGTTTCTTTTTGAGATATGGATAATGCAAGATGACGTGTGTGAACGGGGTGTGAAGGTTTTCCAGTTTCTTTGATTTACAACGATGTGATTCTGTTCTCAGTACAAGATACGTGAGTCATCTGTGATTTGGTGAGGTTCTTTCTAATAAGCGTTTATGTTGAATAAAAGAGTAAAAAGTGCGTGATCTTTGACATGAAGATTCTTACTGCTTTGAGTAAGGTGTGTATGTGTGACGTTGCCAAGTGTGAAGAAAATTGGAGACAGCTGAAAATGTGTTGATGCATACGTGACCCAGCTCCTACACTTGAATCGTAGTTAACTTGTTAAAGTTCTGGCTAGGCATTTATTTAGTGTATTGTGCGTGATCTTGTTTATGCTAAACATACACGTGAGTCACTTGGCTTATGAGTGGTTTTTGATCTGTGTCTTATGCATTTTGTCATTAGTGAATGGGTAGATCATATGGTTTTTAGTGTTTAAAAAAATTGGGGCATAGCTGGAGATATATTGTCTGGTGCATGAGCCTTCATGTTTGAAAGGTATTATTGTGGGCTAAAAGATAGTGTGCATAAATTGGAAGTGTAGTAATAATATCTGCATGATTATCCAGCTGCTTATGATTGGTTACGCAGGAAGTTGTCTCTTTGTTAAGTGTCTTCTTGAGTGTTGAGTTGTTTGTTTAATCACTTGAGTGATTTATTCACTGCTCTTGTTTTAAAAGAATGTTAAGAAAAATCTTTTATTAAAGTTAACACGAGTCGGTCGTGTTATTAGGTGTGAATCACTTTCATGGGTAATGAGAACGAGTGGTAGTGTTAAGAGTTAAGTGGTGTTGGCTTATTAAAGCCTTATGTAAAAATATCGTTGTCCTTTGATGAAAGTATTAATCTAGGTGAGGGCCCTGCAGACATAGGCAAGGTGTGCCGAACTATGTTAACAAACGTTGGCGTTGATTTATTTTATTGTATTTTAATTCTTCTGATTTTTTATTGTGTTAGAAATGACTACCATAATTTGAAGAGTTTGCGAAACTAATACACTCCTATGGTTCTTTCAATTGGTATCATAGAAAAGTCACCTAATCAGAATTTGGTATAGCAAGTTAGTGCAGATCCACATTTCGCAAACATGGCTACAAGAGAAGGTGGATCGATTACCAGGCCACCGCTGTTGGATGGTTCTAATTATCCTACATGGAAGGAACATATGAGAGTTTTTATTCAGGCACAAGGAACAGAGGCATGGAATTTAGTGCTATATGGCTAGACACATCCAGTGATGACTAATGACAAGGAAGAAATAGTACTTAAAGACCCATCTGAATAGACAAGAGTTGAAGAAGAGAGAGTCCTTGGAAATTCTCAAGCCATGCATGCCATTTTTAGAATTATGGATGAAGGTCGTTTCTCAATGATATTAGCTTGTGAATCAGCTAAAGAAGCATGGAATACTTTGCAGACTATACCCAAGGGATGAAAATCTATAATAGCCTTAAAACTTCAGATGTTAACTGTGAGGTTTGAAGAACTGAAAATGGATGACAATGAGACAATTGGAGATTTCCATTAAAGATTATGCAATATAGCAAATCAAGCACATCAGCTTGGGAAGAAATACTTTAACCTGAAATTGCTAAAGAAGATACTGAGATCACTACCTTTAAAATTTATTCCAAAAATTGCAACAATCGAGGAGGCTCATGAAATTAACGACTTGTCATTGGAGAAGGTAATTGGATTCTTACCAATTTCGAAATGAATTTGTTGAGGAGCAAATAAGAAAAGAGCAAAGGATTGGCACTACAAGTTGAAACTAGAAAGGACATAAATGATATAGAAGATGAATCTAATGAGAATGAGGATCTAGTTTTGTTAACACAAAATTTCAGTAAGTGGATGAAAAGAGTGAAAAAGGATAGACGCAAATTCAGGCAAAAAGGTGGGAGTTCATCAAACAACAACTTCAAACAATAAGTCAAAACTCATAAGGGTGAAAGAAAAGCAAGGAGAATTTAATGCCATGAGTGTCAAGGCTTCAAGCATATGCAAGCAGGATGCGCTAATACCCTGAAGAAGAGAAAAGAGAAATCCTTTACTAGCATTTGGAGCTAGAATGAATTCGAAAGTGAGTATGGTAGTGAAGAAGATATTATGAACAGTGCTGTGTTAGTTGCTTTATACAACAAAAGTTCAGTTACCTGCTTAACAGTAACCAAGAAGGAAGTAATTGATGATGAAAAAGTGAGCAAATCTAAAAATTATAAGAAAAACGTAAAAAATAAGCTCAAAGGTCAATATTAGATTATGACAGTGATGACAATGGCTTAGATGATAAAAGCAAGAACATTACGAAGCTTACAAATTAATGTATGTAAAATGGGTGCAAACATTTAAAAAGAATGAAAAGTTGAATGAAGAAAACTTATCTACGAAGAACGTTATTTGTGGCTTAGAGAAGAAACTGATGTCGACACTAGCTGAACTTGATGGAGCAAAACTAAAATTGGTTAGTATCGAAAAGTAATTAAGCATGTTAATTGGTGGCACAGAGAAGTTAGAAAAATTATTGGAAATTGATAAGATAAAAGGGGATCTTCAAGACATTGGCTACAAAGGTGAATTTTCTAAGGTGAATGATGAGAAATTAATGTGTCTAGATCTGTCCAAGAAGAAATTTTGAAGAAAAATTGAAGATTTGTTCCTATGTGTCATTTTTACGGAGTTATCCGACATATAAGACCAAGGTGTTACAAGTTACTACAGATGCTGTTTCAAAGAACCCAAAATCGAAGGGGCATTCATTCCTCAGACAATTTCTAGTAGTAGTCTATAATTTTGAAGCACACTTGGGTTAAAAAGAGTCAATTGCAAGCTCTCGTAGCTTTGAAGTCCATGAAGGTGACTTCACAGACTTATCTAATTATCAAAGTTGTATGGATGGACATGTAACATTTGGAGATGGAAAGAAGGCTTGATAATTGGTAGAGGGACGTTAAATGTAGATGGAATGCCACATCTAAAAAACTTACTTAATTTGGTAAGTATAAGCTAACTTTGTGATGATGGTTTATTAGTTAAATTTACAAGTGATGAATGTAGAGTGCTAAATGAGCGAGGATAATGTATGTGAGCAGCAAACGATCAAAATACAATTGTTATATTCTATAGGTCACCAATACTTGCAATTCAGCCTCTTACGATAATAATATAGAGCTATGGCATTAAAATCTTGGACACATCAACTATAAGCTTATTAGTAAGTTGAAGAAATTGAAAGGAATGAAAGGTTTACCCTCAATAAAAAAAGAAGACAAATCGCTGTGTAGTGCATGTCAAATGGGTAAGTAAATTAGAGTGCCACAAAAAGGTCAGATATGTGACTTCCTCACATATACTTGAGTTAATTCATATGGATTTGGTTGGTCCAACACAACATGGTAACATTAGTGGGATGAGATACTTTCTAACTTGTGTTGATGACTACTTTAGATACATTTGGGTATAATTTTTTAGAGAAAAATTAGATGTTTTCAAGGAATTTAAAAGCTTATGTTTGTAGGTTATAAATCTAAAAAATATGGCAGTATTGAGAATTCAGTTAGATCATAAAAGGGAATTTGAGAATGCAAGCTTCAATGAGTTTTGTGATGAATATAGCATCATATAAAAATTTTCAGCACCTAAAACTCCACAGCAAAATGGAGTTGTCTAAAGGAAAAATAGACCTCTTTAAGAAATAGCCAGATCCATGTTGAATGGCAGAAAGATGTTTATGCAATTTTTGGCCTAAGTAGTCAACACAACATGCTACATATGTAATAGAGTTTATCTTAGAAACACCTTGAACAAGACATCTTATGAACTTTAGAAAGGAAAGAAACTAGATGTGAGTTTCTTTTATGTGTGTGGCAGTAGATGCTATATTCTTAGAGATCGGGAACAACTTGAAAAATTTGAGACAAAAAGTGATGAAGGGATCTTTATTGGTTATTCAACTCGTAGTAAAACATATCGAGTGTTTAATTAAAGAACCAAGATAGTGGTAGAATCCATAAATCTAGTGATAGATGATGTATCTCAAGTATATGCTATAGGGCCAGAAGAAAACATGCAAAATTGGTCTTACGAACCAGCTCAAACAAGCAACAATACTACAACCAAAATTGCCCAGATCTGCAGTTAATTGTTGTTGAGGAAATAATCGCAGAAACTGAAGAATTGGCAATTATTTTGAATCAGGGATCTTCCAAGGAACTTGATGTGGAAATAGTCCTATTAAATAGTCCAAACTTGAGAGAAACTGATCTGAACAGGGAACCTTCACCATGAATCAAAAGAAGTCATCCAGAAAAAACGTTATTAGTGATATTAACGAAAGAAGAAAGATAAGAGAAAGAAAAAGAATCGATTACCAAGAACTCGCAAGACATTTGTGCTACACATCTTCAATCGAGCCTAAAAATGTTAAAGAAGCTCTACAAAATGAGTTCTGGATAATAGCTATGCAAGAAGAATTCACTCAATTTGCACGAAATGATGAATGAGAATTGGTGCCAAGACCATCGGATGTGAATGTGATTGGAACGAAATGGGTATTTTGCAATAAAATAGACAAAAGGGCAACATAACCAGAAATAAAGCAAGGTTAGTGGCTTAAGGATATTCTCAAATTGAAGGAATAAACTTTGACGAAACCTTGGCACCAGTAGCATGACTTAAGTCTATTAGACTATTGTTGGGTATAACATGTGTGAAGGGCTTTAAGCTTTATCATATAGATGTGAAGAGTGCCTTTTTGAATTGGTTTATACAGGAAGAGGTATATATTGAACAATCAAAAGGATTTATTAATTCAGTTTATGCAGATCATGTGTTTAAGTTGAAGAAAGCACTTTACAGTCTTAAACAAGTGCCAAAGGTTTCGTATGAAAGACTCACACAATATCTCATTAAGAAAGGCTACAAACGAGGTAGTGTTGACAAAAATCTTTTTATTAAGAAAATTAGATTTGAATTGGTGATTGCTTATATTTATGTTGATGATATTGTATTTGGCTCCACTCATCCTAAGATAGTAGATGACTTTGTTGAGTTAATGACGGATGAATTTGAGATGAGTATGGTTTGTGAGTTAAACTTCTTTCTAGGTTTGCAAATTAAACAAGTAAAAGATGGCATCATTGTATCTCAAACCAAATATGCAAGGAACTTAATAAATAAGTTTGTACTTGAGAATGCTAGACATGCAAGAACATCTACGAGTGTTTCTACGAAGTTAGGTAAAGATGAGAACGGGAAAAATGTTGATGTCAGACTTTATCAGAGAATTACTGGGAGCCTATTATATTTAACAGCAAGTAGACCAGATATATGCTACAACGTCAGAGTATGTGCTTGCTACTAAGCCAATCCAAAAGATACACACTTAACAGCAGTAAAGAGGATCATTAGGTACATAAGTGGTACATCTGAATTTGGAATTTTGTATACATATGACTCTATATCCTACCTAGCCGGGTATAGTGATGTGGATTGGGCTGGAAATCTAGACGATAGAAAAAGCACTTCAGGAGGTTGTTTCTTCGTTGATAACAATCTGATTTCTTGGTACAGTAACAAGTAAAATTCAATTTCATTATCAATAGTAGAAGCAGAATATATTGTTGCAAGAAGTTGTTGTTCGCAACTTCTTTGGATGAAACATATGTTGGAAGATTATGGAATTGAACAGGATGTATTGACAATCTTATGTGATAAGAAGCGTGCTATAGATATCTCGAAGAATCCAGTTCAGCATTCATAGATGAAACACACTGATTTGAAGCATCATTTTATTCAAGAGCTTGTGGAGAACAAAGTAGCCACCCTCTCATATGTCTCCACGGAAAAGCAACTGGCGGATATCTTTATGAAACCTCTTGATATAGTCAGGTTTGAACTTCTTTAAGGGGCTTTAGGACTTTGTGTTTTACATTATTGATGTATTATTTTCCTTTGAAAAATGATTGAAAAGTTTTAGAAAAGGGAAAAAACGAAATGTTGCATTTTCATCCAAAGGGATTAAAAATCCCTAAGTCTTCTTCCTGCCATCGACTGCGCCCCTCATTCCCTCCTCATCTCTGTCGACCTTCAAGCTCCCAAGCACTCACGTGGTTGCATTAAAGACTTCTCCACTATGGAATAGCATCTGTGTGGGGTTTTTGGGACTCCATGGAAGACTTATCTCTTCACTACCATGTGGGTTCCAACTCTGCAACTTGGACTTCTCTCTACGATATGGCTTCTTTTTTCACTCAACAATTGCGCCATTTGTTGATTTTGTTTGGATATATGCCGTTCTTTAATTAAATGGGCAAAAACAAAGAAAAATGCCTCTCCTTGGGTGTGGAAAAACCAACTGTTGCTCCCACACATTATTCCACCTGCTTGCTACTAAACCTGACACCTGAGAGGAAGTTTCTAGGCCTGGGTCGTCTTTAACTGCTCCCATTGAAATTCCTAACACCACCTTGGTTCAGGATTTTCCACTAGAAAGTGATGATGCCATGCGAGTGTTACGTTCAATGATCAAAGACTCGTCATTTAATTCCAATGAGATTCCTACTGCTTCTACTTCACTGACTGCTCCTCCTTTGATTCCTAAAAAATGAACTAAATAGCAAGCGAGGAAAATAGTCCGCCCACCTCGCTGGTTTCCATCTGCTCGGTTGAGAGTAAAAACTGCATTTTTATTCAAATTTTATTCATCTGAGGTTGAGCAAAAATGGGAGACATTCATTGACATCATGTTATTTTTAGATCACCTTATTAATTTAGATGAATTTCAGCAGTACATACTGGATATTTTACTATTTAAGAGAACATTACTGCAAGTTGCATTACTTCCTGAATATTATGATATTGAGTTGGTAAAAGAATTCTATTGCAATATGCCCGATGACTTATTATTTGATACTACTCTGAGTTATAAATTGGTATATGTCTAGGGTAGAGCGATATAGTTTGATGATGACAGATTGAATATCTTCGTGAGGTTTGATAATCTAATTAGGGATCAAATTTATGATGATAACTAGACTGTTTCTAATGATCAAATATCTATTGTGTTAATCGAAAGAAAGTTATCTGTTTGGCCATCTAGTTTGGGGCTACTCTCATCCATATTGACTCTAAAGTATTTTGTGCTTTATAGGTTGGTTTTAGCTAACTGGATGCCTAGTATACATGTTGTTTCTGTTTACCTAGCACAGGCTAAACTGCTCTATGCCATCAATACCAAGGTGAACTTTAATTTGTAGCGACTTATAATTGAAGCTATATTGGTTATTAGAGGTAAGTCACATTTTCTCCTTTACTTTCCTTGCTAAATTTCTCAATTTTTATATGCAAATGGTGTTCTTTGGTCGGAGACAAGTACTCTTAAACTAGTCACTTTAATGAACATATTGGCTAGAATTTTCAAGCAACCATGATTGTCGATTTGCCATACATTATACCTGATCCCTCAAATTCCCCGAGAACCTTCTATATGAATCCTCATATTGCTTTGGTCACTGAAATTGAGAGAATTGAAGGTATTTTTCAAATAGGTCTTGATGCACTTCGTCAGCTAAAAGTAGGGGGTTCTTTGGTCTTCCGATTCTCCTTGGTTTTTCTTTTTGGCATCTTTTGTCCCAAAGGGGTAGTTGACTTGAATTTAGGTTTGTTTTTGGCTATTTTGAACTACTTAAGAATGTTGGCTATTTTTATCTATTTAGACCTTTGATTGAGGGGGAGTATTGTAACTTCAATACTTTTGTATATTCGATTATGTGATTCAAAGGAAGTTTCTGTTTATAACAAAAATGGCAAAAAGGGGGAGATTGTTAGGTTATTTACTATGTCTTATTATTTTAATTTTGGTTTTTTTGATTATTGGATATTCATATAATGATTAAAAATATAAATCAAAAAGTCTTACTTGAATTGGATTCTTGGATAAGTGTTGTTACACAAATAGAAGTCTATCTTGAATGAAGATAGTTATGGATCACATTTCTTTTTTAGATATGGATAATACAAGATGACATGTGTGAAAGGGGTGTGAAGGTTTTCCAGGGTCTTTAATTTATGGCAGTGTGACTCTATTTTCAGTATAAGATATGTGAGTGATATATAATTTGGTGAGGTTCTATCTGATGAGTGTTTATGTTGAAAAAAAGAGCAAAAAATGCGTGATATTTGATCTGAAGATTCTTACTGCTTTAAGGAAGGGGCTGTGTGACGTTGCCAAGTGTGAAGAAAATTGGAGACAGCCGAAGATGTGTTAATACATCCGTGACCCAGCTCCTGCACTTGAATCGTGGTTGATTTGGTGAAGTTCTAGTTGGGCATTTATTTGGTGTATTGTTTGTGATCTTGTTTCTACTAAATATACACATGAGTCACTTGGCTTGTGAGTGGTTTTTGATCTGTGTCTTGGTGCATTTTATCATTGGTGAATGGGCAGTTCACATGGTTTTTAGTGTTCAGAAAAATTAGGGCATAGGTGGAGATACATCATTGGGTGTATGAACCTTAGTGTTTGAAAGGCATTATTGTGGGTTGAAAGATAGTGTGCATAAATTAGAAGTCTAGTGATGATATCTACGTGATTATTCAGCTGCTCATGATTTCGTGGTTGTGTAGAAAGTTGTTCCTTGCCTCTTTGTTAAGTGTCTTCTTGAGTGTTGAGTTGTTTTTTTAACCACTTGAGTGATTTATTCACTGTTCTTATTTTAAAAGATTGTTAAGAAAATCCTCTGTTGAGGTTAACACGAGTCAGTCGTGTTATTGGGTGTGAATCACTTTCACAGGTAGTGAGGACGAGTGGTAGTGTTAATATTTAAGTTGTGTTGGCTTATTAAAGCCTTGTGTAAAACTATCGTTGTCCTTTGATGAAAATATTAATCTAGGTGAGGGCCTGTAGATTTAAGTAAGGTGTGTCGAACTGCATTAATAAATATTGGTGTTAATTTATTTTGTCGCATTTTAATTCTTCTGATTTTTGATTGTGTTAGAAATGACTACTGTAATTTAAAGAGTTTGTGAAAATAATACACTCCTATGGTTCTTTCAAGTTGAATTTCTACTTTATTACTGATATGTTGAAATCAATAACTCTCTTATCTTGGCAATGGACAATTACCCTCTAACAAAGGTCATTGAGATTTGAAGAGCATATTAGATCTACGAATCGTATATCATATGTTTTTTTTCCATCAACACAATTATAATGTTAGTAATACTGTTTAAATGAAGTAAACATCAGTTGACCAAAGCACGAGATTGCTAATGGAGCATCTTTTGTTACCAAAAATAACAACATCCAAGTGTAAGTTAGAATTTAGCTACAAAACATCACCATAAAAGCAGCAGAAACTAAACGAAGTGTTCACTCATTTCCATCTAAACAAAAGCTAGAGTGGACCTGGGAATGAGAAAAACTCACGACTTACACTTTGATAGAGGAGCTTGACAACTTTGTAACCATCAAATTTTGCATAAAGGTTTCACATATAAATTTTCTTTGTCAAGGAAAAAGCTCAAACGATCTAATATTTAAACAATTAGATGTTTTCCTCATTTTTTGTGTTAGATAAAGGATGAGAAGAAAAAAAGGACATAAGTGGATTTTCTTCTTAACATTCTTTAAAACTCTGTTTACAAAATTGGTATCCAAAGATAATTTCTTTCAATGGGTAGAAACAAATCAGCTTAAATTACCAAAGACAAATTAAGCTTTATTGTTCCCATTTAAATCAGTTTTGAGATTTAGGAATATCTTTGGTGATGCCATTGGAAAATTTTCTTGAATGCAAAGAAAAGGCTATTTACAGGGAGTGTCTTCAACACGGTTCCATATAGTGAAAAGGTAAGACTTGCGCATGCTAAACAGATTGATGCTGACGCCAGGGAGCATAATGGTAACACTGGAGCTAAACATGACGAAGTGGGACAACCTGTAACTGGAAGTCCTTATAGCCAGAGACAATTGGATATCCAAGAACCGTGTAAGGTCATTACTAGCCCTATCACCTATAGTGCGATATAGTTAATTTCCACAAACTTGGTTGCCACGGACCCTAACCCATTGGCAACCGGCCCTTTAATCTTAAAGGATTCTATCTCTTATAAGCATGTTAGTATGGTCTCAAAGCCAATTTGTTCGATCTATAGGGAACTTCCCTCTAACTTGGGCTCATCAGAGCCAACTACCATTCTCCTTAAGACAACTAAACACAATACTACTAGGAAAAAATGTAAGAAAAACACAAAGGGATGATATCTCCATAATGTCTTTTTTAGTGTGGAATACGCGGGGTCTTAATGATCCCCAGAAAAGGATTTTGGTTAGGGAACTTATCTGGGATAAGTAACCTGTCCTGGTAGGATTGGTTAAGACTAGAATTAAAGACCTGGACCTATTAAATAACTAGACCTTTTTGGGTGGGCAATGGAGGAGTATATCAAATCATCAATCATAATTCAATGGGCATATTATTGCTTGTTTAATTCGGACTTACCAGAGGTCCAAGTTGAGGAGGAGAGATCACAAAATCTACACTTATCTTGTCAGATCCGTGGCCGAGACTAAGGATATTCTCAGAATGGTCTAAACTAAGGATCAATATGGAGAAAAGTAGTATGTTTGTTTCAATAGACGTGCAAAATTCTAACAAGCTGTATAACATCATAGGATTGACCCTTCACCCCTTCTTTACAGTACCTAAGGGGACCATTGCTCCTGCTAAACTGAAGTCTATAGATTGTCTTCCAATTCTGAAGTGAATTAAAAGCAAAATACTGGCTTGGCAAAATTTTTATATTATACTGGCCGAATCACTCTAATTATCTCAGTGTTGAGTAGTCTCCACACTCACTAGTTAGTGCATATGGTGCTTCCAAGGAAACTTATCAAGCACATTGATCAACCGCTAAAAGATTTCCTATAGTCAGGAGGTACGACTCAGGTAAACATACCAAAGTCAATTAGAAGGACATCGTAACTCCAAAGAAACATGGAGGACTCTGTTAGCCCCAATTTTTTTTTTTATGATTAATTAAGCATGATTAGATTAAGTAAGTGGAATTAGCATTTATTAAAGTGAAATTGATTAAGCA
>JAOSBK010000001.1:4668877-4683422 GCA_027568895.1 Erythroxylum shatona | reverse complement strand
TTCCTCTATGCTTTTCCTCCTTGAACTTTCTTCAAACACTCACTTAATCTCTTGGAAACTCAAAACCTAGCCAAGCTCTTCTTTTTCTTCTTCTCCCTTCACCATTCACGCACAACTCTCTTCCTCTCCCTCTAATTTTCGTAAGCCTCCTCTCTTCTTCTACTAACTCACTTAATTCCTTCTCCTTTTATACTACTTACTAACTCACTTAAGCCCATAAGCCTAAAGCCCAACTCACTTCTTCTTCCTTTCTTCTTATATTCTCTTTAAACTACTCAAGCCCATTTACCTTTTAAGCCCATCTTATCTCTTTTCCTTTCCTACCTCATTAAGGCCTAACTAACACATTTAATCTCATTAACTCTCCACCTAACTCTTTAATGCTATCACATACTAATTAATGTCAACTTAATTAATGCTAACACAACTTAATCAATTAATCTAATCATGCTTAATTTTTTTTAAAAAAAAATTCGGGGCTAACATAAGTGTGGTTTAGATTGTCTTCCTTTTTGTAAATCAGAGGTAAAAGTATAGGATGAAGATATAAGTGCATCGGTATATCGAAGATGTTTCTATAAGAGACATGGTATAGGAATGTCCAATGGATGGAGAAGTCAATGAAATCCATGGTTTAATATATCATATGTGTTTTTATATGAGACACGATTTGGGATACAACTATATCGTAGACTATATCTAAATACAAGGAGAAACAATAAGATTTATAACTTAAGGACAAAGCCATTCCAATGACCGTGTATTAGCGTGCAAAAATATAGAAGGATTTGAAGTCGTAGACTATGTCATATTCTAGAGTTAGAGATTAAGATTCATAACTTCGAACACAGTCATGTCCTAGCTTGCGTTAGCATAATTAGCCTTATTTAGAAACATATTTTTGATGAATTTTATACTTTAAAAGGATTATACGATCCACTAGAATCATGGTTAAATTAGGTTGAGTTTGGTGAAGAGGTTATTAAGTAAAATTGTAAAAGTTAGGTTTTCCATATATAAACATATATTATAAACCTAATTTTTACAACCATCATCATATCATTCAATAACGACACAAATACCTTTTTTCTCCTAAGAATATAGGTGCACTTAATTAGCTAAACCTTATTAAAAATATTCTTGTGCTCTTGTTTTATTTCTTTCACTGTCCTTATTCTTGCTATCTATTTTTTAACAATCATCTTTAAGTATTATGAAATAGATGGATCATTTTAGGCTAAACATACATTTTCTACCTAGGCAAAAGGTCTAGATTGCACCCTAACATTTTCTAAAAGGTCTAAGTAAGCCCTTGTCCTAATCTATGATATTACATTAGATCTTAACATTTTCAAAATGATACTAGTAATACTTTAACAAAGTTAGGTTTTTGTCATTTCTTAATATATGAAATATCAATCAGCTTATATGGTATCTTTGAACGCTGAAGCGATCTTAAAATTAATTTTTTTAAATATTGTCTATAACGTTCACCTCAACTTTTCACAAAATTTAAATAAATTTTTATCGTTATCTCTGTTACCACTTTCATACCTTATTTAAAGTGCAATAAGTATCATTTCAATAATATTACAGTGTAAAGTGATATAAAGATGACAGTAAAATTTTACTTAATTATTTATAAAACATTCTAATTTAAATTTCACGTTTAACCTTCTACCTACTTTTGTAGAGTCTTGGAATAGGTGATATAAGGGTTCTGTGGAATCCAAAGCCAAGTTTGGTCACTTTAGCATCAATATAAACACCATTCAAAGGACAAAAAATCCTAATAATATTATTTTGTCTAGACAAAACAACAGTACTTATCATATTTTCTTATTTTGTGGCACCTTCCCACTTATCTTTCCATAATTGTAAGATCTACCATGAATGCAATCATGTAGTTGGGAACATGGCTAAGGGCCCGTTTGGTTGAGCTTTTATTAGTAGAGCTTTTATCAGTAGAGCTTTTGTCAGTAGAGCTTTTTTTAAAAGCCAGTTGACTGTTTGGCTGTCAATTAAAAAAATAGCTTTTTTAAAAGAGCTTCATATAGTAAACTGTTTGGCAGCATAAAAATAAAAAGCACTTTTATTAATTTTAACTATATTTTATTTTATAATTAAATTATTTATGCTAAATAATTTTTAAAGTATACTAAACAATATGCAAAGTACCATATTGTAGGAAATTTTAGATAACCATCTTGTAGGAAATAATTTAAAGAGATGTCTCATTTTCTTATAGGAAATAAAATTAATATGAAAAATAAATATTAAAACATATTAAAAAAAGTTAAATAATATTATAATCCAAAAATAAATATTCAACTTTTTTACAACATCCATGCACTGTTGATGAGAAATTCTAACATTCATCTAATTATGTGTGTTTGTGGGCTATTACTCAATTACAGGCTATTTAATAGAAATTCCCATATATGTCAAGAGAAGATATACACAACAGCCTTAAGTCACAAAAGCAAACGCGTTAAACGTGACGATCGTCTGCATTTTTAACGCTGACGTTCGTCTGCGTACGCAGACCTTCTGCGAACACAGAAACATAAATTTTTAGGACCAAAAAAAATACAAAGAAGAAGAACCAACCTGAGAAGATGAGAGGGATAGGAGAGCAGAAGAAATAAAACAGAGTCGGTTAGTGGTTTTGTATAGAAGAAACGAAACAAGAGGAGAACAGACGCTACTTGAAGTTTTGTACGTAAGTGACGAAAAGTAACATAAAAAAACAACTTCCCGAAAAAGCTATAATTTGGGCTTTTCTGAAAAGCTTCAAATTGACGTAGACGACGTCTACGTCGACACAGATCTTCTCGAACGTAGAAACATAAATTTTTAGGACCAAAAAAAATACAAAGAAGAAGAACCAACCTGAGAAGATAAGAGGGATAGGAGAGCAAAAGAAACGAAACAGAGTCGGCTAGTGGTTTTGTATAGAAGAAACGAAACAAGAGGAGAACAGACGCTAATTGAAGTTTTGTACGTAAGTGACGGAAAGTAACATAAAAAACAGCTTCCCGAAAAAGTTATAATTTGGGCTTTTCTGAAAAGCTTCAAATTTTAGCTTTTGAAAAAGCTGTATTTGAGCTTTTAAAAACGCTTTTTCTACTTCAAAAGTGCTTTTGAAATTTACAGTCAAACACCTACTTTTTCTTTAAAGTAGCTTTTGCGGTAACCAAATAGGGGCTAAGTCCACAGGGTCGATTTATAGTTATCAGATATTGGAAAAACATAGATAAATTGCACATGGAAAAACATAGATAAATTGCACAATATTGACATTGTTGCTTTGTTAGCAAAAAAAATTGGAATATGCTTAAAGAAGAAATAAGAAAGAAATTGAATTTGAATTAAAAGAAGTTTGTATTGACTTTGATTTCTTCTCTACAATAAAAAAGGACAAAAATGAACTACTTAAATAAACCTCAGCCACCTAAATATTCTCATACGTGGCAATTCCCCCTTAACTTGCTAACAGACTCTTTGACTTATAATCACAAACAACTAGTAGGCATACTTATTCAGCATGATTTCTAAAACTGAAAAATTAACTAAAAAATCCTAAATCTTAACTGCAACAAATATTCAAAACAATAAAAAAAAGCTTGAATTAATTTTTAATATTCCCCTTTAATTCTAGGAGGCTTCAATTCCTATCAATAAGAGAAATTCCTTGAACTTGACTTTAGCTATTGCATTTGTAAGCGTATCTACATGTTGATTTTCAGTGTTGATTTATTGTAACTCCACAATTCCCTTTGCAACCAAATCCCGAATGAAATGATGCTTTATCTCTATATGTTTCGTTTTCCCTTTATGAATTGGGTTCTTAAATATAACAATAGTGGACTTGTTGTCACAAAAAATCAAAGTTGCTTGATCTTGCATTTGCTTCAACTTTTTAAGTGTTCTCCTCACCTAAATAACTTGACAAGTTGTTGTTATGGCTGCTGAATATTTAGCTTCAGTACTTGACAAAACTATACTTTGCTACTTCATTAAAGACCATGAAATTGCTCATAAGTTGAGTGTAAAAACATAGTCTATTGTGCTTTTTCAGTCAGCTACATAAGAGGCCCAATTGCTATTAGTAAAAGCAACAAGTTTATTTGATTTTCCTATTGAATACTTGATATCAAAATTTATAGTGCCTTGTAAATAACAAAAAATTCTCTTGGCTTCCCCCAAATGATTTTTGCTTAGGCTGTCTATAAATCTTCTCAGCTCCATCATTCAAAGACAACTTCTTATTAGACTTTAATGGTGTTATTGTAGTCTTGAAACTTCCCATTCCAAATTTCTTCAAAAGATCAGTTGCATGCTTTCTTTTATAGATGAAAAATATATATGAATCCTACACAACTTCAATTCCTAGAAAATAACACAAAACACCCAAGTTTGAAATTTCAAATGTTTACATCATGGATCTTTTAAACATTTCAACCATTTCAGAAGAATTCCCCGTATAATCCATGTCATCAACATATATACATATAGCCAAGAAACCATCATCACGAATTTTCACATGAAGGGTAGGCTCATTAGCACTCTTTTGGAAATTATTTTGAGAAAAATAAGAATCAACTTTGTTATACCGGGCTCTTAGTACTTGCTTAAGTCTAAGAGTGCCTTATGTAATTTGTACACCTTATGTTCCTACTCCTTTAATACAAAGCCTTGAGGTTGTTCAACATAAACATCTTCTAACAATCCACCATTAAGAAAAACAGATTTAATGTTTAGTTGAAACCCTACCCATCCATTGTAGGCCGTTACAACCAAAAGTGTTCTAATAATGTCAAAACGAGCAACTAGAGCATAAGTTTCGGTGAAGTCAATACCTGGGATTTGTGTGTATCCCTTAGCAACCAACCTCGCTTTGCATCGTTGTAAAGAACCATCAGAGTTAAGCTTGGACTTGTAAATCCACTTCAAGCCAATTGCTTCCTTTTCTACTGGTAAGTCAACCAATGTCCATGTCTTATTCTTCTCAATTGCTTTAATCTCTTCACCCATTTCAAAACACCATGGTTGGTATATGTTAGTAAGGCTCCTCATTCTCCTTGGTGACGATGTAGGTGATGAAAAAAGATGGATTGACTTGGATCAACATTCTTCCCCAAATGAGTTGGCTACATATCAACATTCTTCCAATTCCAAGCATCATTTTCATTAAAAACAACATCACGACTAATAATTAGTTTTTCAAAATTATGATCATACAATCTATAACCTTTAGTTTCTTTATTATACCCAACAAAGATGTACTTCACACTCTTATCATCCAACTTGCTTCTCAATTCAGTAGGTATGACTTACATTGGGTTTATTGCCATGCCATGCTTCATGTGAAGTCATACCTTTAACAACTTAAGTTGGAAACGAATTGAGAAGATAAACAGCTACCCTTACTACTTCAACCCAAAAATCCTTAGGTAGGCCTTTGTCTTTCAACATACTTCTAGCTACTTCAACAATCGTTATATTCGTCCATTTTGCAACTCCATTTTGTTAGTACATGTAACTTGTTGTGAATTGTCTTTAAATACCACCATCACTCCAAAAAGTTCTAAATTATGTATAAAGAAACTCACCACCATTATCAGTTTGTAGTGACAAAATAGGACAACCACTTTCCGTTTATGCCATAGCTTTGAATTGTTTGAAACTTTCAAAATTCTTGTGCTCTTTCTTTCAAAAAGTACACCCAAATCTTTCTTAAAAAATCATATACAAAAATCAAGAAATACTTACTTCTACTTAAGGATGATGTTTGCATTGTTCTATATATATCTACATGCACCAACATTAATGGCTTGGAAGTTCTCCATGATCTTCCTTTAAGAAACTTATCTCGATGGTGCTTCCCAAAAATGCAAGCTTCACAATGTTGTTTTTCTCCATTAATCATAGGAAGACTATCCATCATATTCCTTTTGCACGATAAGGTTAGTCCACTAAAATTAAGATGACCAAATCTTTGGTGCCAAAGAAAACTATCATTACTAGTTACATTGAAAGCTTTGACAACAGCTTCTAAAAGCGGAAATATCTTATCAGTTGTCATTTTCATAAAATGAATTAAATGCAAGTTCTTCTTATCATAAATCGTGTACTTGTCATCATCAAACACAATGTAATAACCACTCTTCATCAATTGACCTATACTAATCAGATTATGAATTATCCAAGGCATATACATCACATTATGTAGTAACTTCATTCCAAATTTTGACAAAATAGCAATGGTGCCCATTCCACATCCATTCTTACTTCCGTCTTAATTGACTCACCAAACTCTACAAATAACCTTTTGCTGCCAATCATATGATTACTAAAACCGCTATAAAGATACTAATCATCTTCAAACTTTTCTTTACGAGAAAGTAAGGCAAGCAACAAATAAATTCTTTTTAGTAACATCTTTTTCTTCAAAATCTTCATGATCAACATTTTTAAAACAGTTTTTCTCAATATCGCCATAAACTTTGCAATAGTGAAATTGAGGAGAGTTGTCATATTTCTTTATCTTCATGGTTTGATCTGCCACAATGTGAACAAGAATTAGAAAGCTTCCCTCCCCTTGAATTGTTTCTATGATGTCCAAAATGTCTTGCTCTACCCCCACCTGTTCCACAGAATGATCTACCACGATCACAGTCTCGTCCTTGAATGCTTGCACAACCCATATCATATGAGGTCTTTCTTGACTCAAACTTTGAATGAAAGGCTAACTGGAGAGGTGTCTCAATTGTCCTGTTTATCTGCCGCTCATTAGACAAAAGAGATCCCACCAACTCATGGAGAGAGAGTATCTTGTCAGATCTTTTAATTCTTCTATTGCAAGAACAACATGATCAAATTTGGTTGCAAGGCTTCGCAAAACCTTCTCAACAGTTTTTTGGTTGATCAATTCTTCTCCAATTGATCTTATTTGGATTACCACCTAGTGAAATCTTGAGAAAAATCCTTGTTAGAGGGCTTCATTTCAAAGTTTTCAAATTCTCAGCATATGGTCTGTAACTTCACTTAATCAACTTTGTTTATTCCATGATACTCTTTTTTAAGCAAGTCACATGCTTCCTTTGATGTTAAAACTTCCATGATTAGTGGAAAAATGGCATCACCTAGTAAGAGGCGATTGACAATAGGAGAACGCCAACTAGTTGGACTGTAGGACCATGAACTTAGTGTATCCATTGCATCCCCATTCTCACGCTTCCACGCAGAGTACGGATAGTCTATATAGTAATTGCTTCAATTTACAGTGGTTTCTAACTATCAACAACATCATTAAATTTATCATCAGGACCAGCTGTCAAGTTCAAGTTGGGGAAGTATGGGATATTATTGACAAACTGAAGTGAGCCTCTAAAATGCATTTAATAAAAACAGCTCGGGCGATCTAAGGAACTTTTATGTGACAATAATGACAACAGCCTGGAGGCTGGAGATTAATTATGATTATCCTTCAATAAGATAAAAATAATATATTACCCATTATCTTATCTAATGATTGCGATAAGAGTGGAATGGTCAACGTTCAAGTGTTTACAGGATGGCTTATTAGTTGCCCTAATTAGTCCTACATCATTTAATAACTGGAAAGGAAAGAGATGAGACCAGCACAATGATAAAAGGCTTCATTTGTTTTCATGAGAGGATAATAAAATTTTCAATTAACCAGCATTTTATTATCTTAACAATTCAGTTAGTTCTATTAATGTTTTACTAAACATTATTCCCATAACTCATACGCGTAACCTGTACCCATACCCAAAACTCAATAAACCATAAAAACATCTACCACTTGCAGCATCAATGTGAATTAGGGTATTTCAGCCAGTCTCCGCGTTCTTCTTTGTGACAATTCATTAACAAGTTTCACATCCTTGAACTCTCCATTAAGAGTTAATCTAAGAATTATAGCGACAGATACAATGTTCTCATCTACCATTTCAATTGCTTCCACCGGATCCATCACATAGCCATCCTCAGTCAATTTCACCTCTTTCAGCTCAACCTCAAAGTACCTTGCAAACTTCTCCCAACAAACTTGCATAACCCATCATTTTGAGAATAATTTAACTGGATTCTTCACCAACATTTCACAAGTTTCTATCAAAACTGTGTTTATGTCTATAAAAATTTTAGTCAGTGGTAATAGAGTACTCATCCACGTCAATGCAATTCTTGTTAAGCGAAGCCAACTCTGATTCCATACAAGTAGTTATGAAAGAAGCAAAGTTGAGCCTCGGATTCTCATCCAGCATCATCTCGTTATTTATAAGCTGAAAAGTTGCTTCCTTTGCATAGGCAATCTTCAACCTATACATAGAGAGTAGAGGCATCCACTATTTCACTGTTATACAAATGTCTATTAGGTTATGGGTACGAGTATTTGGGTTATTAGGCTACAGATACTTGGGTTATTGGGTAAGGGTATGGATTATAGATATGCTTAGTTGATCATTAATTTTTCGCATGAATATCATGTTACGAGTAAAAAAGAATTTATTAGTTAAATTAGTAAAATATTAGTAAAATTAAAGTTTTGAACTGAATTATTACTTTTATAAAAATTAATAACTTGAATAAAAATTTAAAAAAAATTAAAAACTGAATTAAAAACTTGAAAAAGTGAATCACTTTATAGTCTATTATCTCTTATAAGTTTGGACAATACTACTTGGTAAATGGGGGATGGTTAACACATTAAGCAAATGCAAGCTCCTTGACGAGTATAAATGAGAATGAGTGAATGGATCGAGTATAACTCAAAATTTTTTAATAGGCTTAATTCAAATTGAGATCTAATTTAGGTTTAGACCGAATTCAAATTAAAATAAAAAGTTTAAATCATAATATTAAAATAAAAGGTTCAAATCTTGAGGTTAAGCCTAAAACAAAAATTTTGAATTTTATTTAATTTTAAATTCTTTCCAAATTTTAGAACAAAAATAATATTTTTCAAATTAGGTTTAGGTTGAGTTTAAATCAAATTAAATTAAGTTTTTGATATTAAAATTTATTTTTATTCAAATTCGTTCAAACACTTAATCAATTCAAATTTTGTTTTTTAATTTCCAATTATCTCATACTTGTCTTAATTATTACTTCTACTCAATTTAAATTTAAATTTAAATTTTTAATTTAAACTTAGTTAGGTCAGACTTATCCTGATTACTAACTCTACTCGATTCTAATTTTATTTGTTTGCCGTAATTGCCATCATTATAATAAGATGAACAAAGAAAATGGTTAGAATGGTCCGTGACACATCAGGTGGACTGGAGTTCCTTTAGAAGTTTGTTGGGGGTGTGCTGGCCTCGTATTCAGACGGTCAAAAGGCAACACAAGCCTTTGCGTCATCAAGTAGGGATTAAGGACTAATGGAAATGAAATGGTGGGTACGTACCAACTCCACTCCACAGCTGTATCTATTTTTAGGTCATGAGGGTGACTAAGTTGACTGCATTCCTAGAAATTAGGTAAAGGATCAAGAATAGTCTTGTTGGTTTATTGCACATAAACCTATTTATTTACTACAGAAATTCAATCATACAGCCTCTCTTTCTACTTCGATGTTGAAGGAACGAATACAATATCGAGCCCACGTACCAATCATTTAGTACGCGTTGATTCGCATACAAGAGGATAGGCTCCGCGTGTGGAAACTGGGGCTCTTAAGGCTTATTGTTTTTTTTTTAACCCACGAGGTGTCTTAAGAAGGTTCCAACTATAGAAAGGCGCCTTTAAATCATCCACTCTTAGATTAATTCCTGCTCGCACCGGATCAGTTCGTAAAGAATAAAGTGCTGGTCAAACAGATTTCTCTATTCCCAGGAGTCGAACTCAAGACCTGGGAATACTGCTTATTATTTTTGTTTAACGTTTGGATGGATTTTGACATTGAAGTGCGTGCATGGAGACTTGTTCACGGATTTGTTTTCGTATGGATGATTTGTTTGCTGGTTGTGCAATTTATTCTTCCTTTTAGGTGGGCTTATATTACTAGAATTTTTATTAGTAGAACTTTTCTAAGAAAAATTTTTATAAGAAATCAGTTAACTATTTGGTTGTCATTTAAAAAATTATTTTTAAAAGAGCTTCATACAATAAGTTGTTTGGCAACATAAAAATAAAAAGAACTTTTAATTTTAACTATATTTTATTTTATAATAAATTATTTATGCGTATAAATATTATTTAAAATATATTAAACAATATGTAAAGCATAATATATTAATAATTATATAATTTTAAACCATATGAAACATAAATAAAAATATATCTAATCAAATCTTTTATATTGATTATAATATAAGTATAACTAATATCAAAATTAGATATTAAAACATATAAAAAGTTAAAAAATATTATATAAATTTCGAAATAAACGTGAAGTTGTGTTTGTAGGTATTGTAGGAATTATGTGGAAAAACATAAGCGTATAGAGGACTAAAAAATAAACTCACCAATTGATCTGAAAAATCTACCTTAAAAAGTATTTTTTTAAAAGCTCTAAATTTGAACTTCTAAAAAATGTGTTTTAGCTTCCAAAGAAGCTATTTCTATTAAAAAATACTTTTGAATTTTACATTCAAATACTCATTTTTCTTAAGAACAGCTTTTAAAGTGACAAAAAGTGTTTATTCATCCTCCAAAATTGAAACAAACATACACTTAGTTTATTAAATTTTTTAAAGCTTAAAAGAAAAAAGCAAAAGATGCTTTAGTCAAATTCAAAGTCAAAAAATGCTTTAGTAACATCGTTAATTAAGAAAGGAAGCGAACGCTTTGGTTTTATATTAACTTGATGGAATTTTTATTCTGCCTCCACTATAGTTATACATCGATTGAGATAAGATAAATTAATTTAACTTTGATGTAATCTAATTTACGTAATCAAGTTATGAATGATCTAATCAAACCTAAATAGTAAGATGAGATACGATGTTATCTAAACTAAGATAAGATGATTATGGGATAAGATTGTCTAACGCAATTACAAGAAGATGTGCTGTTATCAAATTTAGCTCCAATTTGCAGCATCTTATGTTTGCTGTGGTTCTTATTTGGAAGGCACTATAATAATTACATTGACTTAATTTCTGGACTAATTGATCTCATATTCGGTCTGATCTTCATATACTAATTCATTTAAATGAAAGCGTTTCTAACATAACAGTTCCATAAATGGCGCCGACTTTAATGTCTTAATTTCTCATACATTAAAAGGAAAAGAGAAGGAAACCCCATAACAGTAAGTTTTTAAGTAGGCCTTGCATATTAACTTACCAAGGCTGTCAACCAAAATCCTAATTCCAGAACCTTTTATAAGACAAAATTAGTGGCTTAAATGGAAGTGCTGTCTTCAATATTTTATGTGTGTAGCATGTTCCCGCAATAATGTACACGTAAGTAATCTAAAAAACCATGAGCTTAACTTGTAATCAACCAATACCTCATAACATATATAGGAATCATTAGTCATGGGGATCAGTTGCATGTTTCCTTAGATAAGAGGAACTAGCAAGCATTTTATGTCATTTATAGAAGAGATAATAAGTGGACATGAAAGGTCTAAATCCTTTTTAATAAGTTACGAACAAGGAAGATTTAAAATTCACTGAACATCGACTTGTTATAAAGCAATAATATGCAAGACGTCAACTTCCATTTTGACATATTATAAAAGATATATAGTTGGCAATCGACAAGTTTTTGGCTGAATTAGAATGATCTTAATTCGAACCTACTTTGGACATAGAAAATTATAAACTTCAAAAGCCTCTCCGTCATCAGCTATATATAGTTTACTGTGCCAATACCAATAATGTTGGACGCCTAATGATTGTTCTTCCATATGAATTGAGAACATATCTGAACCAAAAAGAATTTGGGAGAAAGAATGTAAAGGAAAACGAAACTTCTTCAATGAAGAGAAATTATAGAAGTCGGGCTCGCTAAAGCTCGGTTCCATATATCCTTTGCCTCAAAGGGCATGTACATGTCCACACACACTTGCCCTTTACAGCTGGCTCAAAACTAGCAAGATTTGAAATATGCTGATCAAAGGATCGAATCATGACTCTTAACGTAGAATGAGAAGAAAAAGGACGGACTCGGAGACAGACAGAGATAAACATTAGACATGATAAACGCTGGATGTGGTTTACTTGTTTCGGTTGTAAAGCTTACATTCAATTATATAAATTCTAGAAAACTACTCTTTCTTAACATATTTGTAAGCTATGTGATACAAGGGAAAATATCAAGTATTAGATGCTATAATATCCCTTTGACATAATTACTTGATTAATATTTACTATCTCACTATTACTCTATAGTTTTTGTAGATTATGAGCTAATTCCAATAAGTTGTACAGCAAATCTAATAATATTTAACAAAATTTATGTAAGATGTTGAAATTTAAAAAGAATAAGTACTCCCTAGCTGTCATTATTTAGGTAATGCTCTAAGGTCCCGTTGGTTGTTAGCTAATCAGCCACAAAAAATAGCTACTTAATAACTTTAGTTGATTAACTTTGTTGATCAGTTGTCTTTAATATTTGGTAATCAACTGTTTGGGTTAGCTGATTGAATAAATTTAGTTGATTGACTTTGTTGATCAGTTGTCTTTAGTGTTTGGTAATAAGCTGATTGGATTAGCTGATTGAACTCAATCAATTGATTTTTAAAAAACTAAGGAGGAGTAGTGTTTTGTGTTATCAACTGTTAAATATTTGTTTGAAAAATAAAATTGAATCGATATATTTTAGTAGATAAAACTCAAAATTTGTTCCAACTATCATCTATGTTTTCTAATTTTCACAAGAAAAAAATCTTACCTACAAATATGTTTTTGAAGCCGAAAGAAAAAGAACAAAAATGTTATAAACGATGTCATTTTTTCTAATTAAACGACATCATTTTTATGAGAAGTATAACCTGAATACAGATCTCTCTTCTAGTTTTTCTTTTTCTGTCTTCGTGTGCCTTATGCTCCAACAAATTCCTCAATCTTATTCATTTGTCTTCTATCTTTTACTCTTAACAAATTTGTCATTTATGTTCATCGTTTTCTCCTTTATTATTCGTGATCTGACTTCTTGTTGTTGTTCCTCCTTTTCTGTGTTCATATAAGTGAGCTTTTACTTTGTTTTCAGTCTTCATATGGAAACTGTAGGGTTTGACTACTTGATTACAAATTTGGAATTATTTAGAAGCTAAGATTATTTAGCAATATCTTTGTTACTCTTCTAACTAAGGCTCTAAAGGAAGGAGCTTCTAGATAGAGTTCAACGATAGTTTGACATTTCACGAATAAAAGGCCCCATTTTTAGGTTATGAAGATGAGGGCAAAGCTAATGGATGTTATATGTCTTAGAAGATATTTTATTTAATGAAAATTTATTTCTTCTTCAAAATTTCTCACGCCACTCTAGCTCTAATGAAAACAAGATGGACTCAAACACAAATGAAACACCTATATCTAATCGTTGGTGAGTCCTCTATTGATTTCTTTGGCAATACTTCTATTATAGATAGGAGAGAAGCAAGTCATGTAGGAACCTTAAGCTCTATGGGAAATTAATTCCTAGAAGATAATATTATAGGTTAAAATGGAAATAATTACAATTCAATTATTGATTAGATAAATGAAGAAGCATAAATGTTAGACAAGCACTCGCCTTTAAACGATTAAGTAGAATCTAGTTCAAGTAATGGCTTTACCGTAACCAATAGATGAAATGACTTTTATTTTTTGAAAAACTACTTTTATTTTATGGAAAATTATGGACTTAATTGCCAATTAAAACATTCTCTTGAAAACTTCACTGATGATGTCTCATTAATTTTTAAAAACTAGATTGAAAGAGAATAATTGTAAGAACTTCCTGAGGAATTAGTGGCAAAATATCACTAGTCTTAGTTATCATCATAATATAAGAATTATTACAGCATATGTTTTATAAAAGATAAAGGTTATTCACTCCATTTAAAATAAGTTGCATTATGTATATTTAATCTTTTTTCAACTTGAAAAATAGCACAGCTTATTATATTGTGCTCATGAATTTTGTGTTGGATATTTTTATGAAAATGTTGATCAAAACATGATTAATATGCATTATAGCAAATCTAGAATTTTTTTCATACTTGACTCACCTATTATGGTGTACCTTATGAATCCCATCATTAGAAGCTTATGAATCCCTTCTTTGTTTGAATCCCTAAAATTTAGAGCCATAAGCAGAGAAACAATTAGCCAATAGATGAAATGACTTTTATTTCATGGAAATTACTTTTATTTCGTGAAAAATTATGGTACTTAATTGCCAATCAAAATAATCTCTTAAAAACTTCATTGATGATTATTAAAGATTAAACTGAAAGAGAATAGTTGTAAGCACCTAAAATTCTTGAGAATTAGTTGCAAACTGTTAGAAACATATGAACAGATCATATACCACAGAATCAATTGTATATGCATGGATAAAAAACCAGAAATCACAT
>JAOSBK010000001.1:4607735-4644793 GCA_027568895.1 Erythroxylum shatona | reverse complement strand
TTCATCAATTTCGGATAATAATTTCCACCCTTAACGAAAATTAAGTCCAAAATATATGCAATTCATATGACTTATCACCAGCTCAAATCGGCATTCATGCAATGGCTGACCACATGGCACCTAAAACCTTTTGTCTTGTGGGTTGAATAACTAACCATCTAGTCATGATTTTGATTATCACTAGCAGTACACACAACTTTATTCAGGAGCACATTGCCAAATATTTGAACTTACAAACCCAACCCATTCAGCCTTTCAACGTCCTAGTGGGTAATTATTTTGAAACAAATTGCACTCAACTCTGTCCAATATTCTCACTCCACATTTAGTACAATTTTTTATGAACTTGTATGATCTATAAATAAGTGGAGCTGGAATTGTTTTGGTTGTACAATGGTTAAAAACAATTGGACCTTTCCTTATGGATTACTCCACTTTTACCATGAGATTTCTACAAAATGATCAGTTAATTGAGCTTAAGGACATGAGATTCATAGTATCTGAGTTGGTAACAACTCAATAGATCAAATGATTGTTATAGACAGCTGACCTGTCTGAATTATTCCACATCCAAATTTAACTTGACACTTCATTAAGTTCTTCACCACCTAGCTACTACCCTTCCCAAATTCAAAATTTTTTAAACCAATCTCACACCCTATTTCACTCACGTCAAACTCTTCCTCACAGTCGCACCACTGATTATAGCATCCATTTACTACCTAATTCTAAGCCAGTTAATATGCGTCCTTATTGATGTCCTTACTCTCAAAAGGGGGAAATTGAAGTATAGGTGGACCAAATGCTTAAATCTGGACCCATTCAACCTAACAACATACTATATTCTTCATCAATTTTACTCATAAAAAAGGTGATAGTTGACGTTTTTGCATTGATTGCAGAGCCCTCAATGCATTGACTATAAAGGATTGATTTCCCATACCTACTATTGATAAGTTGCTTGATGAATTCAATGGAGCTACATGGCTTGATCTATCGTAAGAATACCACTAGATCTTAACGTTAGAGGTTGATATTCATAAAACAACTTTTCGCACACACCTTGGTTACTATGAATTCAAGGTGATGTTGTTAAGCTTGTGTAATGCTCTTTCAATATTCCAAGCCACTATGAACAGGTTTTTTCAACCATTTTTACGCCACTTTATTATTGTCTTTTTCGATGACATTTTAGTTTATAGAAAATCATTTTTAGATCATGTCTTTCATTTGGAGCAAGCTTTCAAAACCTTGTTATAGGGATAATTTTATAAAAGCTCTCCAAGTGCTTCTTTGTCGAATGTATGGTAGAATATCTCGGGTATGTGGTTTTAGCCATAGTAGTACAGCTTGATGTTACAAAAATACATGTTATGACAACTTATCTAGTCCCTACCACCCTCAAATCCTTAAGAGGCTTTCTTGGTCTTACTAAGTTTTACTGAAATTTCATCCGAAATTATGCGCACTTGGCAACTTCATTAACATGGTTGCTCAAAAAAGATTAATTTCATTGGTCTCATATCTCTCAAGAGGCTTTTGATAATATGAAATAAGTCATGACCTTTACTCCAGTCTTGTCACTCCCTGATTTTTCTGAACCATTTATATTGGAGACAAATGTTTCAAGCTCTGGCATGGGTGCAATATTGTTATAGGACAAACTTCTGATAGCATTTTTAGCAAACAATTTTATCTAAAGTTAGCCTGCACTTCCACCTACATTCGAGAGCTTCATATGATAACTGTGATTGTCAAAAAATAGAAGCAATATTTGCTTGGACATCAACTTATTATTCTGATAGACCACTAGAGTTTGAAGGAGTTGATGACACAAATGTTACAAACCCTAGAGCAATAATCTTATTTAGTCAATCTTCTTGGCTTTGATTTTTAGATTTAGTACAAGAAAGGTAGTCATAATGTTGTTGCCAATGCATTATTGAGAATCTATGATCCTCATCACTATTTGATTTTGACCAATCCATATTACATTTTATTAGACCAATTACAAGTGGAAAATCAACATCAATCTTCTACTAAAGATTTAGTTGAAGCTATTCAACAATAGCCACATTCCCACCCCAATTATACTTATAAGGATTACTTAATCTTGTACAATGGTCGTATATGGGTGAGCTCTTCTAGTGCCTTTAAATAGCTCCTTTTGGAAGAATTTAATACTACCTCTATTGTTGGAATTTTATTAGGACACCATGGCTTCTGATGTCAAAAGTTTTGTGAAACAGTGTCGTATTTACCAACAAATTATGTATGAAATTAAGAAACTAGGAGAGTTGTTGCAACCATTGCCAATACCATTTGCACCTTGGAAGGATCTCAGCATTTACTTCATCATAGGTTTGCCACCATCAAATGGTTACTCTGTGATATTGGTAGTTATTGATCACTTCTCTAAAGGAGCTCATTTTGGTGCTCTTCCATCACACTATATTGCTTACAAGGTAGCTTAATTATTCTACGATATGGTTTGCAAATTACATGGGTTACCGCAAAGGTTGGTTTCCCATCAAGATCCTATATGTGTTAAACAATTTTGACTAGAATTATTCAAACTCAATGGTACTAAATTAAGAATGAGTACAACATATCATCCTCAAATTGATGGTCATACTGAATTCAAATATAACCTTGGAACAACATTTGTGATCCTTTGTCAACCATAAACCTACTCTGTGGCACAAATTCTTACCCCTGGCAGATTGGTTTTATAACACCACTTAGCATTCCTCTACTGGTTTCTCTTCATTTGAAATTACATAGAGCAAAGCTCCACCTAACATTCTGAAATATATGATGGGTACCACCACCAATAAAGCCATTAATCAACTCCTTCATTCTAGAGAAGATATGTTAAAAGTCCTTCGATAACATCTTGAGAAGGCACAGCATTATATGAAACAACACGTTGATCGTAAACATTGGGATGTCCATTTTACTGTTGGTGACTAGGTTTATGTTAAAGTTCGACCGTATCGACAAACCTCTGTTGGCTGCCGTTCTTATTCTAAACTTAGTAAACGTTTTTTATGGGACCTACCAGATTGTAGAGCAAATTAGTGTTACCTTTTATAAGTTGGCTTTGTCGGCAGAAGTTAAAATTCATCAAGTCTTTTATTGCTCCCTTCTCAAGCTCCGTCACGGCCCTCTTACTACTCCAGTTCTTGATTTGGCACCTCATGCCATCGATGGACAACCATTGATTGAGCTAGATTCTAAAGCCGACACTTCATGTCACCCTCATCGCACTCTTGTTTTGGTTCAATGGCCGAGTTTGTCACCAGAAGATAGTACGTGGGAAGATTGAGACTCACTTAAGTCTACCTAGCACCTTGAGGACAAAGTGGTTTTCCATTAGAGAGGGGAAGTTGTTACGATTACTAATCATCTCATTAATAATGACCAGGATGTGAGTAAGGAGTCCATGAAGGAGGAAGAAGTAGGACTTTAGGAATCGGGTCACCCAACAAGACACCATAGACACCCAACTTCATGGAATGATTACAATCATTAAAGGAATTTGGTTGTTACCGAAAGTTTAGCATTGTCATTAGTTGTATTACCACTTTTTTGCATACAAGGAAGTTTTGTTTTCTTTTTTCTGTTAGTAATGCACTGATTGGTGAAACATGGATGAATTCCTGTAACAAGATTAGTGTATGGACAACTTTACATTGAAATGAAATAAAAGAAAATGGCGGAAAACCCTTAATTCAAATCCTTTCTTTGTTAATTTGGCGGCCCCCTGACCTCAAACCCAGGAAACTTATCAAATAACTTGCTGTCTTTTAAAACTCTTTCATTATTCTATTAAAAAAGCTCCCTTTGATGTTCTCCTTTACAACAATTTCTCGATATAAATGAATAAATCTCAATATCTCATAATAATTGTATTGAAAAATAGTTATATATACGTCTAAATTAATTAAAATTAGTGATAAATATATAATAGCCATCTTAGCGGTCTCTTTACAATCAATTTGAAAATTCAAAATACAATCCCATTTTATCTCATCAAGTTAATAAAAATTTGTAATAGATTAATTAACTTAACGATTAATATAATCATGACTTCAATGTGTAAATATGATCTTACATGTCATAAGGAGAAGGATTTTATTTATACTTCTCTTTTATTATATTACATTAGATAATTAAACGATTGCTAAAAAATGCACTATCTAGTTCCACAATTACTACAGAGGCGTAATTAATCACATAATTTGATATGTAGCTTAATTACTTACATCTACTTTTTTTTTTTGAGGGGAATTACTTACATCTACTCATTTGGTCTTTTTATAGGTCTCACATGGTATAGAAACTTAATTTATTGATATTCGAGTTTTTAAAAACTACATTTCTAGTATTTTTTTTACTACAATATATTATCAACCTTGGCTTAATTTCTACCTCTTCAAACTCTATTGCTAAAGAAAAAAAATCAAGTGTTCAAATTTGGTTTTGGACTCGGTGTAACTCAAAGAAACAGATGGGACTGTCTCTTATAAACAACTTCAAATTCAATAAATTTAGCTCAAGTTCAATATCAATTTACTATATCTAATAAAAATTTAATGTACTATACAATATTTTCAATGGAAATTCTTATTCATGTTAAATAAATACATAAAAATTAACGATTCTTGGACAAAATCTATTCAAATTCAACCATATTCAAAATCCGCTATATTTGTTGACGCTAAGTTTTGATTTTGATGTCTTTAATAGAAGGCACACTATGGACCACAAGTTCTATAGGCATAAATCTTAACGCTTTAAGATTTTGAAGTTTGGATTTGTAAATTCGTCGTCCTAGACAAGGGCAATAACAGCAATGCTTTCTTTAATTTGGTTGGTCTTCTATAAGTGGCGGATCTACAATGCGGACAAGTGGGGGCACTTACCCCCACTGCCCCCAATAAATTCTTTATAAAAAAGTTATTATTTTAATTTTTGCCCCCACTAAAAAAAATAAAATTTTACTCCTATTAAAATTTTGCCCCCATTAAAAAAAATAAAATTTTACTTCTATTAAAATTTTGCCTCCATTAAAAATAAAATTTTGTCCTTAATAAAATTTTGCCCCCACTCAAAAAATTTCTGGATCCGCTCCTGCTTCTATTAATTAAGGGTATATTATAAAGGAAAAAATCAAAGGACAAAAAGAAATTTGCTTGATTAATGAAATTGCCGATCACCATCGGTGGACCAATCGATGGTCATGACGAAAGCAGCCGGTATATATTGAAAATTCACATTAATCGAAGTCAACTCAGTCTGTAATTGGCCCCTTTCTGAAAAGAAGAACATTAAGTAAATTGGTATCCGGCATTTTTAAATATTTTTTAATTTTATATTAGCCAATTAGGGCATCCACGGGTATATAACTATATACCCACCCAGTCATAAATAGGATTCTTTGTCCATATTCTCTTTTCTAAAAAATATTTCCTAAGCTGTGACAGTACGAAGGCAGTACACTTTCATTGATAATTGTACGTTGCTGACCCATACCATACGTAAACATGTAGTGTTCTAATCTGATGGATTTTCGCGGTCAGAGTTTTGAGTTCTTCGCGATTTTAATTTGACGCAGTTGTTTAAGATTATACTTTATATATTAAGATAATTACATTTCATATTTTAATACTAAAGTTAAAATCTCTATAATAATTACTGTATAATTAAAATTATGAGGAGATCATATTTATAGAATTCAATTTATATTTATATATTATTCTTAAACATTTTTGTTGTAATTTTATTAAATTAAGATATTGATAAAACAGTAAAACTAACTCACATTATCTTTCTTTGTTATAAAGAAAATAATTGATTTTATAACTTAAAGTATGAAGATAATTAAACAAACGTGTGAGTGCTTATAAGAGAATAAGTCACTGAATTAATACGGCTATGAGAATCCCAAATAAAATATTACTTATATCTTTGTGGATTTCTTCATAATTATAATTGTATAATTAATTCTTAGATTTGAGATTATTAAGATATCTCATGCATATATTACTATGTTTTGATGCAACTAATGAATATGAACCATATGAAGATTAGTTGATTATAGTAATTAGAGATAATGTTATACTATTCTTGATTAATAGTGATTTATAAAATTCTCTGACTAAAATGAGTTGATATTTGAAAAGAATATCCATTATAAATCAATTACTCCCTCCTATCTAAAATAAATGTCGTTTTAGAGAAATGCACACTTATTAAGAAAGCTAGTGAAATGTTTGATATACCCTTATTAATTGCATGTTGAATTGCATTGAAAATGTAATATGTATAATTAGGATGTGAGAGAAATTAAAGGGTAATTTTGAAAATAAAAATTATAGACATGCATGAAAAATTGTGAGCGACACTTATTTTGAATAATTAAAATCCCTCTAAAATGACACTTATTTTAGATAGAAGGAAGTATTTAGTAATTAAGTTCTAATTGTCTCCATCCATTTAGTTTTGTGCTTCTTTCTCCCCTTTACTTATGAGAGTCAAACAGTCTTTCTTGACATAAGATAAGAACCACACAAGAGACTGCACCCAAAGCATGTGTTTGACTAATGATTACACCATGCATGACTTATAAAAGCAGCTATTTTCGTGAACTGTCAGCCCTCTTATCAGTCATGGCCGCCCTTCATTTCACAAACCTTTTATTCTAATTGCTAATTAGTAATTACCCTTTTATTAAATATGACAAAGAGTTCAATTAAATAAGTGAGTTGGAATTCGATCTAAAATCTAACTAGATTTAATGTTCGGTAAATTTAATTCATTTCAAAATAACGTCATTTTATAGTGAATTTAAAATTCAAGTTTAATCTAAAATTTAGTTTACTGAAATTTAATTTCTCAATTCTAAATAATTATCATCAAAGAAACTACTAAAAATATAAAAAGGAGCTGGTTTCAAAATATATATATATATATATAAGGGAGCCCACTACTTTTCAGTTTCGTCTTTTTCAGTTTCATCACACACATGATTAGCGGTGTAGGCATTAGATGCCAAAGTCCCGATTTTGTCTGCTCAATTGCAGAGCACGTTGTCTTTTTCAGTCAACATATATTTTCTTCTCTATCTCATTCTCCGCTGTTTCTCTTTAAAAAGATAAACAATTACCAGCTACAGACCAAAGACAAACCATCTCTCTACCTGCACACTCTCCCCATTACTATGTTTGTATTCTGGTAACTCTTTCTTTGGTTTTCTGATTCTGAGCTCCATTTCCCATCACATCCAGCTGTTGCTTTCCTAGTGTTTCGTGTTTGTTCTTCTTCTGTCTGCATTGCTGGTTAATCAGCTGCTGCTTACTTTTCACCTTAACTTGACAAGTTTCAATATTACCTTAACCTTCCTGTATTATGTATCAAATTATATCGGTGGCTTCCTGTTGATTGCTGTGTATGCGATCTCCGAATAAGATTTTCCTGAGCACGGTGTGTTTCAGTAAATGGGTTCTCCTTGAATCGCTTCATTTTTCCGCAAAACTGGAACTTTGCGACGTTTGAACACTCACTTCATGGATCTGGAAACTGGGTTTTATACAAACCAGGTCAAGGTGAGATTGGTGTGCTTCACCTGTATGCAGCACCTGCTAAACAGTGAATTTGATTCATTTTTTGTCATCAAGATGTTGCCTTTCATATAGAATAAGAAGAGTCAATATATTGAATAGACTAGGCCTTAAGTTATATACTCAATTCGTCATGCGGGAGAATAAGTTGTTTGATTTAGTAATTATTTGGTTACTGATTCAATTATCTAGCTTGTTGACCTTATATAATCCAATCCAATCGATGCTTTTGTTGCAGAGAGAATCGTGGAGGACAGTGTTGACTCTCGCGTATCAAAGTCTTGGAGTTGTTTATGGCGATTTAAGCACTTCGCCATTATACGTATACAAGAGCACGTTCGCAGAAGATATTCACCACTCTGAGACTAATGAAGAAATTTATGGCGTTCTTTCCTTCGTCTTCTGGACTCTCACTTTGGTTCCCTTGTTAAAATACGTGTTCATAGTGCTGAAAGCCGATGACAATGGCGAAGGTGGCACTTTTGCTTTATACTCGTTGCTGTGCCGACACGCCCGAGTCAACTCACTGCCAAATTGTCAGGTCGCAGATGAGGAACTATATGAGTACAAGAAAGATAACCTTAGTTTGTCCCCACAAACTAGTTTCGGTTCCCGATTGAAATCTATTCTGGAGAAGTATCGGGTGTTACAGAGATTTTTGCTTGTATTGGCTTTGATTGGAACTTGTATGGTGATAGGTGATGGCGTCCTTACACCTGCTATCTCGGGTATGCTTTAACGTCGGCTCTTGTGCTAGAAGATTCCTTTTCCGATGTCTGATGTACTCATGCTATGGAGTTCTTACCTTTGAAGACTAATTGTTCCCTGGTATTTCTGCAGTATTTTCTGCGGTTTCGGGGCTTGAGCTCTCAATGGCAAAAGATCATCATAAATGTGAGATTCACCTCCCTTTTTGTACCTATAACTTGATATTTGCATTTTCCTTTTACCTTGAAGATTGTGGATTATTCATCTTGATTGACTTGTTTATTGGTGTGGACATTTCTTGATTCACTTCTCCATATGTTTATTTGGAACAGTGCTTCTATGCATTTCATTTGGCATCTTTGAATTTCAATCATCTGCTCACACCTTATGAGTTCATGTTCGATCTTCAATTCCCCAAAGTTCGCAACTTGGTACCTGAACTTTTGATGTTTGTTTTAGCAAATTTTCTGCTTATGTGTGCCTTATACCGTTCTTTAAAAGTATTTAGGGTGTCCTGTTAACCCTGCAACAATACGTTCTCACCTGCCGTTGACCTGCTATTGACGGGCTACAAATTTTACAAAAAACTGAGTCTAGTGAAATCTTTTTCCTCTTTTCTGTTTCCAATTGCGACTTGCCACCTTTGTTCTCCATTGAAATTGAAGAAGTGAACCAATGCTCAGCTAGGGGTGTAACTTAAGATGGCTAATTGGATAGAATGCTGAGAGCTTAAAGCGTAGATACTCTTTAGCTAATCATCACTCTTTGATTTCCAGGAAAACAAAGTAGTTTTCGTTGCAATTTGTTGAGAAATTGATTGAGTTATTGTCAACGTTTATAGAAGAGCTGCTCAGTAAAATATCTAAAGCCTGAGAAGCGTTTCCTTGCATATTAAACCTATAAAGAAAAGGTTTTTGGTTTAGTCTAGTAGACAAAGTCATTTATTCTTAATCGAACTCTTTCTTTGCTTAATGATGGTTGCTCGAGCTTAGCCTGCATAAGGAGCTAATGCCAAAGTTTGCTGGTGAATCAGTTGGAAATCCTAAGAGGAGCTGAACTAATCAAAGACTTGAAAAACTTCTACTCTACAAAAGCTTTACCTTCAAATTTATATCTTATGCCTGCTTTAGATCATTCCTACCGAGCAAATGGACCTTGGTTTTGGAAGAGGGTAAAGAATGAAGTCATTAAATAACTTTTCCTTGATTTGTCTCCCAATAAATTAATTATAAGTTTGGAGGATACGTCAGTGGGCAAGTAGAACATTGGTTAACAACATCCCACACAGCTAGTCAATATCCTGATGTTTGCTCCTACAATTAAAAATCTATTGGACAGTTCATGTATGCTTGGCATGAAATGGAGCTCACAAAATAGTGCAAGAACTTTTAGTATGAAGAAACAAGCAACCTTTTCTATTCTTGCTGCATAGGTGTCACACTCCAATTCACAAGTCATAAAACAGGGCAATTCTAGGCTGAAGTCCCCTTCGGAAAACAGACCTCTTCTTTTTACTATATTTTTTCCTCTTGCTATTATTTTTTGCTGTTGTTTAAGTTGCTTCTAGCCTCCTGACTTCTTGTTATTTTTTGTAATTAAAATTTACTCCTTTTCATATCTCTTAAAAGGACTTGTATTTCTTGGTATATTACCTCCTGAAAACCCAACAATTTATGCAGATATAGAAGTTCCAGTTGCATGCATCATACTGATAAGCTTGTTTGCCCTTCAACATTATGGCACGCACAGGGTTGGATTCTTGTTTGCACCTGTGGTCCTAACATGGCTTCTGTGCATCAGTGCTATTGGGCTATATAACATACTCCACTGGAATCTTCATGTATATAAAGCTCTGTCTCCATATTACATGTTCAAGTTTTTAAGGAAAACTCAAAGGGGAGGTTTGATGTCCTTGGGTGGCATTTTGTTGTGCATAACAGGTGAATATTGTCATCAATTTTCTTACTGCATTTCAAGTGAAGGTATAAGTCCATTATTCTAGTTGACCCTTAATTCATTCAGGATCAGAAGCCATGTTTGCTGATCTTGGACACTTTTCACAATTGTCAATTAAGGTAAGCTCTTACAGAATGCAATCTTCTGATGATGAAGCTCTCCTTTTTTTAATCAAGCAGGCGTCCTTGATTTTTATGTTCCAATGGCGGGCCTAGAATTCTGTGTCTGGGGTACATCATGAGCATTTCTCAGGTTGATAACAATTGAACCTACAAACTTTTTAAGACCTTTCTAGAACTTTCACTAACAAATAATCATTTATGTAGGTTTCCACTAAGTTTTAATATATTCTTATTCCAGACTTTATCCTTCTCAAATGAAAACAAGTGCCCAATGTAGGAATCTGCTCAGCCAATGGTCTACGATGCTCGTTTGTAGGTTCTGTTCCTTATCCAAGGAATTGAATCTAGTTTTGCTTGTTCTGTAATTTCACTTGGTAGATTGTGTCAGCCCTGCTCTTGGTGGTTTAGAGTAATGAAATTGTATGTTGTATTGAAAATGTTGAGTTTATCTTAGGTTCTTTATGATGCTTTTTTCTATTAGTTTTATACGCAATATAAACATCCATATTTTATGCTAATATTCTTATCATATTAGCTATTGACCTAATAGCCCTGTCTGACATTTTTATTTTTATTTTTATTTTCTTTAATAGGTAAATCAAGCTTTTGACTTCATAATCAAGCAAAAAAATTCTTCTTCTCATTGATAATTCCTTTTACAACAGAAATAACCATACTCGTCTGCTTAGTGTGCATTTATAGGATTGAAAGCATTGTCTGATGTGGTGAGTGCATTTCTGCAGATTGCTTTCACATTTTTGGTTTATCCCTCATTGGTTCTTGCATATATGGGGCAAGCTGCCTATCTATCTCAGCATCACAACAACAGCGTTGGTTTTTATGTATCTGTACCAGGTAGGTACCTCAAGTTGTCTCGTGAAGGTCACAAGATTTGGACAATAGACAAGTTTGTACTAACAAGAAGTTTCCTGTAATATTCTCCCAGATAAACTGAGATGGCCAGTTCTAGTCATAGCAATACTAGCTGCTGTTGTGGGAAGCCAAGCAATCATCACTGGTACCTTCTCGATTATCAAACAATGTGCTGCTTTGGGTTGCTTCCCAAGGGTCAAAATTGTCCACACTTCATCCAAAATCCATGGTCAAATTTACATTCCAGAAATTAATTGGACCTTAATGTTGTTATGCTTAGCTGTTACCATTGGTTTCAGAGACACAAAGCGTATGGGCAATGCCTCAGGTATGAACGTTATAATTTTATGGTTCCTCATTAATATATTGCAATACACATATAGAGAAATCTCAAATGTTTATTTCTTGAAGTTTTGTGCATCAAGTATATATTTCATGAAAGCAGCTATAAATCTTAGCCAACATGAGGCATTCCCTCTTGGAGAATTCTATCTACTGACTAGAGACACATCAGTGTGTAGTGGTTGGGACCAACACTAAATCATATAGCTTGATTTCATAATATCTTATTCCATTAGTAATACCGACTGTATGAATTACAGGATTAGGTTCTTGTTACATGAGATATTAACTTCCTATTTGCACTGTCTTTTATTGGTTAGTTTCAGTTCATGTATACTGTAGTGTTTAAGGTGCCTTGTTCCTGAATTTGCTTCTACCGAGAGTAGTTCCAAGATGGAGCTACCACAATTGAAGGCTAAACCATATTTCAGACTATCTTTGTCTCTAAAAGAAGTTTTTTTTTTTTTGGTCTAGTGTAGGTTTGATGGTGTCTATCTGGATTATGTTCCTGTTCTTTGCAAGAATCTGATTTGGAAAGTGAAGGATGATACGGCATACTAATAGGAGTAGCAAAAAGTTTACTGAAAAGGGCACTACATATGCTAGATATATTAACACTGATACTGTGGCATGGTCCGACTAATCTGAAGACCTATAGTTCATGAAACTGGAAACTAGAAAATTAACCCCTTCATGATGGATAGGTTGATTTATCGATATCTATCAAACCCAAATATTAGCACTGCTTTAGTGTATGTATGACATTTGCGTTTTTGTGGGACAGGTTTGGCAGTCATAACTGTGATGCTTGTTACTACATGCCTAATGTCTCTGGTTATCGTCTTATGTTGGCATAAAAGTGTCATCTTTGCAATAGGCTTCGTGTTATTTTTTGGCACAATTGAAGCTCTGTACTTTACGGCATCCTTGATAAAGTTTCTGGAAGGGGCCTGGGTTCCAATCGCTCTCTCGTTCGTCTTTCTGGTCATAATGTGTGTGTGGCACTATGGAACACTCAAAAAGTATGAATTTGATGTCGAAAACAAGGTCTCCATGAACTGGCTACTTGGCTTGGGCCCCAGCTTAGGTATTGTCCGCGTCCGAGGTATTGGAATCATACACACTGAGCTTGTGGCTGGAATCCCGGCTATTTTTTCCCACTTTGTGACCAATCTTCCGGCATTCCACCAAGTCCTAGTCTTTCTGTGCATTAAATCTGTTCCAGTTCCACATGTCAGAGATGAGGAACGATTTCTAATAGGTCATATGGGTCTCAGAGAATACAGGCTCTATAGGTGCATTGTAAGATACGGTTATCGGGATGTCCACAAGGATGATATGGAGTTTGAAAAAGACCTTGTGTGCAGCATAGCAGAATACATACGATCTGTGAGCATTGAATCAAATGGAGCAAATGAAGAGGGTGGGAAGCCAGATGACAAAATGACAGTGGTTGGAACATGTTGTAATGGCGTCCAAGTGAGCGAAGAAGACAACGTTGTGGAGGACACACACGTGGTTGGCACGTCAGAGTTGCAAGAAATAAGGTCACCAAGAGGCACCAAACCTAGGAAAAGAGTAAGGTTTACAGTGCCAGAGAGGCCGAACATGGGCACGTTTGCAAGGGAGGAGCTGCAGGAGCTTATGGAAGCTCGGGAAGCTGGGATTGTATACATACTTGGCCACTCATACGTGAGAGCCAAGAAAGGATCTAGCATGATAAAGAAGCTTGTAATTAATTATGGATATGAGTTCCTGAGGAGGAACAGTGGGGTACCAACCCCTGCACTAACTGTACCTTATGCATCGAGCATAGAGGTGGGAATGGTGTATAATGTTTAAGAGTTTTGTTAGGACAACAGTATTGTATACTAGTATTGAACGAGAATGTCCATGCCGCCGAAAACATTGGGCCATCTTTTAGAGGAAACTCATCAAGTGACTACTCATATGAGGAAAACATTATGTGCCCTTCCACTTAGTCCATTGGAGATTGGAGTAAACTGCATAAATGGGTTCTAAGTTCTAACAAGTGATTGTAAAACAATTCAACTTCACTTGAATTAACATTTTTATATTACCGTATTCAATTAGTCAAACAAGGGGTTTAATGCTTTTATGTATCTTGTCGGTTATGCTTGAAGCATGGGTTTGGACCTTTGTTGCTACAGGTCCCACTGCCAACTTATTGTTGCATTGAATGCGATCCGTGAAATGTTCGGCCTTATCCTTAACCAACCACCATGGTCAGTCCTTTCACTGTACAGAACTAGTCCTTTATTTTTTAATTTACAAAATCGTACTCTTTTTTTTTTTTTTTAATTACATTAGGTACTCTTGAAAGTAAATGTCGTGATCTGCTACCGACCATCTCCCATGGACAAAGACATTGGGGTTCTCAAATCTCCTCTCCCAGTCCCAGGTAAAAACATTTGGGACGCATGCGTTCTCTGAGAGATTTGCTTTGCTCTTCCTGTCACCTTCTATCTTCTTCTTTAAGGAGTGAGTACAGTTCGTAGTACTAAGAATCTACATATTTGTAAAAGGACAAGCAGATAACCTGTCCAGAATATATAATGAAATGGCTCTCATAAGTTGGAGATTATTTCTTCTTCTTCTTCTTCTATTATTCTATGTGATGATTTTAGATCTACAAGTTTAATGTATGGCATCAGATTCAGGACACAAACCTTACCTACCAATAAGCCATCTTTCTTCTTCAACTAACAATATCGCAAGAACGGAAACTTTGTCGAGGTAATGAAGAATCCTGTTGCTTAGCACGCCAAACATACGTTCGGAACATTCCTTATTCGGATGAAGGGGGCCCCACCATTCCGAGAAAAACGGCTAGCGGATAAACCTGCGGGTGGGGCCCATGAGACGGTCACGTGACCATCACGTGCCGAGGTTAAGGATCAGTGGTGCTGGTTTTTGAGGTAGGTGGATGGATGGGTCCCAATCCCAACTGGGGTAGTTTTTCAAGTCACAGGCATTGGGGGCGTCCGTACGTTTGGTGGATTAGGATTTATTACTATTTAGGAAGGGAAAAGGACCGAATAATATATTACGTCTCATCCGAAGCCTTATCTCCAATTAAATAAACCCCCGTTTTTCAAAAATTTACCCTCCACGCCACCATACAAAATTGAACATATTTAAGTTGCGGATAAAATCGGATGTGTTGCACTTTCACATGCAGTGCCCTTCGAAGCAAATTCCAATAGGAGTCCTTGTCCAGCTTACAGGGCCCCATCTCGTAGTCTAAAATTAATTATAGACAAAAAAAAAAAAACAGCTTATACGAGCAAATTAAATATTATATTCAATGTCATTATCCTAAGCTTATCTAACCATCCTTAAACTTCAACCACTCAAATGAATATAATATCCAATTTGTATAAAGTTTAGGAATGTCTAATAGACAACCTTACTTATAATCAGTAAAAAATATGTTATACTATTTTTTATATAAACTACAATTCATACGTTATCTATACACATTTTGCTCTCGAAAACAACGTATAATATCTCGCTTAAGCAATGAGTCTGAATTTCGCAGTTTAACTAACACCATTGTTGAATTGCTATGGATTCAAAAGATTTTGACTCAACTTGGTGTTCAGCTTTCCTCGCCTCTAGCGTTATGATGTGACAATATTAGTGCTACCTATCTAACTGCAAATTTTGTTTTTCATGGGTGTACCAAGCATGTTGAATTCGATTTTCACTTTGTTCGCGAGCAACTGACCAACAAACGGTTATACATTCGGTACATTTCCACAGCTAGTCAGATTGCAGATGCTCTTACCAAGCTGTTACCAACAACTCAGTTTCTCTTTCTCCGCAACAAACTCTTTATTTGTCCTAACCAGATTGGCTTGTGGGAGGGTATTGGAGATAAGGACAAAGTCCATCCTACTACCAACACATCTAGTTCAGTTGTAACAAAGATTCCTTGTAAAATCAATTTAGTTAGTAAAGATATTAAGCATCCCTAAAGTATCTGTATATACTAACCTCTTTACTGTATATATACCAATGACTTTCTACCGAAGTGAATGAGAAAAGATTTCACATCTCCAATAAAGTCTTTTGTCTTTTACGCATTAATACGAAAAGGTCTAATAATACATACCTTACTCTTATAAACTTACATATATGCTTAAATTATCTATAAGCATATTTTTAAAAAATTTATTAAACAATAAAAAATATTTTCAACATTATTTATTCCTTTCACATAAACAATAAATTTGTTTTTTATAACCAGAATGAATAATTTACAAATCCATTGTTTGGTTCTTGGTGAAGGAATTTAAAAGGTAACGATCAAGAGCGCTTAAAAGGCTGTGTAAATGGGTGAAATATACGTTAACATTTAAAAGGGTAATCAGGTAAAATGATGTTTCGTTTATCTTGACCTTATCTATTATTGCCAGGTAGGATGTTACGCGATCGGGTAACGACACATTGTCTGTGTCGCACTCGCCCCTTGTTGAATTTTCTTCGTTTTTTTAAACATAATATAATTTTATAATGTTTTATATTTTATTTGTGGCCCTTGACTGTACCTTTTAAAAGTAATTTCCAAATATTAAATTTTGATTTTATTTTATATAACATAGTTGGCATTATTTTTGACCAAAAAAAATGTAAATAGTGGGTCATAATAATTTATAGTGTATAAATTATGTGATAAGACCCTAAATTTTAATGGTGATTATAATAAAATTAGTCAAAACATTTAATAGAACTTGATTCATAATAGTAAGCCGGAACATTTGAGATGCTATAACTATCACAATCATAATAGTATAAATGTATGAAATATTGCTAACGTAAAATTTCATAGTGGCCATAAGTATGTTTACATTAATATAAGATAACTAAATAATATATATTTGATTACAGTAAACCAAATTATGATAAAAAGAAAAAATAAAATTAATTTTATAATTTTTATAAATTATAAATTATCAAAGGAAGAAGATTTATTTGACTACGTAATGTTTTAAGTTTGAACTAGGTCTATATTTTCTATTGAATAAAACATTATTTTGTCATCAAAAATATAAAATTAAAATTATTTTAAAGAAAAGTTTACTAATTTTCTTCAATTTAATCATATCAATTGAATTTTAAGAAAAATCACAATTTAAACAAAATCAGCAATAACAATAACATTCAGTTAGAGTTCTCCTAAAGTGTGGAGTATAGAAAAATTTAATAATACGTAACTTTATTCTTAGTTAATAAAAACGTTCTTTCCGGAAGGAAAAATCAACCATAATTGAGATGAATGATACATAAATAGAGACAACAAAATAAAGTATTAAGTTGTGTGCTTCTTGTGCATATAAATCATGGACAAGACAACTCAATTAATGAAATTCCAACATTTGATTATCGAAAAAGAGCAAAAGCCTAGTAACCAAGATAACGACAGCGAAAGGTTTCACTAGTTTGGACATGCGGCGGCTAGATAGTAACAATGGCAGCATCTGCGTGTTTAACTGAAATGATCTCTTTCGTGTAGATGATCCCAATCCGAGTCTGGATGATGCCTTTGGACAAAGTGAATCTCCACTTCCCTGGCCTAAAGACTAAGGATAATATTTATTTATCCAGGACACTTAAATCAAGGAGGGAAAGTGAAAGTGATGTTTTTACAAGGCAACAGGCGCTTTGAGTGCATGATCCAATCATGTTCATTTTGACCTAAACACGTTGATTCTAAGGTTGGATAAAGAATGAGGGATGCAATTGGACATTTGGTGCAGTTGAGGATAATGTTGTTTATTGCAAGAATAATATTATTGAATTTCAACTTTTCTCCTTCTCCCCCCTACCTGTTATCGTCTTCCAACTCAGCCTCTAATTAAAACCAACCAATTTGGTCTATACTATACACTATAGGGGTAATGATCAAGAAAAGTCAGTCGAGCTTCTTGGTTCTTTCCCAAGTCCCAACTTTTCTACATCCATTAGCCCATCTTGTACGGAATATAGTATAATAAAAATTGCATCTTTTATTCCAAACTAAACGAGTCATTGTGCACAAGTTTGGGCGTGGCTTCCCTTCTTGATCATACTTTGAACTAATCAAGAGAAGTTAGGATGTAGTAAAAAGGAAGGGGCAATATCGTAAAAAGAGGGTAATGAAAGGATGAACCAGAGTTAAAAAGATCTAACTGGAGTTAACAGAGATACATTCCACTCTAACCATCTCTCTATCCAATACAGATACGTTTGGTCCCATATAATGTAGTAAAGATTATTATGTATTATGTAATCCATTTTTCTTCTTCTTCTTCTTCTTCAGCGTCCTCATCTACCCCTTTTCACATTGTTCTTTTCTTTTCTCTTTTTAAGAAATGTCTTGTCTTTTATCTTCTGTTTACCTTACCATTTCTTTATCTTTGTTTCTTTAAAGTAATATTGGTTTTGATAATCCAACGCGTCCTCCATTTCCTCCTCTCTCTCTCTCTCTCTCTCACTAGCTGGCTCTCGTTTAAGCTTATAACCGCTTCCTCCTTTAACATCCGCCGGAATCTCGCTGTCGGTCACTTCATTTGGTGAGCGGTTGAAGAGAAGTTTTTGTCTTGTTTGCTTGCGATAAATGTGTTTAACGAGTTTTGTCGAATTTCGCTTCCTGTTTGGTCTCGGAGAAAAGGAGTTTTCCGTCTGCTTGCGCTAGACTTGAGTGCTATTTTCGTTTCTTTTATTTGCTTTCTTATAATAGAATTGAGAAAAACGAGAAAAATAAAACGTTGATGATCGGTTATTTGTTTGAGTTTGAGTTTGTTACGGTTATGATTTTGGGGTGAGGTCATCAGTTTTCGAGTAAGACGTTTTAGTTTGAGGCGTAATGAATTTTATGTTCGCTGCTTCTTATGTTGTGTGTAGCCTTTTGCCTTTATGTTGCTCAACTCGCTCATGTGACTTGTGGTTTTATTTAAACCGAAGAGTTTTCAAAATCAGGCAATGGTTATTTGTACTTTTGGTTTGCATCAAATAAATGGATTCTTGTTTCTTTCGCCACTTGTATTAAATATGGCGCAGGGTGAGAACTAGTTTAGGCTTATTTGCTGTATTGGTCAATTTTTCTTCATAAGAGTTTCCCTAGAGAAGTTCTTTTACTTAATAATAACCTTTCCTTTTCTGTTTTAGAACCTGGTTTATTCGACCTTTTTCCAGTGGCAAAAAATAAAGTTTGGTGGTTTGATGTATGAGGATGAAGTTGCCAAGTCTATATATTTGCAAGTTCTTACTAAACAGAACGTAGAGTGAGTTCTTTTTTCTTGCCAGAATTCTAGATTCCAGTTTGCCTAAGTCCTTAAGTGTGATATTTTTTATCAAATAGTGCCTTTAATTCTTTAATCTTCAGATTCCGCCAATCCTCAAGTTTTTCAAACATTTGTCCTTGCCTAACATCAAACTCTTAGCTTGATGTTCATGTTGAGTGACTAATTCAATTGCAGTCAGTCAAAGTTTTTATATGTGCATCTTATTTTTTTTCTTTATGTTTTTCTTTTTGCAGGTTTGTTGCGTCCTGTGACCAAAGGTTGTGGTTGCAATTGTGCACTTGTTTTGAGTCATGGTGTCAAGTTCACGCATCAATGTTCGAGACTTGGCTGAAAATTTTCCTGGAATTATCTCTGATCTGAATACCTATCACACTAGTGATGGGGATTCACGTACAATTATAGTGGCGAATATGTTACCTGTGCAAGCTAAGAGGCACAACCAAACTGGAAAATGGCACTTTTCTTTGGACGAGGATTCTCTTTTATTACAACTAAAGGATGGGTTTTCTCCTGAAACTGATGTTATCTATGTGGGGTCTTTAAAGGTTGATATAGACCCTAGTGAACAAGGAGAAGTTGCTCAGAAGCTGCTGGAGGATTTCAACTGTGTGCCAACTTTTCTCCCACACGACCTAAAGAAGAAGTTCTATCTTGGGTTCTGCAAGCAGCATTTGTGGCCTCTATTTCATTATATGCTACCTATGTGTCCAGATCATGGTAGTCGTTTTGACCGTGACTTTTGGCAGGCCTATGTTTGGGCAAACAAAATGTTTGCGGACACACTTATGGATATAATTAGGTCAGAAGATGATTTTGTTTGGATTCATGACTATCACCTTATGGTTCTGCCAACATTTTTGCGGAAGCTTTTCAGCCGGGTCAAGCTTGGATTCTTTCTCCATAGCCCATTTCCCTCTTCAGAAATATATCGAACTTTGCCTGTCCGGGATCAAATTCTACGGGGGCTTCTTAATTGTGATCTTATTGGCTTTCACACATTTGATTATGCTCGACACTTCTTATCCTGCTGTAGTAGGATGCTCGGCTTGGATTACGAGTCAAAGAGGGGGCACATTGGACTTGATTACTATGGTCGAACAGTGTACATAAAAATACTGCCTGTAGGTATTCACCTGGGCCGTCTTGAATCAGTAATGAACCTGCCCTCTACATCGTCTGTTGTCAAAGAGATTCAGAAACAGTTTGATGGTAAAAAAGTGATTCTTGGAATTGATGATATGGACATATTTAAGGGCATCAGTTTGAAATTATTGGCAATGGAACAGCTCTTGAAGCAACATGCTGCCTTGTGCGGAAAAGTGGTCCTGGTGCAGATTGTGAATCCTGCGAGGGGCTCAGGAAAGGATGTCCAAGAAGCAAAGAGGGAGACATATTTAATTGCCAGAAGGATCAACGAGGTTTATGGTTCACCTCTATATCAGCCAGTGATTCTGATTGATCGTCATGTTCCTCGATATGAGAAGACTGCATATTATGCTGTAGCAGAATGTTGCATAGTGAATGCAGTGAGGGATGGAATGAACTTGGTCCCTTATAAGTATATTGTTTGCAGGCAAGGAACCCCTTACATGGATGAAGCTGTGGGCATAAAACCAAACTCTCCTCGTACAAGTATGCTCGTCGTCTCAGAATTTATTGGCTGCTCACCTTCTTTAAGTGGAGCAGTCAGGGTAAATCCTTGGGACATTGATGCTGTAGCTGATGCCTTAAGTTCGGCCATGACTATGCAAGAATCTGAGAAGCAGTTACGCCATGAGAAACATTATCGGTACATAAGTACCCACGATGTGGCTTATTGGGCTCGCAGTTTTATGCAAGATTTGGAGAGAGCATGCCAAGATCATCACAACAGAAGGTGCATGGGAATTGGATTTGGTCTGAATTTCAGTATAGTGGCTCTATCTCCTAGCTTTCGGAAGTTATCCCTCGATCACATTGTCCCGGCTTATAGAAGGACGAATAGAAGAGCTATATTTTTGGACTATGATGGTACTGTCATTCCACAATCTTCTATCATCAAAAGCCCCAGCCCTGAAGTTATTTCTGTTCTGCAAACTCTCTCTAAGGATCCCAAGAACACTGTCTTTATTGTGAGTGGTAGAGGGAGAAGTTCTCTAAGCGAGTGGCTTGGCTCATGTGACATGCTGGGAATTGCAGCTGAGCATGGGCATTTCTTAAGGTAATGCCCGTAGTGTGGTTTAAATTGGTAGTCTGTAGAGGGGATGATCAGTAGGATGATAATGTCTAGGGATTTTTTTTTTCTCTTCTCAGGTGGAATAAGACTTCTGAGTGGGAAATCTGTCCCCTGGCTGCCGATCTTGATTGGAAAAAGATTGTGGAACCTGTGATGAGACTTTATACCGAGGCAACTGATGGCTCCAGTATAGAAACTAAAGAGAGTGCTTTAGTTTGGCACCATCAAGATGCGGACCCTGATTTTGGATCTTGCCAAGCTAAAGAATTACTGGATCATCTTGAAAGTGTTCTAGCAAATGAACCAGCTGTGGTTAACAGGGGCCACCATATTGTTGAAGCTAAGCCACAGGTACATCTGGCTTCCCTTACTTCTCAATGATCTTTTTTCTGTCGTATATGTAATGTGCACTTCTTCACTATCATATGTGCCTTTGCTATTGACATGACACAAACAGTTCATCCCTATATTTTACCAGAAATTTTCTGACTTCGTTTTTCTCGCGCAAGACAGGGCATAAGCAAAGGGTTTGTTGCTGAAAAGGTTCTTATGAATCTGGTTAAGTGTGGGAAGGTTCCAGATTTTGTTATGTGCATTGGTGACGATAGATCAGATGAAGACATGTTTGAGAGCGTATTCAGGACAGTTTCCGGTCCAACTTTTCCTGCTGCTCCGGAGATCTTTGCTTGCACTATTGGATTAAAGCCAAGCAAGGCTGAGTATTATCTTGACGATACAGTTGATGTTGTGAGATTGCTTCAAGGCCTTGCGGCTGCATCTAGCCCAATCACCGAGTATACTATTCAAAGCCAGGTGTCTTTTGAGAGCACTGCTTCACCTAATTGCTGAGCTCACCTTCGCTTTATTCTGCAACCTTCATTTTGCTGTATGGCTTTTCTACGAGGGAATAGAGACCAAGTTTTGGTTATTGACTAAACCATTGTATAGTGCAAGCCAATTTGTTTGTGCATCTTTATTTTGGCAGCTGTTGGAAGATAAGATTATACCTACCAGGAGGGAAAGCTGGTTCATTTGTGAGGTAAGCGGTGCACGCGCTAGTCGCAACAGGGGTAAGTTTGGCCAGCAGGCTTTGAGATGTTTATGGTGGCTTTTTTTAATTTATTTATTGAGGATACGACACGGCATAACTTGTATAGGTATACCGCTTCTAAACTGTGACTTCTATGCTATCGGAATCATCAATTGATCCATTCTTATAAAAAAAAAAACTGTTTTCCTAAATAAGGATTTTTATTCTTAAATAAGTATTTTTACGCGAGATTTTTTTTTTCTATTTAAGGGGGAGGATCATATTTAATAAAAATCATCAATATTGTCGATCAAGAAATGTACATAGAGGAGGTGTGATTTCTTACAAATCACCATTAGAACCTTTCAAAGTAGGTTTTTCAAAGAACGAGAAAACTAAGAAAAATCAAGATGACTTTTTGGTTAACTTGTAATGAGATCCTTTTGCGAACCCTTAATACTTCGATGTGAAATTTAGGTGTTATAAGTGATTTACAATAGTTGAGCAGTAAGGTTTATGATCTAGAGCACAAGTTTTTTGTAAAACAAGAAGAAGGTGCATGAGATCAAGGATGAAATCTAAAAATTGAGGTGTTTGTCGGAGTTATACTTTTCCACTAGGGAAAAGAGATCAGACAGGCTGCAATCACAGGCAGCTACCAACTAGTTCTAACGAAATCATCCAAGCTATAATCATCACAATTTCAAGAGGTTGGAATTCCCCTCTTATAATAGAATTTGGGGATCCTTTGAGATGGATACATATATGTAGAATATTGACACTAATTTCAGACCCTCCTTATAAGAGTAACTTCACTATGAGTGGACTAACATGTTGATATTTTCATTATGAGCTTAGTGAAAACTTTGAGAGTGGATGTGGAGAAAAGAAAACGTAGATGGGCAACAATTCAAAACTAGCATTTAATAGGAAGTAATGTTGTTGCATTCCTTATAAGGAGCTTGTCTAAGGGTAAGATGTTTGAGAAAAGAACCAAAAGGATAATGTTTCAATTGTGAGAAACTTTACTCAACAGGTATAAGTGCAAAAGACATTTTTTGTCTCTTGGTGGATGAACTAGAGGATGAAAAAGATGAACCTACTTTATTGGAACCGGATATTTCTCTCTATTTAATTGCGGAACAAAAACTTTTAAACTATCAAATTATAAGCGATGGTAATTGGGAAACCAATATTGATCTTTGTTGACTCATCAAATACATATAATCTTATAAGCGACCAAGACGCTTAAATTGGAATGCTAATGGCAACCAAACCTAGACTATAAGAAACCATAGCTAACAGTGAAAGAGTACACAACCTAGGCATCTATTGGGGGGTCAATTATGAATGTTTCTTTGTTGATTTGTTTGTGCTATCTTTGGATCAATTTGATGTGGACTTGAGGTAAAATGGTTGCGAACTTTAGGGCTAATCTTATTGGAATTCAACTCATTAACGATGACCTTTCACTTGAACGAGAGGCTAGTCACTTTGTAAGAGATATTATTGAAGGCAAAATACCCATATGTTCACATGATACAAGATGAAACAACACACAATAACCATGAAAAGGCTCCTAATTGATTTTTCAAATGTAGTTCAAAAGCCCAAAGTACTTCCTACCTCTTGAGCTTATGATCAGAAAACTACTTTAATAATGGGGATCGAACTAGTGGTAGTAAGGCTGTATCATTATTTATACACGTAGAAAGATGATATCAAAAGGATGAATGTTGGAACAAGGAATCATCCAACTAGTCGTTCCCCCTTTTCTTTTCTAATTCTATTAGTGGCAAAATGTGATGGAACTTGGAGATTTTGTATAAGGAGCTCAACAATTAGGATGTCAAGGATAAATTTCCTATCCCAATTGTGGATGAGTTGCCAGATAAAATTCAGATGCCCATTATTTCACAAAATTATATATGAGATCAAGATACTTTTAGGTAAGAATAGCTTTTGAAGATATTAAGAAGATTACCTTCTAAACTCATCATGGTCATTTTGAATTTTCAGTCATGCCATTTAGTCTTACAAATGCACATTCCACATTTTAGTCTTTAACAAATGAGGTATTTCAATCCCACCTTTGCAAATTCATCTTAGTATTCTTTGATAACATTTTAGTTTATAGTATAACCTAGGTAGAACATGTGCATCATATGAGGACTTTCTTTAAACTACTAGACCAATACAAGCTCTTCCTCAAATAGTCCAAGTGCTTCTTTAGAGAGAATTCGGTAAAAAAAAAACTTGGATTATGTCATCAACGATGAGGGAGTATTAGTAGACAATTCCAAAATTTGAGTAGTCAAGGAATGATCCACCTCTAAATTAACCAAGATTCTATGTGGCTTCATAGATTTAACAAAGTATTATAGCAAATTTTTATAGAGTTAGAGTGATGGATGCTCCATTAACCAACCTACCGAGGAAGAATGCCATTCATTGGGACAATGCATTCAAAATAACTTTTGATAACTTGAAGAATGCTCTCTGTACCACTCCAAATTTGCAATTATTGAACTTTGATATTAAGTTTACAATTGAAAGTGATGCATCTAAAATGGGGATTGATACCATTTCATAGCCATAAAGACGCCTGATTGCTTTCTTTAGTCAAAAGCTAGTTGATTGACATTTGAAATTACTAGCCTGTAAATGAGAATTGATTCGGTTGGCTAGAGTAATCCAACATTGGAGTCTATACTTGGGGGACTAAAATACCTATAAGAATAATAACCTGTCACTTCTCCCTAACAATATTGGGTTAGTAAGCTACTGAGTTTGTTTTTTTTGGTGGACTACAATGTTGGATCTCTAAATCAAGCAATAGATCTATTAGCTATGCGGGATGAGAATATTATGCTCCTTTATGATATTCCAAGTCCATAAATTGCCTTATCTAATGTTAAACAAGAGGTGATAAAATCAAAATATTTGTAGACACTAGTTTGAGAATAACTTACTTAAATTATGATTTCACAAATGGGCTAGTGATCAATAAGGGTCGGATATATCTTTATACTAATTCCTCTTTAGTTCCCTCCATTATCTCTAGAATTCACAACTTTATAAACGAAGGTATTCAAAGCACATTATATTGCATCCAAACTATTTTCACTCGAAAGGAATGAAAGCCTCTATTAGATAATTTATTTAAAATTATTTATTTGTCAATAAAATAAATAGGACAAATTGCATCCAACTGATCTCCTACAACCCTTTTCAATTTCAATATAGATATAAGCTAATATTTCTATGAATTTTATAAATAGGTTGCCCAAAATTAGTGGAAAATTAATACTTTATATAGTGGTGGATTGCTTCTTCAAGTATGCTCATCTCATTTCTCTTTATCATTTGTGCAATGCTACTTTATTTCCCATATCTTCTTCACTCAAATTAAGTGTCTGCATAAGTTAATGGAAGTTATGATTAGTGGTAGGGACTCAATTTTTACTGGTATCTTTTAGAAATAATTTTTGCAATTAAGTAATACCACTTTATATTTTTCATTTGCTTATCATCCTTAATCGAATGATCAAAGTGAGGTGTTGAAGCATATAATTTAGATGTATCTTTGTTGCTTTATTTGGGATCAGCCAAGAAAGTGGGATAATTGGCTTCTTTAGTATGAGTATTGTTGTAACATTGCCTATCATTCTTCCTTAGGCATGACATCTGTTTAGGTTATTTATGACTGTGATCCTCCTTATTTGTTATCTTATAAACTTGTTTCTACCCATTTGGTGGAGATTTATAATTCTTTCTAAGAGAGAGATGTTCTTTGGTTGAAATACATCTTTGTTTAAAACAAACTCAACTTAGAATGAAACAACTAGCATTCTTGGGGATTATCGTTTGAAATTGGAAAGTTTGTTTGGTTAAAAAACAACCCTAAAGATAGTGATCTTTGGGAAAAAGGGTTGTTTACAAGCTACCTCCTATTTTGTGGCCCATTCAAGGTTTTACAATAGAATGGTGAGGTTACTTATGAGTTAGAACTTCTAGAGCATGGTAAAATTCATGATGTTTCCATATTTTATTACTTAAAAAGTTTAAGGATGTTCCTTTTACTGGTGTTTGTTCTTCACCTTTGGAGGATGGGAAAAATTATTCCCAAACCTTAATCCATTATTCATTCCAGAGTTAATTGAGGTGTTATTGAAATTTTGTATAATTAGCCAGCTTATCATTGGATAAGTCTATCCCTAGGTTCCTTTATTTGAGTTTCATAACTCTTATTTAAATTTGAGCTTGAGGATAAGCTCTTAGACCAAAAGGAGAGTAATGTTGTAGATGTATTATTAGAAAGAAATATTGTCACAAACAACACTAGTATAGGAAACCATAGTCAAATAATTTTGGTATTCCTATTTCTTAGCTAAACTTTAAGATTTTCATTTTAATGATTTTTAATTAATTAGGACGTGACATTATTCTTTCTTATTTAAAAATGATTGTTTGCTAAGTAGTTTTCCTAAATAAGTTCCTTACTCTCAAATAAAGATTCTTACCTTTTTATAAATTGGATCCTTGTTTATTTAAAGGAGATAATAATCCACTTGGCCACCAAATATAAGAAAAATTTTGAACACTTGATAGCATATTTAATATGACAACAATAACTAAGACATTATTTATCTGGTTGCAACCTTAAGACAAGATTATAATAGAAGTTTCAAGGAAATATGATAGGTACGAGACTAACCCCTTTAGATTTATGACTTAAAGAGAGCCTAAATACCTAAAGATCTCTCAATAATTACATAAAATGAACACAAATGTCATCATCTTATGCATCTTTAAGTCATTATATACGTATTTATTGTCTCCAAGAATGAGGCCACTTGATTCCTTCTCTTATACTTCCTTTCTATAACTTTGTTAACATGATCGTTAAAGGTTAAACGCTAAAAAATACTATGACATTTAGTTTTATGTATTTGTTAAGAAGGAGCTTATAGCTCAGGATTGGATTATAATTTGACAAATTACATTTGACCTAGTCTAGAAGCTTGAGCCTAAGCTTAGACCAAAGAGTTTAAACCTACCAAAATTATACCATATCACCTATATGTTACAAAAATTAAAGATTTAAGCAGTATGTGGATAATAAAATATTGAAAGACATTCAAGCTTCACTTTAATAACCATCATGATAATTAAACATTCCTGATTTACCTTTCTTATAGCTTATAACCCAACAAATCATATATGAAGATCTTTTATGTATGGACACATAGACATAATAATTGCACTTACCTGTATTTGAGCATCATTATCAAAGGTTAAAGTTGTATATCTTTCTTTTTATAAGCATCCTTTCTTGTTATGACCTTGCTTCTTACGTAACTAACAAGTCACAATTGTCAATTTTCAAAAATCTATGCTAATCAATGGTGTTGTCTCCTATGCTTTTCTAATTCTTTTTATTCTTTGGTCTTCCTGAAGTTCTCTTATTTAGGGGGACAACAATAACTCCTTTCCAATTTAGGTTAAAATTTATATCCTTAAATTGGTTATATCATTTCTTTATAGGCTAATAAGTAGTTTAATTGTTTATACCACTCAACAATATAGTCCATTGGTATATGAACATAGTATACAATTGCATCAATAGCAGTGGACAAGGAATTCTAGATAAATCTTAAAGTTTATAAAAGTAACTCATATTGCCAAAGCTTACTTTATGCCTCTCCTCTTCGTTTGTAACCTCAAATCTATATGATCCATTCCACAATACTTTGTAAAGAAACTTTAATCTTTGCTATATGTTAACTTATTCCTTTTATTATTTATCATCCTATTTATCCTTTGGAACTAACCTTATTCTTTTGTAGTATGGCATAGTCCTTAATGTTTTCTAAGATAACATAATGAATATACACCTAGCTTAGACTATTACACACATTGTTATACACTAGGTCCCATTTTACCTTAATATTCTAGATAAAAACTATAAACGGTTTCTCCATTAGCTCATGAATAAAGTATTTATATCCATTAAGACTTGCTCCTTAGTTCATATAAGTTGACCTCAAAGTTAAGACTTTCCAAAATGACATTTTTGTAATTATAGTCTCCTATGACCCTTTCTTCAATTAGTAAATATATTTCTTACACAATATCTATGTCTCCCATAGGAACAACCTATTAAATAACTAAAATTAAATTATGTCATATAAATATAAAATAATTAGTTACCATTAAATTTACTAAGTAAAAAACAATGTCAACAGTAGGATGAGTAAATTACCTTTTGCCTATCTGTAATGAAAGTTCGTTCTTCTCCATTGTTTAACCTAAGTTCCTCTTTAAGATGATATAGAAACCATGACCATATATTATGATTTATGTTTGTATTGCTTCCTCTGCAATTAGAAACACATGATTATTCTCATTCCTTTAAAAATTTGCTAATAATTCAGACTTTACAGTCTTTTTTGAAAGTGCACAACTAAGCTAATGAGCTTTTTATAGTTTTTTTTTCTGAAACCATTTTTACAATGTGAAAATTCCATATAAAGTTCGTAAAACATAAGTTATCCTCTTGAAAATACTTGATTCTCGAATTGAACTACAAATGTAGACCTTAGGTTAGAAATTATTCTCTGTTTTCTACAGCCTATAAAGAAGCATATTTTACTATGACTTCATTTTCCACTTCTCAATCACGTTGTCTTTAGTTATTTACGGCTTGGAAGAGGCATATCAGTTATGAGACGATTATTTGACATTTTTTGCATATATGTTAAAGATATAGTTGAAATATGTTCCAAACCCTTGAAGATATTATCAACTATGAACTTGAAAACTCCTTTTTTTGAAGATTTTAAAACATTTATGACCTTTTTCAAATTCCACAACTTAAAATATTTTATTCCTTTTATTGCGGCTTCCTGTGATCTTTTATTGGCAACTTCAATCTTCATATTATACCCTTATTAACTCCTTACAATTCCTCACTAGATTTAAAGCCTGTCTTTGCTTAATATAATACTCCATTTATTTAAAGATTCATTGAATTCTTTGGATCCTAAAACCTTATATATAATGTAAAATTTGGACATTGGCATCTAGGGTCCTAGTATTAAACTCACTTTTCTCCCCATCTTGTATACACTTGAACAAATCAAAACCATTCATTTCTACTAGTAAATTCCTTAATTTAACCGTCCCTTTATACTTTAGCTACCAAATCCTCAAATTCACTTTTTGTATTATTAATATCTTTATCATAAAGTTCTTGAATTTCTCCTTTACTTCTCTTAGCTCCTTATGTTTAGATAAATATTCAACTCCCACTTTTGAAAAAGTATAGTCCTTACTTAGTTCATAATCATATTTATCACTCTGACGCCTCATTCTTAGATTTTATATTTGGAGACAATGTTCTACCTAAATTTTTGAAGATGAACCTTCAACATCTGTCTCTATACACCTTTTGAGCTAACATCTCTATTTGTTTGGTTCAAATGACTAACCTAATATGTAAGTTCAATATTAAAAGCCAAACCTAATAGGACACCCAAACCCTCCTCTCCATTTATTACCAATGTGCCCTTATTTAGATATGTGACGTATACGTACAACTCTTTTACACCATTTACCTCTTCATTGCTACTCATTAGGACATTTAACATATCTAAAGTATTTATGTTAATTTCTAAAACTCTTAAGCTACACTTAAAATCAAAACTAGGGATTAAATAAAAAAAGATCAGTACCTTTTTGCCTCTCAAATTAATTATTATATTATTTTCCTCACATCCTAATAAACACCTAAATTCTTCTTCAATGACATTATATAGCCAATGAGTAAATGTCCAACAAATGACCAACTAAAAAAACTTAAACCATCCTAATCTTTCTTTTAATAAAAAGTTATAAAATTAATTATCACCACATTATTTTGTCTTTACCATCAAATAAATTAACATTACACTACACAATAAATTTCATTAGATCAAATTATCGTAGGTTATGTAACAAATTTATTTAAAAGTGCCTACATCCTTAAATAACTCACCAAACCTATAGACTCAGCCGCCTTGTCATCTTAAAAATCATGAGCGTATATTCCCCACAAATAGATACACTAAATCACACGCAAATTGATAGACAAAAAAAGGGCTTACATTTTTTTATCTCCTTTACACCTTAATTTTGTTGAAAAATTGAGAAGCCTCTAAATGCACTTTAACTCTGAATTGGAATCATCAATTATTTCAAATCAATTGGAAGTGTGATTTGGTAAAATGTTAATTTATGTGTGACTTCCATTAGAATACCTTATCAAAAGTAAAGTAATTAGCAATATTGAAGGACTAAAACAACTAATTAATTATTGTAAGAATAAAATATAAATTAGGACTAAAACAATTAATTAATTATTGTAAGAATAAAATAAAATAAAATTTTAGGGTTAAAAATAAGGTGGAAGATATATATCTCACTTGTATTTTAAAAATTTTAAAAATTCTAAAAAAACTCTTAGGTTTCAATTTTTTAAGAAAAACTCTTTATCTTAATCTTCAATTAAAAAACAATGATGAAACACACACGTATGAACATCATATATGGACTAATAAAATGTCAATAATATGACAATCAAACTTAGCTCTTAAACCTGACCCGAATCAATTAAATTTGACTTAAATTAATAATTTAAAATAACTATAATAAATTATTAATTTGATTCTAATTTAATTAATACAGTTCAATTTCAAAAGCTAGATTGAATTATCATGTGAATAATATTTGATTAGTATAAGTGTGATGTTGATCATACGTATATTTTGTCAATACTTTTTTTTACCAAAGTCTAAGAGAATGATTTTTTTAAAAAAACTTTGGTGTTATTGTCATTTATTCCCAAGTTAAATTCCAAATTCTTGCAATAAAATAAATGTAATATAGGAAAATATGACATTTTTCAAAAAATATAAAAACATTTTCCAAAAAAATAGGAAAACAGGAATGGATCCCATGAGGAATTCTAGTCTATCAATTGTTACAAAAGAAATATTTAATGAAATTGGAGTTGTAATGATAGGAAATTTTGTGATAAAAAATTGAATTATGCAAAAAAAAAGACAATTTTCAATAAAACAAACCTTAGTTTATGGTTGCTTCCACCATTAGAACTACGATTGATCATCGATTTAGTGTGATATTGAATATGTAGCACCCCACTCCCGCAAGGCACGTGCCCAACATCTTGAGTGATATCCGAGTCTGTGCCTCGCAAGAGTGACATGCTAGAGCACTCAATCATTCAAAAATCGGTATAATTTTTTTTGGAACCACAAACATAATATGCAAAAATAATAACCAATTATGGCCCACTTTCATTCATAAATATTTTCAATCAACACAATATAATCAATATAATTTCAATAGCCAATTGAGGCCCATTACAAATACAAAACACTTTTAGTCATAATGACTTTACATTACAACATAAATCCATTTGTATACACATGGTACAAAAATTTCAGAATCCATTATTTATACAAAAATCGTGGAATACAAATTTGTACAAAAATGAGAAAATACAAAATACAAAAGCGAACTGATCCCGACCTCTACCTCTTACTTGAATGCAGTAAGTATACTCCCGTTTGCCTAACAGAGTATTCTTCTGAGCCTGAAAAATATTTGCAAATTTTGGGTGAGTTTTGCAAACTCAGTGAGTGATCATCATTGATGGCTCACCCAGTCACATAACACATAATTCACATTCACAACATTTCACATGTCACAATCAATGCACTTTAATCATTCATATTATACATATGTAGTGCACACGAGACCTACTTTTCATTTGTGACTTTGTTGTGACCGAGTGCCTAAATTGTCTCGTATCTGTTGAATATCGGGCTCATTAAACATTGAGCTCGAAGCTTTGAATCACTTTATGAGCTCAAGGCTCTTTTCACACTTTGAGCTTTAAGCTCTGAATCACTTTCTGAGCGCGAAGCTCTTTTCACACTTTGAGCTTTAAGCTCTAATCGGTGGCTACTCTGGTCACAACTTCTATTATCTAATCATGCATTTATGTATGAAATGCATCTCACATTTTTAGTCAATCATATCAATAAAGAACATAGTTCGTCCCATTCATATTTAATGAGTACTTCAATATTTCATTCATACATCACATTCATCGGACCTCATGTCTGGAAACCAACACAACCAATCACATTCATATAGTCATTCAGCAGTCAATCAATACAAAAATTCAAAACAAAAAAAAACAATAAAATGAGACCATCTAGGTCTACTCACAGTACGCTCCAGTTTAGCATTTGCTTCCAATTCTAGAAATGTCTGAATGTGAACGTTTATCTTGCACATCACAATTATGCAATATGCACGTTGCACACACATTACTAACTTTGCATCATTATAAGCATTCATTTATGCACACGCGTGTATATGGAATAAGTACAATGCATGTTCATGATAATCCTGGGTATATTATCAAATTTCATATCTTATGCCCATTGATATCTCATAATTCAATTACTTATCATTTCTTTTGTCGCTTTACTTGCTCTTATTATCAATTTCTTATTCATTTAAACTAGATACAGTTAGCTCCTGTTCTTCGAATCACAACTTTAATCAAATGAACCACCTCATCTCCATTTCACAAATGTATTTGGTACTTTAATACCAAGAATTCACTCATTAATGTAATTCTAGCATTATAAGACCAAACAATTATCTAACTCTCATTTTAGTCCTACAACACCTCCAAAAATCCAAACCTTTGGGTTAATCTTCCTTGATCATTATGTTCAATAAATGAAGTAATTTGGTGACACTTTCTACTAGAAAAGTGTTCCCTATTGTCTTAAGTTTCTAACGACACTACAATCATTCAATTTGGCTCAGTAATTTGCAAGTTATACTTTAAACATTTTCAGACTGTTCTCATTCTAAAACAGTATACTATGCACAACTTCCATCCAGAAATTTAACATCTTTGAGGCTGAATCAGAGTTCAAATTCTTCATATAGTTTGTAAGTCTATGTCCCTAGTTTACTCCACATTAAAAATCATCTCAATTGGAACCTTACAAATCTAGATGCCATCAAAATATCAAGATATGTTTAGTAAAATATCCAATTCATTCTCTTCCATCTGATACCCTTAATTTGATTCAATCAATCTTTTTCAATTCAGTATCTAAGGCTATAAACTTTTATTGTGAGGCATAAAGTGTGCTAGGAATCTATTGGTCTAAGAATCACTCCAATTGGGGGTCGGATGACAAAGTTATGGCTGAAAGAATCAAATAAGGTTCTGTCCTCATTCATATTGAACATTTTTCTTTTGGGGCAACTAGCATAACTTTCGCTATAGGTATCAGATCAAGGTCATTCTTAGATGGTTTGAAAGAAGACTTATAGGTATATGACTTTCATGAAGACCTTGAAGATACATTATGTCTCTATCAGGTCCAAATTGGACCAGACGATACAAAATGAATAGTACACAGAAGATGTTTTACAATTAGCACAACTTTCTCTAGACATATCGGATTAAGGTGTTCTTTAGATGATTTTGAAGAAGACTTTAGGATCTACAACTTTTATGAAGACCTCGAAGATAAATTGAATCGTCTATAGGGTCAAAAATGGGATCAAACGATATGATCAGATAAACAATGCACCAGACGATATGATGTCATCACCAAACGATATGTTGTCACCAGACGATACGTCATCACCAAACGAAACGTCCTTGCCAAACGATACGTCCTCACCATACGATACGTCTTCACCAGATGATATGTCCTCACCAGATGAAGTGTCCTCACCAAACAATACGTCCTCACCAGACGAAGCATCCTCACTAGACGATATGTCATCATTAGACGATACGTCATCACCAGACGATACATCTTCACTAGATGATACATCCTCACCAGACGATACGTCCTTACCAGACGATACGTCATCGCCAGATGATACATCTTCACCAGACGATACATCCTTATTTCTGAGTATCTCCACTTATAAGGACCATAACTTTTGACTCCGATATCCAAAAATTTCATACTTTATAGCGTTAGAAAGTTAAAAAGACAAGTTACAACTTTTATGAAGACAACTTGTCAAATTCATCCTAGATCAAATACAGTTCAAGGAAGTTCAAATCATGCTTTTGCCTCTCTTTATCTTTTCCTGGTTACATTCACAACCAACTTCTATACGTGTCTTTCTTCACTAAATCCAACACTTCAATTTTTATTTCTAGTTTTTCCACTCCATTTTCATTCAACTAATTCACCACAAATTCACGGTACCCCTAGATATGAAATTTTACTCAAATTTCTCAAAATCATCAAAATCCAAATATCAGTTATTCATCTTCCTCACGTTTTGCATTTCACTATCCTCTGCATTTCAACCTATTTGTACATTCTCTATTTTTCCTTCTCAAACTTTCATTTTAAACAATTTTTGTTCATCTCCAGACATCATCATACAACCATTCTCCAATCTATTCTTGTTCATCTTTAATAACTCTCAAAATATTCGCGTAAATGCATATACATATATGCATAGTGAAGACAGAGTCCTCATTTTGTTTTCTTCAAAAAGTTTCTACACCTAGTTACACATGTTTTCTAAGATCTTTTAACTTCAAAAATCATTTTGGCACTATCTCACAACATTTTTATCATCAAGCCTGAAAAATCAGCACATGTTGTATTCTCTGGTTTTTTACTCACGTTTTCAGCACATACACATTTTCATTTTATAACTTCAACGTATAACTAACATGATGCATGCTTCATCTTATGTAATAATGAAAACCATAAAAATGCTTACTTGTCTAAAACTCCAAAACCTTCGAGATCACATGAACCATAGCTTTCCTATAATGCCCGATCATCAACAGTCAAGAGTTGTAGGATTAGGTATTTCAATTATTGTGAAAAAGATAACAAAAAGGGATGGTGAGTGAAAAGTGAGAGCAAACTTTCTTTGTGAGGGTGAGAGATCTTTCTGAAAGAATGAAACTTCCCGAGGATGACGGAAAATCCTGAAGAAGATATTTTTAAGATAGGAACAAACAGTAGATGGATCTTTTAAGTTGAAGAGAACGAGTGTTTAAGAATTGGACGTTTGTCCATTTCTTTAATACTTTCGCTAGTTCCCAACTAACTAGTTCTTATTGAACTAGTTCCCAAACCTTCATCCTTTCATTACTATTATCTCCAATTTGTCTTTAATTTTTACAACCATTATCTCAAAATTCTAAAGTTGACTCCCAAATTTTTCTTCAATATCATTACACTCATTTCTATTTTCCATACATCAATTTACTTGCCAAGTGGCACTTTTCCTAGTCCAATAATAATTAATAATTTTTGGAATTATTCCTAATATTCACCAAATTCAAAAAATTGGCCAATACACTCTCCAATTAAAATTTTCAATACAACAAATTCACAATTTCTCTATAGTATCATATCACAATTCGAATATACCTGGAATTATCCATGAATGCATGTACAATTATTTTCATGTGTGAAACAATCAAATTCACATGCATGTATGCTGACCTTATGCATAAGCATGAGATGTATTTTTCTAATCTCTCATTGATATTTTATTCATTACCAACATCTAGGATTCTAACCCTTAATATGGGAACGGGATGTTACAGTTCTCCCCCCTTAATAAATTTCGCCCTCAAAATTCTTATCTAATTGATCATAAAGGCAGGGGTATTATTTCCTTATACACTCAACCATTTCCCATTTAACTATTATCACTCGAATATTTTCCTCCACTTGTCTGTAGTCAGTGGAATCACTCTGTCTATCAATCACTTATTTAGTCATTCATTTTCTTAACTGGTTCCTCAATATATCTCAGATTACTCACAATTTTCACTTCATGTGAACCAATACAATTCTGGTTTAGTGTATCCTTTTTCCTAATCTAAGCACATCTTGTACTCAATCTAAGCATACCTTGGCAAGGTGCTACTCTTAGAAATATTTCATCTCTCACTTAATATTTCACTTCTCTTTATTGATAATACACTTAACTCTTGGGACTATCTCACTACATTTCATAACTTCAACGTTGTCCCACCACATTCGTTCTCCTTTTATGAGCCACCTAATTTCGATTAAAAAATGCATTTCACTATGCAACAGAATCTTGAATCAATTCTAGCCTTCAACCCTTTTGTAAGGGTGAACATGTTGGGCCCCAATCTTTCTTTATTGATGTCATTAAGTATAAATTATGTTGATTGTATGATTTATTGCATAGTTTGATTAAATTGAAGGTATTTATGGATAATTGAGGTTTATTGAGATTAGTATGGAATAAGTGTAGTTGAAAGAGAAATGTGTGAGGGCATTCATGGAAGATCACTTAAGTTTGAGAGGCTAAGGCTTTGCTTAGAGGGGCATGATGGTCTTTTCTCATTTCATTTAAGGCTTTAGTGAAAGTAGTAGAAGAAGGAAAGAAAGAAAGAAAGTGAGGAAAGGAGAGGAGAGTGTCGTTGGTGGCTTGGAGAAGAAGAAGAGAAAATAGGGTTTTGACAAGTCTTGAAGATTTTTGAAGGATTTGAAGCATAAGCAAGTAAGTATGAGTTTATTCCATTTTGTTTTGGTTAAATGAAGCCCATGTATAGCTTAGAATGTGTAGGTTTTGGTTGTGAAGAAGTTTATGAAAAATGGTGTAATCGTTTAGGGTTTAAGATCTTGTTGTGTTTGTTGATGATTTTGGTTTAGAATGAGCTTAGAAATGAAGTATAAGACATGGTTTAGGGTTTAGATATGTTATATTTGGAAGATGGGAGGATTATGGTTGAAGAAAGTGAGAAAA
>JAOSBK010000001.1:4561016-4597589 GCA_027568895.1 Erythroxylum shatona | reverse complement strand
ACCCCTTTTCTTCCAATTATGCCCTTCACTTACAAGGACTTTCCCAATATGCCCTTATTTGTCTTATATATCTCTACACTTTCAACCCACCTAACACCACCTAATAATATAATTCTAACACTTCATTCTAAATTCTCATTTCTATTCAATACCCCATTCATCCTTGCTAAATTTAAAGACTCAACTAAAATAATAATCATAAAACAATTAAAGCAAAATAAAGAATAAAAAATAAAAAATTTGGGGCCCAACAAGCTGCACGCATCCAATTCACTATATTATCTGCTAATTGATGTTGTCCTTCTTCAACTCCTATGTACAAATTCTTGTTCCTTTCCCTACATATGGAATAAATAGTAGTTGTAAAGGTTATTTTGATGAGCAAACCATCAGACGTGTCTTGCTTATGTTGATCCATAATCATATGGAATGTTTCCAACTTTCAAAAAACAAGAGAATAATCTTCCATCCTACACTTGAGACTCATGAATTGATCAATCATCATAGTTTCTATCACCTCCTTGTGTCCTAAATCACCTTTTTTAGGATTATGTTTTTCCCAAAGTAGTTGTATTTTGGAGTTATAGGATTGCTTTAAGAACCTTGAAAGCTTCTATCTCCATATGATACTGAAGTAGTTGCATTTGTATGATGTCTTACTATACACAATATAAGTTACAACAATCTCCTTGGGTCAAGCTTTTTCTTAAAAACTTTCAATTAGGTGAATCTCCATAATTTTTACATTGGCTCCCCTTACCTATTTTTCTCTGGGTTGACTATAGACTAATCACAGATAGTTGACCTAAAGACATAGATGGAAAACTTAGGGAGACAAAGATGAATCATCCTAAAGGGTTGACGGAAGATGATAGATAAAAAATTTATGTTATAGGCGCCATGAATATGACTATTAGAAAAATTAGTGATGCAGGTAGTTCTTAGATTTTGTCTATATCATTAATAAAACTATTTGCAAGGGTGTTTGAAAGCAACCTTAAAGTGTCTATTAGATTTTTGTTATCAAAATCTAATAGTCCTTAGTGATAATAATTAATGTGATGGAAAATTTTTACGTTTGGTGACAACCATTACTAGAGGGAAATGGAGTCGTGGAGGGGGCCATGTAGATGGAGCAAGTGAGGATGCTATTTTTTTCTAATGATTTTGAAGTAGTTTATATTGGAATCAGTTGCTCCTTGCTCGTTATAGATAGAGGAAACAGGGTGATTAGAGAGATATGACTTCATTTTAATTGTGCATATCAATATGGAAGTGATTTTCAAGTTGGTAAACTTTATCCTTATATACTTCTTTTATTTCATTTTTCCTTGAAATGACAACTTTAATAATCTTTCTTCTTACAAGGATAGTTGTGCTTCTTGCAGTAGCTTCTTTGCTTACATGCTGGCATTGTTGTAACATAGAATGAAGACAATTGTTGCTTCTCAAAATGTAAGTGTTAACTTATTTCGCCTTTTGCTCTTAACAATATAGCATTACATGTTCCACAAATGAAAGATTGGTATTTATGGAAATCCTAGAGCTTGGCTGCTAGTTCCTACTCCTGTAATTAGGTTAAGAACTAGGCTATATTTCTGCATGTGTTTCTAAGTTAGTAAAATTTATTTTCCTTTAGGAATCACTATCTAGATATTTGAGTAGTTTATGGCAAGTTTGATAAGAAAGTACTTAAACCTACTTTTCTATATGTTCAATTTGATAAGCAAGTAGCTCAACCTACTTTTCCCACCAAAGCATTGATCTAGATATTGCTCTACCCTGGTGAGCAATTTAGAAGCACTTCTAAACCATCTCATAATGTGCTTCTGAAGGATCAGGGTGCAAAGGCAATGGACACTACATCAAGTACATACCAGAAGCCTTTGAAATAATGAGGCCGCGATTAATCCCAACATAATATAGCAGGATAGGTAGGAAGAAGGCTTCTTTGGATCTCTCCACAAGCTTTTTACTAACATATAAGCATGTGTCATAGCAATTATGGGAGGTATAATTCCTGGTTTAAGAAAGAAGTCGTTGACAGAAGTCAACTGCTACATCCGAAGCACTCAACTACTTGGCCTCAACAAGACAACTTTGTGCCAAAGAAGATGAGCCTCCTTCAATTGAAATCAGAACAATAGTAAGAAAGACTTATTTTCATTGTTAAATGATGCAGAAAAGAATAAAAAATGGCTTCAAAGTGGAGGTTTATATCATGATTGGGATCGTGATTATCAACAATAGAATCATCAAAGATATACTATGATCAAAGTTTTGAAGAAACAAATGAGATTATATCTGGGCAGTTTAGGAGTCCCAAATGAGATTATCACGAAGGCTAGGTTGTGGTGGAGATCCTATTTACAATCACCATAATATGTGATTATTAACATAACTAGATAAAATTTGAGGTTATAAACAAAAACTAGCTTCATATGTCCCTAGAAGTTTGTTCTCTTGCTTAGAGTAACACTTTGGCATAAAATTGATTAAAAAAAAATCATACTGAGGATAATGTAGAGATGTTGGTTTATGACATAATTTACTTATCAAAGACAAGTTCGTGTAAGGTTGAGCCATATTAGTCCTATTTCAACAAAGATAAGTACCGTTTACCTTACACAATACATTAGAGTCTCAACCGGATTAATATGACTATTGTCATTTTCATGAAATTAACCTAAACTTTAGTCAACATTTTAATCTTATTTAAGAATCAACGAAAAAACACAAAATCTGAAAAGGGAGCTTAATTTAAACAAGTTAGCAAGATTTGGAGAGGTTTAATAATTCGAAACTAATATAAACAAGTTATGGGTTTAATTTGACTAGTAAGAAGTAAAAACATCACCTTTTGTTTTCCTTCCACCGGAGAGGAGAGGAGGGAGACTGTCTGAGAGAGAGGGAAAATAGAACATAAAAATAAAATAAAATCACTCACTTTTCTATTCTCTATCTAGTCCATCAATCAGATCCAAGTCTCTTTTCATTTCAGATCTCTTGGCCGGATCCATCAAAGCTTTCCTCCCAATCATGAATCCTTTCTCCTCTGCCACGCGTCTCAGGTCACTTCAATTCCATTATTCTCTGATTGTTTGGTGTCCCCTGCTACAAGAATTAACTAGGCAGGATTTGTATGATTGATTTGAATGTTGCAGGGACATGATTCGGTCTATTCGTGCTTGCAAAACTGCCGCAGAGGAGCGCGCCGTCGTTCGAAAAGAATGTGCTGCAATTCGCGCCTCCATTAACGAGAATGATTCGGATTATCGGCATCGCAACCTCGCAAAGCTCATGTTCATTCACATGCTTGGCTATCCCACTCACTTCGGCCAAATGGAGTGCCTCAAGCTCATTGCTTCCGCCGGATTTCCTGAGAAGAGAATTGGTTACTTGGGCCTCATGTTGCTTCTGGACGAGCGACAAGAAGTTCTTATGTTGGTCACCAACTCGCTAAAACAGTATCCCTTGTTCTTTAATGTAGTGTTGTTATCTGCAATTTTAAACTATGAAAGAACTTTAATTTTTATGAACATGCAGATGCAGATTGTAGCTAATGTGCCACCACCCTTTCTTTTGTAGTAGCCTTGACTTGTTTGCAGAGATCTCAATCACTCTAACCAGTATATTGTGGGACTTGCTCTTTGTGCATTGGGGAATATATGTTCGGCTGAAATGGCTCGTGATCTTGCTCCTGAAGTGGAACGATTGCTGCTGTTTCGGGATCCAAATATCCGTAAAAAAGTGAGTTTGTTATTGTAATATCATCATACTCCTTTTGCAACACATCTCTTGACTGTAACTTAGCTTACATATGTTTGCAATTTGTCAACTTTTATGGCATGATGAGGTTGAAGCAAGTGCACAAATTGAAAGCAAAGACTGTTGTAGTGACTATTGCGCCAACTCTCTAGTAGAATAACGCAATTCTTTTGCTAGCAATTCGGAGAAGCCATTCTTGCTTATTTGATTTTTCTTTTTCTTTTTTCGTCAAATTTTCAATTTGTTTTCATATTCTTGCAAATTGACAGTCCTTTCTTGAATATAGGCGGCTTTATGCTCCATACGGATAATAAAGAAGGTTCCCGATCTGGCTGAAAATTTCATAAATCATGCTGCTTCCTTGCTCAAAGAAAAGCATCATGGAGTTCTAATAACAGGAGTTCAACTTTGTACAGATTTATGTAAAGTCAGTCCAGAAGCTCTTGAATATTTTAGAAAGGTATTTTTTTGCATTCTTATTTTTCAAAATGATCGTGTCTGTAGTTGTAGCCATTCAATGTAGGTAAAAGGTTGATGTGATGGTTTGATTAGTTTTCTCTTGCCCAATTATCACGAGATTTAATACTATTGTAGAAATGCACGGATGGTTTGGTCAGAAATCTAAGGGACCTTGCAAACAGTCCATATTCACCTGAGTATGACGTTGCTGGCATTACGGATCCATTTCTTCATATCAGATTGCTTAAACTTCTGCGTATATTAGGCCAAGGAGATTCTGATGTTAGTGATATTATGAACGACATACTAGCACAGGTCAGTTGCTATTAGTGTTAGATATGTAATTATTTTTTCTATTCCAACCAATTTTATATTTTTAGCATATGTTGATTATTGAGTTAATTGCCATCTCTGTTGAGATGAAGAATGTGTTTTTTTGTAAGGTTGAATTATATTTTAGTAGGGATTAATGTCAAACCAATGGTGTTTTTGTGGAAGCCTGGATCCTAAATGGGTTGAGTTTCTCTCCATTTAATGACGGCTAGTAGAATGAAGGTTGGATATAAACTGTCGCAGAATGGGGGGATATGAAGCTTCTTGCCTTTCTTTTTGTTGCATTGACCCATATGTTTTATACAGTTTCGTTTGAGTTCTTATACTGCCAGTTGAAAATTTGATTCCCATTTATAGTGATGTTTTTGTGGGAGTAGGGGAATAAATTCTTAGTTTGTGTTGGAATGGGAATAAAAGATCCATATAATCATTTATGCAGTAACATCGGTAAAGGATAACATTGCATCCTGATGAGCCAATGATATAGATCCTTAGCTTCCCTAACAGTTGCTGTTCAATCTGTCGCTTATCCCCAAAAATATATTTCTTGAGCCTTCGCTTATGATCCCTGGCTAGAGCATGACTTTAGCATCACTAGTATGATTCTTCATGATTGTGGTTCCTTTAAAGTTTAACTGGGTCAAAGATTGATGAGCTTCGGTATTTCTTTCTATGCGCGATATTCTTGTTAGGTGGCAACAAAAACTGAGTCAAATAAAAATGCGGGGAATGCCATTTTATATGAATGTGTTGAGACTATTATGAGCATTGAAGACAGTGGAGGCTTACGAGTCCTTGCTATCAATATCTTGGGAAGATTTTTGTCAAATCGTGACAACAACATCAGGTTGCAATTTTTTCAGTCTTTATTTGGCCATTTCTTTTTGCTGTTTTGACAATTATTGTCTATTAATGAACTTTGTCAATTTGTAACATATACTTCTATTCATAGGAATTATATCTCCATGTTGCTGCTCTCTTGCTTTCTTGCTTTTAATTTTGTCCCTTTTGATCTAAGAGTGGGTTAGTGGGTTACAGAATAAGATGTATTCGTCCCAATTCTCAATCCTATCCCAAGTTAGGATTTGAGCTCAGGACCTCTTGTCTTTGGGAAAACCACCAGGCTACTCACTGGACCTCTATTAATCTTGACTACACTAACCTTGGAGGCCTCTTGTAAATGTGCTTTTATGGAGTTGGTTATTTCTTCTTTATCTGTATACTTTGTGCTGTCTTGTGAAGCCATGAAACTTTCCATTAGAAAGCAAATGACAATTTAGACCAGTGATAGTTTTTGACTGCAATGCTGGAAAAGGGAGGAGTTATGGAGGAAAGGGCTATTTTTCTGTTTCAAATCCTATATGGCTGTTTTTGAGGGCTTATATTTTCTGTCTACTGAAACAAATCTAATATCACACACATTCCAGATATGTTGCATTAAATATGCTGATGAGAGCTGTTTCAGTAGATGCTCAAGCAGTGCAGAGGCACAGGGCAACAATTTTGGAATGTGTAAAGGTATGATTTGGTTGCTTCAATTTTGACCTCCTAAGAAATCATCTTGCACAAGAACTCTAATATTTGAAACTGCTGTAAATTAACATCAAGTAATCCATATATTGATTTAAAAACATTGGGTATTGCAGCCATCGTAAATCTTCATGATAACTATGACTGTCCACTGAAAAGTTTTTGCATTCATTTTAACTTCTTTTAATTATTATATTTTACCTGTATATGATGAGGTCTACTGCATTTATTGTACTCCTTACCATCATCTGAATGTTCAGCTTCTACCTTTCAAACTTGAGAAAATTGTAACTGGATCTTTTTCCTTTCAGGATTCAGATGCTTCAATTAGAAAAAGAGGTCTTGAACTTCTTTACCTTCTAGTGAGTGAGAGCAATGTTAAGCCTCTAACAAAAGATCTAATAGAGTATTTAGAAGTAAGCGACCAAGAATTTAAGGGTGATCTTACTGCCAAAATTTGCTCAATAGTTGAAAAGTAAGTTTTGAAGTTCATCAATTGAAATATCAATTGTTTTATGTGCCTCTAGGGTGTTTGATACTTAGTTCAAATTTGAGTTCCATCATTAATTGCATTGATCTATTGCTTTTTAATGCTTTAGGTTTGCTCCTGAGAAAATTTGGTATATTGATCAGATGCTCAAGGTCCTTACTGAGGTAAGCATAATTATGTGGTCAATGCTTCTTCTTCTTTAACATTAATTCTATTCAAGCTCCAAGGAGGTGTCATTCTCAAGGAGGTGTCATTCCCAATGTATCTGTTGCTATATCTATTCCCTTCTGTTTATTGTTGTATTTTCAATCACTTAGTGCATGTTGATTCTTTTCCCAGTGAGCATCCGACCTGCTAATTTTAAACATGATACTTGCACAGCCCTTATTTGTATTCTCATTGGTGGTAATTTTCTCGTAGTTAGCCCTCCATGTTGATGGAATTCTGGACTGTTGAAATAGTGTGCTTGCACTTGTCATTTTCTTGATGGGTCCCCACTATTCTCTTTCACATTGTGAAGTGGTTGAGAGATAGATCCTTTATACATGAGATTGAATTTGGCGTGCTTTCTGCTTCCCTTCCTCAGTGTAGATTATCTTATTTCATTAAAATTCTGTTCCTAATTTGATGCTTAGTAGGCTGGAAATTATGTAAAAGATGAAGTATGGCATGCTCTCATTATGGTGATAAGTAATGCTTCTGACCTCCATGGGTATACGGTTAGGCAATTGTACAGAGCATTCCAGACATCCACTGAACAGGTATACAATGTTTTAATCTTGATCAACATTGGTATTTAACTTGAAAATGTTACTGCTTAGAGAAAGAATATTTTTGTCAACAATTTTTATCCATTGACACTTGATATTTTTCTTCTCCGAATATTTTCTCAGGAAAGCCTTGTTCGAGTGGCAGTTTGGTGCATTGGAGAGTATGGTGAAATGTTGGTCAATAATGTTGCAGTGCTTGACATAGAGGAACCATTGACTGTGAGTTCAATCTTAATGACTTAAACTACTTATGGTGGCAAATACAAGTAATTTAATTTGAGAAATAGGGCTGTCATTTGTTTGGATGTCCAATGAAGTCTTATTCTAAACCTAACAGTATTGAAATATTGTACGTCACTATCATGTATATTATTTTAAAGAATTTTCTGTGGATCTCCTTCTTCTGAACCTATCCAATTTGGAGGGGCATGCAGAAGATTCATGCATCTAATATTTTCCCTTAAATGTTTGCAGTTAGAGTTGTGCTTTTAGTGTTTTTTCTTTGTCTATGTAATAAAAATCTACTTAAGCTTTTTGTGAAGAATAAATTTAAAGAAATTTGAATATGCGATGCTATATGGACTGCTTCCATGATGTCGATGCTTTTATAATGACCAGATCTACTGATCATCTTGTTCAATTCATGACTAACTTATTAGTCATTGCACGTCAAGAGTTACATAACGTAGTAGCTAATGTTGCATGGTTAAATAAAGTCAGAAGACGAACCTTGTAGTTTTACCCAAACCTTCTTCAAATGCTTATCATACTAGCTTGTTAAGTTGTCCCTTGAAAATGGGGAAATTTTGAATGTGAATAAATGAAGAAAGAATAACATGTGTCTTTACTAGCTCCTTTATCAGCGCTCTCTTGTTCTTCCCCCATATATATCTCATTTAACAGCTGGCTAAAATTTAGTGTATCTGAGCAGGTAACAGAGTCTGATGCTGTGGATGCTGTTGGGATTGCTTTGAAGTGTCATACTTCAGATCTCACTACAAAAGCAATGGCTTTGATTGCTCTTTTAAAACTCTCTTCTCGGTTCCCATCTTGTTCTCAGTGAGTTAACATCTTTTGAAGTTGTGTTAATATTGAAACACCATATTGCTTGTAACCCTGCAAAGTTTTACCCGTGGGAGTTAATTCATTGTGTCACTGAAATTGATGCAAAATAGCTTATCTTCTACTCTTCCTACATTAGATCTAGCTTATGAACCTGATACACCTTCAGAGAACTAAAAAAATTAAAACTATATTTTATGTTCTGTTAAAGAGTTTATATGTACATATCTTGTAAAACCACAAGCAGGACTCTTTGAAAACAGTTAAGGGTCGCCTCTTTGAAAACAGTTGAAGATGTATGTGCATAAGCGGCAAATGTAATTATTCAATGGACAGAGATGTCCGGTTACTTTTTGTTAAATATTTCTAGAGAATGCAAATTGGTTAAATTTTGGTGCATTGAATATTGCAGTGATCACTTTATAGACTCTAGTTTAGTATTCGTTTTGCATGTTTGTGCCTGGACTGTTAGTTTTGATTTGGTGATTGGGGGCTTTCTAAATGAACTAATACTTAGAATTATAACTCCTCAAAAGATGTTTCGGTACCTGTGGGCAGACTGAAGATTTCATACCATGGTGTCTTCTGTAAATTTTTTAGGACGGTCAAGGACATCATCAGCCAATACAAAGGCAATCTTGTGCTTGAACTGCAGCAAAGATCCCTCGAATTCAGTTCTATTGTTGAGAAGCATCAGAATATAAGGTGCATGATACTTTACTCATTAGTTTACATGACTCTTGGTTGTGGAAATCTCTGGAATTGGGAAACTGATGGATGAGTTTGTGCAGGTCTACACTTGTTGAAAGGATGCCTGTTCTGGATGAGGCCACTTTTAGTGGAAGAAGGGCTGGTTCTTTACCAACTGCTGTCTCCACTTCTGGTGGGGCTTCAGTAAATCTTCCAAATGGAGTCGCAAAACCCTCTGCAGCTCCTCTTGTAGATCTACTGGATCTTTCAGATGATACTCCTGCTCCTAGTCCTAGTCCTTCCGGTGGTGATTTTCTTAATGATCTTCTTGGCGTTGATTTGTCAGCACCTTCAACAAAAGCAGGTTAGCTTTGAATGTGTTAAGTCCTTGGCCTTTTACACCATTGAAAATGCCTGCTCTAGGCTTCTAGCTGGAACATTCTTGCATGTGGCTTATGTGAATTTTAATATGGTTGGGTTCTACATTTTGTCTGCAATATTAGGGTCAGGCCATGCTCCAAAAGCTGGCACAGATGTTCTTCTTGATCTACTGTCTATTGGAACACCTCCTGCTCAAAACTGCTCATCTGCACTTGATATATTATCATCCGGTCAAGACAGCAAAACACCATCAGCGACTGTAAATTCACTTTCATCCCCTTCTCCACTTCTCAGTCAATCCACTTCTTCCACTGGTACTTCTCCTATGATGGATTTGTTGGACGGCTTTGATCGTAGCCCATCAAAAACTGGTCAGCTTCTCTTCAACTTACTCTGGTTACTTAATACTGCTTGATTATTAATTTGGAATGCATTTCGATCAACAGAAGATAATGGTTCAGTTCATCCATCTATGGTTGCATTTGAGAGCAATAACTTGAAGATGACATTTGACTTTTCAAAGCCTTCTGGAAGCCAACGGACAACGATTATCCAAGCAACTTTCATAAACTTGTCCCCTAATCCTTTCACAGATTTTATTTTCCAGGCGGCAGTACCCAAGGTAATGCCAGAGGGTAGCTCACTTTCTAAATCTTATGTTATTGTCATGTAATGTGCCTATCTTTATCTGATGAATTTTCCTGCTCTTTGAATTCTGGTTCTCTTGTGTAGAATAACACAATGAGTTAACATTTAGGAACTTAGGACATGAAGCTCGTTCTAAGAATTGTTAGTGGGTTGGCATATATTTTGACCTCCTATATGATAGACAAAAGATACAAGGAAGCCTGGAAATTTTAGGTTATCTCAGCATGCTTTCTGATCTCCTGTGGTTTACAGTTTCTTCAACTGCACTTGGATCCGGCTAGCGGCAATACACTACCTGCCAGTGGTAATGGGTCCATAACACAAAGCTTAAAAGTCACAAATAGTCAACATGGCAAGGTACAAGTTTTTCCTTTAATTTTCAAATTGTTATTCTTGCCTTCCAAAAAAATGGCTGTTATTCTTTTAAACTTCATAGCATCATTTGATCAAGGCAGTGGCAAGTCAAATGATGTTACCCCCATTTAAAGAGTGGTAGTGGAGAACTTTTTCATGGAATCTGGGAATTTGTCAAGAGGCTTTGCCATATTGTTCATTTTCTAGTATTATGTCAACTTCAAATTTTGTATGACCAGTTTCTTGGGGACAAAACTGCTTTATTGGTTATTTTATCTGTTAATAACATCCGATGCTTCGAATGGTTCATAGGCTTCTTGTCCTGTCGGCTTCTTACAAGTGGTTTCTCACTTTCTCACAAAGCTTCTATTATTCTCAGAAATCCCTTGTTATGCGAATAAGAATAGGCTACAAGATGAATGGCAAAGATGTATTGGAGGAAGGCCAAATCAACAATTTCCCCCCAGACTTATGAAGTTAATTCATCGAGTATCTCCTTGTACGAGCTCCGAATTTTTTCCCGCCCATTGAGAAGCTTTCTTCTCACTTTTTGTGTTTAGTCACCCAGTTGCTCGGAGATGGCATGAGATTTTGGTTGAGTCTAAGATATCTCCAGGTTTCCTCACCATTCACATTTTTCTCTTTTTCAGATTTATTTGTGTACATTATTCCAAAAATGTTTTTGTACGGAATCATGAGAATTTGAGGTTTTGCCGTTTAGGCTTATAGAAAAGGGCATTCCTGTCACATGTGAAACTTGGAATGTGCTATTTCTTGCGTTCGAGGGATGATCTTCAAACACAGACGGTAACTAAAGGGTTATTTTGGAATAGAAACAGTGACCCCGTTTTGTAATTTTGATTTCTGAATTGGTTCATCTTCCCAGGGCAGGTGTTTATTAGAAGTTGACCACACCAACTAATGATAAAAGGTAAAAATGATTTGAAGCCCCATTAGTCATGAATCCTAAGGATAATTATATATTATAAAGTGCCACATTTTTCTCGGTTTGTAGGTTTAATAATTGATGGAAGTGATCTTTGACGCCTTCAACTTCAAGCCCTGCCCTTGCGTAAAAGAGACAGAATAGTTTGACGAATATGGCATGAGGAGTTGGTATTATTATGAATATACGATCTTAACCTACCAACTACTGATTTTCCGTCCTTTTTACCTGCTTTGCACACATGTGATGATAACAACAGAAATGGACACCCCTGTTTGTAATGGTGTCTTCTGCAGAGACACTACTTAGCAACAATTATCATACAACTGTTACTAATTGCAAGTGACAACTACGTACGACAAGACAGCATAACCTGCAAATATCCTAATTCCTAACACCATTTCACATGTCTGTTTATCGTTGTCCACTAAATAATCTTTCTTTACCGGATTGTTAATAATAAATTGCAACTATCGGAGTTGTTAGCTTGTCCATTGCAACATGTCAAGTTACTAACCGAACCAAGATTAATGGTCAAGCAGCGTACCATATCATGAATCGGTAGCCTGTGACTGTAGTTCCTCTGCCATGTAAAAGTGTCTTAGGGTGAAGTGTATGATAGGCATGATTGCATTCAGTCCCCACCAACCACCACTTCACTCATCCTGTCCACCTTTCAAATAATGGCTTCTCCCTCCTCACAAGAGTCCCTATAACCACTTTTTGTGGATACGCCACGATCATTCGATCCTGGACCGAGGAAGGAAAAAAGAAGGGTGCTTGAGAAAATGGGAGGCTAGACGAATTCAATGCCCTACATAAAGAGACATGTGATTTGACTCCCCTTACAAAAACTATATACATATATGTTCCAAAGAAACATCTAGGCATGTGTCATCATGTATACACTCACTAAGTCCATAATCAAGTGCATGAGCTCGTGACAGAACCAAAAAGAAAAAGATGTTCCCCTCCGAATTTACACACAAGATGTGGTAAATAGGTTCTAGGGAAGTGTAAGTCGTAAGACCTAAAGTTCAGTAAAAAGAGGAGCATCCGTCAGGCCTGTGATGAATGGAAATTTGCTGGTCATGTTAAAGCACATTCACATTATCCTTCAAGTGTACAAAAAAGGAAGCACAACCCACATAACCTTGCACTGCAGAAAAGAATTGATAATCAATGCAAAAGGGAAAGTAAAAGCCAAAAAGAAAGCTTTGATAATTGGATCCAATTAATCAATGTGATAATTACAATATATGGCAAGTTACCTTCAGCTGCACTGAGCTCTTTAATTCCATGGCATACCCTCAGTAATTGAAGGACCCATGTGACTTTCTGAAGATGAACTAGGGAATTTACCCTTCCTGGACCATTGCCATATCTTGGAAACTGAAAAGCTTTCACCTTTACTTCTGATGTTGATTTTCTTCCCATCAACATCCCCATCAATTCCTGAATTCCCAATTTGTCCATTTCTGCATTTCACAATGTTAATGCGACCAGTGCCAGGCCCAGTGCTCGGACACAGGGTGACCTGCAAATTCATATCAGCCTCAATGTATTGATATGAACCCATTGAGTAACACCTTCTAGCGTCCATGTTACTGCTACTGGTCTCTCCCTCTATTCTCTCGACTGCACCATTGGAGCTTCTGAATTTCCCAAGTCTAACAGAAAAAACCCTTCTTGAATTGACTATGTCTCTTTCTGCAGCTTTTTGTCCAATAGATATCCCAATTGTGGCATTGGTTGAGAGCCGTTCTTCTTCTTCTCTTTGTTCTTCGAAGAAGTCAAAGGCAGGGTTTTCATAGGGAAGCCCTGGTGTGAAAAGGATACCCCTACAAAGCGGGCAAGTTGAATTGGACAACAACCATGTGTCTATGCAATCAATGTGAAAGGCATGACTACACAAGGGAAGCAATCTCAACTTATCGTTCTCTGAAAATTCACAGAGACAAACAGCACAATCAAATGGCTCCTTTAGGCCCATAATTTCCTTGTAGAGAAACACTGGTAGTGCGTCGATAAAAGCTTGATCTAGCCCTGAATCATGAAGGTGGAAGAGTTGCTGTAATTGCCTTTGAAAGGCATCAGGGCCAGTCATATCACGTTGTCTATTAGATTGAGACAGTGAAGAAGAAGATCTATGCTTTATTAGAAATCTAACAAGCAAGTGGAGAAGACCAGATATGAAAAACACAACTGCTAGAATGACTATTATAAACAGTATAGCGGGGCTTATTTTGCCGCCAGAAGACTGTTTCTGATAATCACCTGGCAATGGAAGAGGTGGTGAGGATGAAGAAGACGACGATGAAATCAAAGAAACAATGTAGTGCTGGTGGACCAAGTGACCACCTCCGTTCTTAATCCGGCATCGTATGCAAGACATCTTAGTCAATCAGTGCCCTCAAACACCAAATCTTAATTATCCAAGTTAAACACCGTCACTTTTCTGATAATTCCCAGGTATGACAGTGCTGTCCCAGGCTGTTACAATCTCGAAGATCACAATATTCCTTTCTTTCTGATCAAACCCAACTCAGAATTTGAGCTACACAGCCAACATATAAAGATTATACCTTTATGCACTTTCAAGAAACCCAAGTCAACAGATGATAAAAAATAACAGTCACATTAACTCAACTTTACAATCACGACGATTACCAAAGAGACCTTCAAACTAAAAATGCCATCTTTCTCCTTGCTTTTGACATGAAATCCAAGTCAGAGGCGTGCAAGTAACCTTGAGAAACAAGTCCCTCAGTAAGAGTACAGGACTTGAATATGCGAAGGTTACAGCTTACCTACTTCAGTCCACGAACACATCTCCCCTAAATACGGAGGTTCATCAGCCCTCTAGATATGCATTTCCAGAACTAAGGTACTTCCATCTACTTTGCTGCAGTCATCAGGAAACTACGAACAAGCACCTTCAACAGCGGCAAAGGTACTTTCCACAGAGCGGTTTATAATTCCCTTACGCTGAAAGAGAGAAAGACAGAAACATAGAGGTAGGCAAGCTGGTTGTTGGTGTAGCTTCCAAAAAGCAATGCCTAGTGAGCCAAAAAGAACTCCAAGTTAAAATTGTCGCCCGAAGTACCGCAAGGGCAAGGCTTTATGTGACACCACCGACGAACGAGCTGAGGGACCTCTTCACCAAACCTTGGAATTGGATCAAGCGAAGAGTGAGTCTGAGATTAGAGAGCGTCCTTGCGATACACCTGGGCCTAACTCATTGCCGCATTGAAGTGAGATTAGGAACCCATTACGTATTCAATAATGAACTACCCATTTGTTGTGGTCCAGTTTGCCCCTTAAATATGTCTTTAAAAATAGTTATGATTTTTAAAGCTGATTGAATGGCTCTTGGCGTTCCTTATATATGAAGTTTTATACAATGGGTTGTTTTCCGATAGGACGCAAAAGGCTCCTTAGCAGGAAGCGGATGATACAGTGTTGACTTGTTTACAGTAAAGGATATAATTATATATAATTATATATATATATATATATATATATCTTAATATGATTTAACTCTTTCGATGCTATAGCCCATGTAGCATCGACTCTTTTGAGAGTTCATTATTTCTTGAAGCCACCTTACTTTTTTTTTTTTTTGTTACAAGGGACTGAAAACCAAAAAAGCTAATTATCGCGATGTCCTGTGATACATTGCTCCTTGCATGTCGTTGTGAATGAGCGTTAGAACTGACACAAGGGGCTCTTGGAAAATATGTACGCCTAGGGTGGTCAGAACTGCGAGGATAGCCAAGTGATCGACGCATTGATTAGCTTCCCTATACACATGTTGAAGCTGCACTTCCCACGTACGTTGGAGGAGTCCCCGGATACCTGCCAACAAAAAATTCTTACCATCAATCTCGGTAGTAGAGCCGAATAAGATGTTAATGACTTCCAGATAGCTGCTTCTAAGATAATTCGCTGATATCCATGGGACCAAACCAAATTGAGTCCCGAGTGAACTCCCTAGAGTTCAGTCATGAGGGGTGAGCTGCTACCAATGTATTGAGTAAATCCGCCGCAGCACTGCCCGTGCCAATCTCGAATGATCCCCCCTGCCGTAGCAGTTTGCGAACCTGATTTAATTGCTTCATCCGTGTTAAGCTTAACCCAACCCGTCAACGGTTTGTCCCACCCCACTAGACTGCCCACCGACATGTCTGGGTGCAAAGTCACACAATTTTCTACTTCCCTCGCCCCTCTTATCCATGCCACATATTCCATAACTGGCCTAGTACTATCTTCCGACCAACCAAAATTCTCCTAAAAAAAGCTTTTATTGCGACAGTTCCAAAACATCCAGCAGGTAACTCCAAAAATAGTAGACCAATCCCCTCCCAAAACCTGTGAATGCTTAGTGAGGTTGGATTTCACTCATATCTCCTCGGTCTGGATGAAGAATGTCGTATCCACCACCGCTGTTGGAAATTGTCTCCAGAAAGCTTGCACCTTCGCATAGTCACGTATGACATGAAGAGTGGACTCTTCCTGCCTGCAGATGTGGCAGCTGCTATCCATTGCAATGTGTCTAGCCACTCGAAGTTAGTTGGTCAGAAGTTTTTTCTTTGTCATCAACCAGAGGAAAGCACGATTCCGCTGGGGTCCCGCTCATTTCCATATTAAGTCCCAAAGACCAGCAGAATTAGTTATGGTATGCCCTTCAATTAATTCGTAGGCTGACGCCACCGTAAATCTCCCATTAGTAGTAGGACCCCAACGCATGGTATCCTTACCTGTAGTGTCGGCATTACGGGATAGCTCGGCAATTGTCTGGCGTACCGTGGAGGGAAGATACTGTTGAAACAATTCCTACCTCCAGTGGCCCTCATTGGTCTGTAAGTCTGCTATTTTAGCATTCAGAATGGTCGGTGGTATTGGAGCGATCGCCTTAGAGATTAAAGGCCCCCCTTCTTTTACCCACCTATCCAACCAGAAATAGACGTGACGAACATTTCCCAACTTCCATGCTAAACCCTGCTGGACATATTGCCAGATGGCAACAATACCCCTCTAAAAACTCGAAGCTCCTGTCCTTTCTAATGTAGGTTGGAGATGGGTCGGAGCCATACAATATTTGGCCCTTACTACCTTGACCCAAAGGGATGTAGGTTTGGTAAGCAGTGCCTAGCCCATCTTGGGTAACAATGCGTCATTGGAAGACCTAATGCGCTTGATGCCTAGTCCCCCAAATTGTTTGGGCTGACACACATTATCTCAATTGAAAAGGGGTATTTTCCTCTGATCCTCCGTGGCTCTCCAGATAAAGTTGCGCATGATTTGTTCTAAATCATCACATAAGCCTCGCGGTAGTCGCACAGTTTGCATTGTAAAAATTGGGATAGCCGAAATCACCAACTGGGTTAAGGTGACTCTCCTTACTAGAGATAGCTGACATGCCCGCCATCCTGTAAGCTTTTTCTGAGCATTATCTAGGATATATTAGTAGGTGTTACGCGTAGTACGCTCACGTAGCAACGGTACACCTAGATTTTTTCCTAGATTGTGCGTGTCAGTAATGCGAAGGCTTTGGCTAAGACGTCTCCCGAGCTCCGGCGAAACGTTCTTAAAGAAGAAAATCTTCATTTTAACCTGGTTGACTTTCTGCCCAGAGGCGTTACAAAAGTCTTCAAGGGTTTTAGCAATAATGTTCGTCTGCGATTCTGTAGCTTCTGTGAAAAGAACCGGGTCATCTACAAAAAAAAGATGGGAGATGGGGGGTCCTGTACGACTCAGTTTTATGGGTCTTCATCGACCTTGGCCCACTTCGTTGTGTATAAGATATCCTAGTCGCTCCATGCAAAGCACGAAAAGATGGGGCGAGAGAGGATCACTTTGGCAAATCCCTCTGGAAGGGTGAAAGGAATCTGAAACTGTGCCTTGCCAAGCTACCTGTATAGTCATCGTCGTGACGCATTGCATAATAACCTAGATGAGGTGTTCCGGAAAGCCAATATCCTCTAAAGTGTTTTGGATAAAATCCCAACGGAGGTGGTCATAAGCTTTTTCTAGGTCCACCTTAACTGCTAAAAAGCCTGTCCTCCCTTTTTTCTTTTGCATGGAGTGGATGACCTCTTGGGCAATGATGATATTATCAGTAATTTACCGCCCGGAATGAAGCTACTTTGGTTCTCCTTAACAAGATAATCTAAATGCTTTTTCAGACGATTAACGAGAACTTTAGAGATGATTTTGTACATCACGTTACAGAAGCTAATCAGTCGAAACTGGGTAATACTAACCGGAGAAGGATTTTTTGGAATTAGGAACAACAGGGTCTGGTTGAGATCCTTTTCCCACCTCTTTTGCTGGAATGTCTCTTGAATGAACTCAATCACTTTGGGGTCAACCCGCCTCCATTGCTTCTAGAAGAATAAAACATTGAACCCATCCACCCCAGGGGCTTTATTCGGGTTCATGCGAAAGAGTGCTACTTTAATCTCGGTAGGCTGGACAGGCGGGGCTAATTCTTGAAAAGCTGCAGTAGAGAGAGATGGGAAGGCTCCTGAGATCGGGAACTGATAAGGAGAGGCAGCCTCCAGAGTGTATAATTGCTCAAAGTAAGTTTTGGTTAAATGACTTAACTCTCCTGGATCAGTAATTATTGTCCCCTGGACTCACAATCCTCCTTTTCTTACGTTTGGAGAGGGTAAGAGTGTGGTAATACTTGGTATTCCTATAGCCCTTGGAAATCTATTCGCATCGGGCTTTCTGATGCCAAAATATTTCCTCCCCGCTCAACACTTGCATCAGATCCCCCGACAATTAATCTTCCAATGCTAGAAGGGAGTCCAAATTTTCCTCAGTCAATGCTTTTTGGATGCCTTGTAATCTAGCTATGAGTCTTTTTATACGCTGAAAGATATTGCCAAAATCTGAACGATTCCAATTCATCAGATGACAGGAAAAAGTAGCAAGAGATTCACTCATTGTCTCGTCATGGGGTAACCAATGTTCCGCTACTAGCCCGTTAAATCCTGGGTGAATTAACCAAGCATTTTGAAAGTGGAAGATCGGGGATCTGTTGTGGTTAGGAGTCGGGGGTTTAAGGTGGATCCGCATAGGTCTATGATCAGATCCCAAGAAGGGTAAATGGTAGTTAACGGTATGTGGGAATGTTTGAATCCACTCCGTGGATCCAAAAACCTGATCCAACCGAGCCTAAACCATGCCTCGACGCCATGTAAATTTTGAACCAACATAGCCCAAATCATGGAGATCACTTGCCTAAACTCAACTTTGGAAATGCTTGTTCACGATCCTTGTTGCTAGGGCTCCACCCCTTTTATCAACGATCTCTAATTTCACATTAAAATCTCCACCTACTATCTATAGTCTATTTATGGATCTGCCAACCCAAGCTAAAGCAGGCCAGAGGTGTTTTTTAGTAATGATTTGAGGGTTGGCACAAACCGTAGTGAAATCGAACAAGTGAGAGTCAAACTGGATAGACATATGAATGAATTGACGGTGAGCTAATACAATGGAAATATTAAATTCATACTTCCACATCATCCAGATTCCTCCTGCAAAGCCATCGGCTTCTACTCGGAACGAGTAGTCGAACCCTAAAGTATTAATTACTTTGTGGGCCCTAGAACCACTAATACTAGGTTTAAGTAATACCAGGATACTCGGAGTGTAGGTATGAAGGGAATGTCGCAGAATGTTCTGAAACCTAGCCCCCCCCCCCCGTCCCTTGACTGTTCCAAATAAGGATCGACATATCAAAGGAAAAATTAAGTGGAATCGGTACCTCCCGTGGGAGCGTCCTTGGAACCATTGCTACTTGACTTCAAGACCTGCATCTCGGGACCTAGGGATATGTCTTCCGTCGTATCTGCCTCCCTTGATAAATCTAGGGGGTCTATCCGCTGAGTGGCGTCAAGCTTGCTTCAGATAGTGTTCACCGGTGTTGCCTCGACGCCTTCCATCAATTGAAGTCGCTCCTCCACGTCTAGAACTCGGTCCTTTAAAACCTGGCTATCGCATACCATTTCGGTGTGCGACGAAATTTCAATTGCTATGTGGTTCTCCTGACTGGTTGGTTAAAGTTTGATCGGGGTAAGACTTCCGAGATGGTTCCCGAGGTAGGACCAGATCAGGAGCTTTCTCCCTGTAGTAGTTGTTTGGTGCTCCCCTTAGAACCTCTTGGCCCCTTCCTATTAGTAGGTGGGCCTCTGGAAGCCTTGAAGATGGGTCCTTGAATGGCCTGCTTGCCGTTGTCTAAAAAATCCCCTAAGTTTAGGCCCTGTTCTTGGCCCATGTAGGTTGTAGGTGCGGTGATCACTTTAGGTACATCTGTGTCTGTCCCCATCAACACCTTACCTGTCAGAGCCGCGTATCTGGATCCAGCCTGAGGAGAGGATTCGGTGTTAAGCTACTATGACAACTGACGTTGCTTGGAAGAAGACGGTTGGTGTTGGAGCCGTTGTCAGGGAGGTCGGGTCTTTCTTTGAATCTGTAACCATGGCCTATAGTTGTTATTAGTGCCGTCGGTGGGCTAGTGCAATGTGGCGCTGCTTCCCGTGACTGGTTCTGCGATGGCTAGCTCTGGCAACGACCCCGTTGGTCGCACGTCCGTAGGCCCTGAACGTCCCTCGACATTGGTGGTGCGCTAGAGATACACAGCAGAGGCGTGTCCCACTTTCCCGCAAGTGTAACAAAGTTGAGGAAGACCCTCATACATGACTTGCAAGAGCTCCCCATCCAGTTCCACTCCGGTTGTCAATGGCTTGGTTAAATCAATATCCACCGCGATCCTAGCATATCGCCGTCGATGAGCTTGCAGCATCATCTTGTCAATTTTGATGGTTATTCCAATCAGATCACCTAGTGCCTTGAGTATCACCGAATGGTATCTGACTATCGGGAGGTCGGGGAGACGGATCCAGGTTATCGCCTGAGTTATCTGCCCCAGTTTCGGACGGAAGGTAGGAGTCCATCGCTGGACTGATAAAGTTTGCCCAAAAATGAGCCAGGGACTATTTGTCAACGTATGGATATAATCGGTGTCCTCCTTAAGCTCGACGAGGAAGAAATCATGTTCCATATCGATGATTTTCAGAGGCCCAGTTGGTTTCCATAACATGCGTAGGCATGTGTTGATGGTCTGGAACTTGACCATACACCCTAGAAGTTTCACTACCACTGCTCTGTTCCACTGGTTGTCTAGTTGTTCTTTGAATTTTTGGGACAATTTGATGTCGACTCCTTGCTCGTCCATGAGTTGCTCGATGTCGCCCTCCTCCAGCGTGACGATGTCCTCAGTCGTCCAGGGGTTATCTTCCATTTGAACCTCTGCGGCCTGAGCTCCAACGACTGCAGCACTATACATCATCTTGGGTCCTTCTTGGAGATCGTCATCCCACTTTCGCATTTTATTGCGTTTTGGTTGAGTCCCCTCGGGTGCGAGGGTCGCCATAGAGCTCCAACTGTGCCTGACTTATAAATGGATAACCTTTGAGTCCGAAACCAAACCGTATATTCCATCAGAGAGTTGATGTAATCGGAAAGTTTGTGAACGCCACCGTTTCTATCATCACCTTTTCTCTCACTACTTTAAACCAAAGGAAGTAAAAAAGACAACATTGTTAAGCATTGATCCCATATAATAGTAGTAGGAAACAGATGAGCACTTGAAGCCACCTTACCTTGATGCTATTAGTTTTGGATCACAAAGCGTAAACTTTCTTATTTCCAATATCAATTCACTTGAAAAAATTCAATTGAATATAAAAAGATAGAAAAGCATTTTTAAACTTCAAAACTTACAATAAAATATATATTAAACCCTAAGCTTTGATTGTCGTAAAAGAGAAATTCACTGTTTTAAAACATTCACATATTGAACTTCAAATAAACAAATCTTTAACTATCTCAAATTTTCTTAATATTCACTTAATTAAATGTAGATTTATACCCTTTAGTCAATTGGTTGGTTATATTTTAATGACATAATTATGTAAACGTATTCTTTATATAAATATATATATATATATGAAGTTTATAAGATAAATACATATTGCAAATGAAATTATAATATTTATATTGCATTTAATATTATCCATAAATTATTTTTAGTCTTATTCTATTAAAATTGGTCATTAATAGAATGTAAAAAATTAAAAACTTGTTATATTTCTTCATTATGAAGGAAATAATTTATCTCATATACTCAAGTACAGAGGTATTTAAATAAACATGTATGCACTTGTTAGAAATGATAATTTGAATTGAGATTTTCAAAGTCTCTCACTTAGGGATTACTATATTTTGATACTACTTGTGACCTATTCTAGTCAAAGGTAGCTCAATCAGGTATTAGGTTTAGTATGAATTATATGAAGGTAGTTGAGTGATCAATATATGATTTATTACCTTAAAGTGGTTATAAAGAATGTTTTGATGCTCTGGATTATTATTGATAATGGTACATGTCCATTATGTAATTTTGTTATTAATCTCTATTTAGGATTTAATGAGAAAGTTTTAGAGATATATAAATATTTAGATGACAAAACTTCATAACATTTTTAGTTGTTTGATATCTCATAATTTTTAATGAAAATATATAAGGTATATGTCAACACAATATCATGATGCAAGATGATGTATAAATTAAAGCTGAAAGATATAGTACCTTGATGGAATTGTTTCACTTAATTTGGCCTATCAAAATTATAAACATAGACTACTATTGAAGTTGCTTTAGTATGATAATAGTTGTCATTAGAAAAAAATGATTGCATGGATTTTCTTACAAGGTTACTCCTTTGCGATCGAAAGGTCATAGGTTCAAGTCATATAAACGACCTCTTTGTAAAATGCAAAGGAAATGTTGCATACAATTAATGACCATCCCCATACTCTCGCAAAATGGGGAACCTTGTGCACTGGAGTTTTGCCCACTTTTACTTTTGAGTACTTGATATTAAATTTGGATTTAACATTTTTACAATGTTTAAGATATGATAAGAAATATATTTTTGAGTGAAAGTAATTGATCTAAGTTTATACAAATAGTTTGTATGTATTATATTAAGAGAGACTTATGTTTATTCTTGTAACTATTTGTACATATTATATCAAAAGAGACTTGTGAATAACGTAAGTGGTAAGAATATAAAAGTTAGATAACTGATAATATCCTTTTACACCATGTTGATTAAATTAATATAATGAGAATCATAAAGTTTCATACAAGGGTATATATATCCTTTTGACTATGAATCATATGAAACTTGTTGGGTTAAAGAATAACAAAATCAACCTTTAATAAAAGGATAATGATGGTATTAAATTATTAAATTTTATACATGTGATGTATTAGATCTAAAGACAATTCATAAATTGATGAATAATTATATTTTATTAGATTGACTAATGGATTTATATGATACAGTCACGTGTATTAAATGAAGTATTGATTTAATTTTTTAAAAAGTTTAAATTATTTAAATTCAAGTAGAAATTAAGTATTGAGAATGATTAAGCATTGCGATGAGATCAAAGGGGATTAAAATTTTTTTTGATTATCCATAAGAAATGAGATTTTCTTGTGAATACCTTTATAAAAATTTCATAATAGTATGCATTTGTGTAAAGAGGAAAATATAGTATGAGATATTTTATAACGCAATATTTATTACTTCTATATCTAAACCCATTACACCAGTTTACCTTTACCTGTTCCAATTAAGTTAATTATCAAAATTTTATATTAGATATGGAATAAGAATTTGAAAGAGTCAAATCATTCTAGATATGATGTTTAATTGAAGCATATATTACTTACTAAAATAAATAATATAAAGTTATGCAATATCTAAAATGGTTGGATATAATGTTATAGACCCTATTTAATAAAGTTTTTGTTTCGATATGTAATCAAGGAGAACAATTCTTAAGATAAGTAGTATGAGTATGACGAAGCTTCAAAACTTTAAATAATATGATAATGTTTCTAGTTGGAACCAACTCCTTTATTTATATATTTGATGTATATTAAAGGTTATGAGACGTAAAATGATTCATTTCCTTGATTAATTTAAAGAGTTTGTTTAGGAGATGATTATAAATTTATCATGTCTACAAGAAGGATAATAGGGGTATAGTTGTACTTTTCATAAGTTTATGTAGAGACATACTGCTCATAGGAAACAAAATTCATATTTTCAGTAGTTGAAGATACGGTAGTCTAAGAGCAACTCTAATAGGATATGAAAAGGTAACAACTTAATTTTAAGAATTAAATACATAGTGATAGATACATAAATTGTTTACCTATTCTTGTCCAAATGCATAGGTAATATACTAAAAGTGTTTAGTAGTTAAGGTATCTGATACCTATAAAGTATTAAATATTTCTATTGTTCTATGCGTAAGTTAATTCTTAAGTTCAAAGATATATTTTTTAAAAGAAATAAAGGAGAAAATTCATTAATAAAAAAATGGTAGTATAAAAACAAAGAGGACATAGGGGCTACCCTTTTACACACAAAGGCTTACATATGTTACTCTACTCGAAATATTGATCTAGAGAACATAGAAGACAAGTTCAATAAAAGTTATCTTCAAGATATACAGGCCACTCTTACAAGTTCATAAATGTTGGTCATAGTGTCGCCAACAAGGGTTGTGATAGATTTTTATTTGGAGTTGAAACTTCGAACATTCCTCCCCTTCCATATGATTTGAACAGCCATGCAAACAACAACTATATGAATAAACTTGGGAGGATTTCTTAGAGAGGAAAGCCAATGAATAACTTAAGAAAGCGTGAGTTCTTGAGAGGGCCATATGCAGTACACTTTGATAGCACCCCATTTGCGATTGGTCACCTCACACATGAAAAATAAATGGTCTTTGGTTTCCTTTGCTATTGAACAAAAAGGGAAAGATGTGTTAATGCTTAAAATTTTGAGGCAAAGTTTAAAGATATATTGATATTAGCTCTAGAAGTAAATCCTACTTAAGATATATTTTACTTAGAATAATATTATTTTAAGATTGGAAAGGTTCCAATATAGCACTAATTTTTAATCAAACCTTAATACATTTTTATTTTAGTGAAAATGAATATTGAATCAGAAAGTTCTTTAACGAACTTAGTATAATTCTTGTATTATTTAGACAGTAATATGCCATAGAACATTAGAGTCACTGTACAAGTAAAAGAAGCTAAGGTCTTACAAAAAGTCCAAGTATGTATTTAGGTGGTTTCTCTTAATTATAATAACAATTAAGATAACAATTATAAGATTCTTGCAAGTGTTTATTATAATCTTGTGGAATTCTCTTACTAAACCACTATCCTGATAGTATCATGATCATCATATGGTGATATGGTATGAGATACTTAAACGATTGATTTAGTGCAAGTTGTAGATTATTGGTTTATGTCGTATAGCCAATCGAAGTTTTTATCGACTTAATTATTTAAAGGTATTCTTTATCTTCTTAAAGATGCATATGATAAATTCTATAGGAGAAATGTACATTGGAGATAAAATTATGATGAGATCATAATCATGAGATTCATATTATATTTTTGTATTATCCTTAAATTAGTTTTAGTTATTGTTCTATTAAGATTGGAAATTAATAGAGCATAAAAAGACTAACATATATTATATTTCTTCCTTATAAAGGAATTGATCTTATAAAATAAATTAAAGAGATACTTAAATAAGTACGTGGGTGCTTGTTAGAGAATAAGTTCACTAAACTAACCTCATATGAGAAAATATATTTGAAACATTACTTGTATGTCTACAAAAATTCTTATTATGACAATTGTATAAGTGATACTTTGACTTGAGATCTTTAAAACATTTAATATAAGGATTACTATGTTTTAGTATTACTTGTGACCTATTTTAGTCAAGCATATTTCAAACGATAGTTATTAGATATAACATAAACTATATAGAGGTAGTTGAGTGATCAATCTAAGATTCATCACCCTAAAGTGATTACAGAAAATGTAGACATGAATTTTGTGCTTTGTATCTAATCATGACATTGTATAAAGAAAGGATTGAATTATACAAAAAAATCATGCATAAAAAATTTATGTCAATCTTGATCTATATATATAACTTATTTAATTAGAGAACTAGAGATAAATTAAAGAGGTTTAATTTTTCTAGTTATAAATATGTTTAAAGTTATAATTTATATCTATTGGCAACAAATTTGAGAACCGAATGAGCCACACACAAAGATTAAGTTAAAGAGAAAAAAAAGTGATATAATCAAGTTGAACTTGATTGTAAAGTTTGAAAAACTTTAGAATTAAATACGAGATATTTGATAAATATGGTCCAATATGAGATATTAGATTTTATTTCAAACGGTAGTTATTAGATGTAGCATAAACTATATGGAGGTAACTGAGTGATCAATATAAGATTCATCACCCTAAAGTGATTACAGAGAATGTAGACATCAATTTTGTGTTTTATATCTAATCATAACATTGTATAAAGAAAGGATTGAATTATACAAAAAAATTATGCATAAAAATGTTATATTAATCTTGATCTATAGATATAAATTATTTAATTAGAGAACTAGAGATAAATTAAAAAGGTTTAAGTTTTCTAGTTATAAATATGTTTAGAGTTATAATTTATATCTATTAGCAACAAATTTGAGAACCTAATGAGTCACACATAAAGATCAAGTTGAAGAGAGAAAAAAGTATTATAATTAAGTTGAACTTGATTGTAAAGTTTAAAAAACTTTAGAATTAAATTTGAGATATTTGATAAATATGGTCCAATATGAGATATTAGATTTTATTTCAAACGATAGTTATTAAATGTAGCATAAACTATATGGAGGTAGTTGAACGATCAATATAAGATTTATTACCCTAAAGTGATTACAGAGAATGTAGACATGAATTTTGTGCTTTTATCTAAGCATAACATTGTATAAAGAAAGGAAAGAATTATATTAAAAAATCATGCATAAAAATGTTATGCTAATCTTGATCCATAGATATAAATTATTTAATTAGAGAACTAGAGATAAATTAAAGAAGTTTAATTTTTATAGTTATAAATATGTTTAGAGTTATAATTTATATCCATTAGCAACAAATTTGAGAACCTAATAAGTCGAACACAAAGATCAAGTTGAAAAGAGAAAAAAGTGTTATAATCAAGTTGAACTTGATTGTAAAGTTTGACAAACTTTATAATTAAATATGAGATCTTTGATAAATATGGTCCAATATGATATATTAGATTTTATTTGAACTTAATTAGTGTTTAATTAAAATTAGAAATAATTATAATTATAATTATATTTTAATCAAATTACTAAAAGATCCAAACCTACTACAAATAGGCTTACACTTCAAAGAAGTTAGCACTTCTTATCTATCCCTCTCTACACTAGTTGTGAAGTTCTTTCAACACATTTCATGGATACTGTAAGATGTTAGACACATATGTTACTACGATAGTTGAGTTGAATAAGTTTCAAAAACAGTTCTAAACAAACAATAAGAAAAAGATCAAGTTTTATAATAAGATCCAAATTATGATGTAATGACCTAAATTTTTATTGAATTATTTATAATGGACCAATAAAGAGAAAAGCTTATGAAAGTATATGTTAAGCTTAAGAATGCTAAAGTTCATTTCACTCTTAAACTCTTCTCCTTATAGGTTACTATTTACTTCCAACTTTTCAGACTCATACCTTCACCATATGACCACAATTTATGGTGATCTAGGACTCTGTAGAAAGCTCTCGAGATGCTCTACCAAACCCCTAAGCTTGTTTCATAAAAATGACCTAGATTTGGAGAAATCATAACTGAAAATTTTGACCCATTTAGAAAAGTTACTGATCTCCTATTTTTAGTCATTTTGGGGAAAAATAACATCACCATCATGTCTAATGCTCCTAAAATCATAGGAAAATAGGGGAACCCGACACCAATTGATCCATTTTACTTGTGAACGGAAATAAGTTACCTTTGAACTTTAAACCTTCGATTCTCACAAACTAGGAGGAGTTTCAATGTAAGACCAGTACTATTAGATTCTTGGAGGTAAGCTCATCATTTCTAGGTAGGTGGTGAAGATCACCATCTCTCCGACGGTGGCATATGTACCCCATGCTCCTGTGACTGTGGTGATTTTTTTCACCATCCCAGAAATGACTAAAAATAATTTTAAAAATTCCTAAATATTATGTGGACCAATTTTTATAAAAGCGACATATTGAAATTCTTAATAGTTTGTGAGATAAAAATTTGGAAAAGTTATGTTCTTATGGAAATGGATTAAATTTAATCGTTGCTAGTTAAAATTAAGCCTATCTGGATGTATTGAGTATAAATGAGAGTGTTCTTGTTAGAAATTGTTATACCTAGATTACGAATTAGATTTATTATGGATTTTACTATGTAAATATGGACTCAATTAGGCATAGAAATATAGTTTGGAGACCAAAATTGAACTGTGGTTACTGATAGATATAGAAGTGCATTTTCATTGTAGGAATGACCCTTATTTCAGAAAGGAGATGTCCATTTTATAAAGAAAACTTTGTTGATTTTTTAGTAGGTCCTCAGAAAGCATGACATCGTCATTTTTAGATAGAAAATAGAGCTCCTTAGAATAAACAACAAATTGAGTCATGGTCCTATTCTTGAGGGAATCTAAAATTGGTTTAGGTTTTACATCCTAATGATCCTTTATATTTTTCTTTCTATAGATCAATCAAGAGTAGAACCATCCACTATGAGACACACTAGCTAGGTTTGACGCAAAGGAGCACAATCTACCTGTGAGTTAATATTTATGGTTAAGCATGCATTAGAAGTCATTTTCATATTCATCATAGAAATCACCATCATTTTCGTATGCATACAAGATACTCATACATATGGATTGACACATGCACATATATTTTTATTGCGCGATGTTATGCCTGATTTGATATGTGATGATGTGGAAGATTGTTATGGTATGAGCTAGTTGGTGGGCATCACCAGTATGTGCACACAGTGAATCAATTGGCCAGGCATGGATTTAGGTTATTAGTTGATTCGTTGGATTCATTAATTGAGGTGCGGCATGGTTGGGGCGGTTCGGTCAAGGTTGCTCTTGGATGCAAACTAGTATATAGTACGTGATATAATGGCGGTGATTGTGGAAGTTTAGTCGAGGTTGCTCTCAGACGACAATCATATTGTAGTCAGGTTATGGCGGTTTAGTTGAGTGTGGCTATAGTCTATGGGTGAGGGCATGTAATAGGGTCCTTTGTCAGTCATCCACTATTATTTGAGAATTTTGATTAGGATGATTATGTGACATAATATTGATAAGGAAAATGTAAGCACATTTATAAAAAAATTATATTGTGAATTTGCATTAGATATATATATGTCTAGCAGTGCATAACATAACTATAATATTAATTCACTCAGTGAAATCTGACTCATCTCAACCATTTTTAAGATCATCTTTTCATATCTCTTGTAACAAGGTACTTCGCCAGTCTTTTTATTCTCTGGCGATTCAATCTATGTTTATTAGAAATCTTTGACTCTAGAACTGCGGTAGTCTTGTATGTGTTGAATTTCCCTTGTATTAATTGCTTAGGGTCTAGTAAACCTTTAGTTTACTACTCCTTTAGCGCCAACTATGGTCCAAGATTGGGATCATAACAAAGTTAGTATTAGAGCCTTATGTTTAAATTTGAGTTGCTAGACTGATTAGAATTAAGTTAAATTTATCTGTAAACTACTGAAGCGTTGGGATCATGTTTTTTTTTAAAATGTTGTCTTTACTTCCATCCTTTCATAACTGTTACAACTTCTATTGTATTGTCTTTCCTTATTCTTGGGTCATAAGGAGGAAAAGAACTTCCGCACGAACTCGTAAGATCAAAGGGGTGGCCGATAGAGAATCAATTCTTAAAGAGATCACGACTCCATCGCCACCCAGGCAGGCAAGGTACAAGGGTAGGCCTAAAACCACTATGTGATAACTAGATTTTTAAGCCCAGGGTGAGCCGGTAATGGATGGTGTAGATTTCACTACTCTAGCAACTAGTATTACAGGATCACAGAAAACTATAGTTGCTCTAAATCAGACTATCCTTTTAATACAGGAGATAGCTCAAAATAGAAGCCAAGGTATAACGGATGCAGAAGTTGTCTTGGACTACACTAGGATTGATATGATTATTTTTGATGGTACAAGTGATGCCAAAGGCTTTGTCAATTGTGTCAAGTCCCGGACTAGAATGGCATATACAGATTGACAAAGGATTCACATTGTAGAGTTATTAGTTTAGGCGGTTACATTAGATTAGTTTATCCTGTTTATTCAGCCAATTATGAGAACCTTATCTTGGGAGGAGTTTAAACAGAGATTCATAAGATGATTTTTTCCACCAATGTAGAGAGATACTTATAGGTGGCAATTGTTATAACTTAAGAGAGATGATAGGTCAATTGAGGAGAATAATACCAAGTTTTATCAAATGATGAGATACATAGAGGATATGACTAATCGGAGATGGATAGTAGTACTTTAGATTACCAATTTGGTCCTATTCATATAGAACTTCGTTTATATGGTTAGACTCTGGAGGGTGCCATAGATGAGGCTAAAGACATAGAGAGGCAACACATCATGCATGACACCATTTTTTATCCTTATCAGAATAGTGGTGTTGGGGTCAGAAGCTATAGTTTGTCATCATCGGTAATATGTATAGGTGTAAATGGAGAGCAATATCGATAGTCTCGTCATGACCTAGGTGAGCATAAGAACAACAGACATGGTTATAGGGATCTAGTGAGATCAATTAAATTTAGACAAGAAGCGGTTAGTATTTGCAGTGGGCAGAGCTCTGGTTATAGTAGTTCTCGCTCTGGAAGCACTGCTTGTCAAAGTTGTGGTAAAGTCCATCAAGGACCTTGTCATATTCCTTTGAGTGCTTGCTTTTGATGTGGTCAAATTGGGCATTTTGCTAGATAGTGCCCTAATTTTGGGTTTCAAAGATAATTTTTTTAAGGTTCCTCTACTAGTGTGGTACAACCAGTACATTAGGTTCAACCTCAATATCAAGTGCAGTATCAGAGTGAATCTCATATTGTGGGTCAGTAGGGTGGGAGGTAAGTTTAGGGGTAGATTCAAGCCTAGGGGTAAGTTTGGTATTGGAGTTTTTGGGCAGGCATTGACCTTTTAATAGTCAGAAGGAGGATAGGCTCACGTGTTCACCCTCACTCCACAAGATGCTCAGGCCTCTAATGTAGTTGTAACATGTAATGTATCGACTTGTTATGTTGGCGCTAGAGTTTTATTTGATCCAAGTGCTACTTTATATTTCTTATGTTTGCATCAAGGATTGGTTAGCAAGCAACCAGATTAGTAACTCCTTTATCAATAGCTACCCCTCTAGGTGAATCCATGAATACTGATATAATTTAACTTCTTGTCTAGTGTTAATCAAGGGTAGAGAATTAGTGGCTAATGTAGTGTTGTTGGATGTGATTTTGGGCATGGATTGACTGTCACAACACTTTGCTAATTTGGAGTGTCGGGAGAAGTTAGTAACTTTTAGGATTCATAATGATGTTGAATTCTGGATTAGAGGAGATAAAAGGGAAGCTCTTCAAAACCTTATATTTTCCATTACTACTAAAAAGATGCTATGACGAGGTTATAAAGGGTATTTGGCCTTACCGGGGGATTCTTTAATAGAGGGAGGTTTAGTTGGTGATGTCAATTATATATGAATTTCTTGACATGTTTTCTTAAGAGTTACCAAGTCTGCCATCAGAGAGAGAGATTGAATTTTGAATCGATGTAGTGTCGGGTACAACTCCTATCTCAATTCCCCCTAATAGGATGGTTCTTGCAGAGTTAAAGGAGCTTAAGGAGCAATTATAAGAATTAATAGATAAGTGATTTATCAGACGTAGTATTTCTTCGTGGAGTGCATCAATATTATTTGTAAAGAAGAAGGACGGTAATCTCCGACTCTTTATTGATTACAAAGAATTAAATAAAGCAACGATAAAGAATAAGTATTCACTTCCAATAATTGATGATTTGTTTGAACAACTTCAAGAGGTCAGATGTTTCTCTAAGATTGATTTGAGGTCTGGTTATCATTAATTGGCTGGCTCCCCTCAACCACTTTTCAACGTCTTCCTTTCAAATCTCGTATAACAAGTCCTTCGTCAGTCTTCTTCTTATCTGACAACTCTATGTATGTTTGTTGGTGACCATTGACTCTAGAGCCGCAGTAGTCTCAAATGTGTTGAATTTCCCTTGTATTAACTACTACAACATTGCAGCACATTGATAATTGGATATTGTTAAGTCTATTTAATCGTTAAAAGTATGAGTTTGATCATTTGGACTCTTATTTTTATTATGGATATAGGGATTTGATGATGTTTTAGGCTTGCTAAGGATCCAATAAACCTTGAGTTTACTGCTCCTTTAGCACTGGTCACAGTCCAAGGTTGGAGCCGTGATATATAATCTATACGTCATTATATTTTATATGTTAATTATGTTATAAAATTTAATTAATCTTCATTTTTAAAAATTTGTACGTAAAAATTTTGTTTTTATTCTGCTTTATACAAGATCAAATCTTGTCCCTATTTTTTAACACCAAAATGGTAAGCAGATAGATAAATTTCTCACTTTTCCTTATTTACTTTATTTAATTAATTTGGTTTGTTGAAAATGCCCGAAAATTTGTAATTGTAAATGTACGTTCAACTCGTAAAATGTACCATCTTATAGGAAATTTGAATCAATGTTTTTTTGTGCTAATCTGTGAAGGCACTCAGCAGAAGCAAAATGGAGTGGTAGTTTTATTATGGCTGGTGGCGTTGATGCCTTCAATCAGAATGCAAGAGTCTTTTATTTCCTCTTAGAGAAGAGAACAACTTACACTCTTTTTCCCTAACTCAACATGGATGACATTGTACTCGTCTTTGCCAACATTCGCTCGATCTTACTCAAAACCCTATCTGCAAGTTCTCTGAATGACCTTGCCTTCAGAATGTTTTCATTTATTCTCATTAACACTGACTCACCTTAAATAACCCCGAACTAGTCCCCGCTGAGTTTTGTGGCTCAGGGCATGAAGATTCACACTCCAAAGCCCAGGAAACAAGTTACTGGACACTTCACAAATGGCCAGGAAACAACAAAGAAAGAAAGAAATTAGTAGGCGACAAACAGATTCAAAAATTGATCCTCTGGGAAATGCATGTAACCCTGTTGCTAAAAATGTAACACACCTGAAGATGTTTGTACGGTTGGTTGTCAGTGAAAGCTAGAAAAGACAGTAGGCCACTGCTTCCACGTTCTTTGTTTACACATTTGCATCAACTTTTCTATATCACATGCCTATTTTACTCATTCAGTGGCGAATCCTAAAGAAGAACAAGTGCCCTTGTGTCTATTTTCCCGAGGACCTCAAACGAAGCAGGTCCAAAAGAATTCAACTCTGCAAGTTGAAACAGCTCCAATAAATTGTTATCAACTCTGCAAGTTGAAACAGCTCCAATAAATTGTTACCACCGACAATTCCGTCGATTGTGCATGTCCATACATAAGACTACTCCCAGTAATTTGGCAACTCATGAATTAATAGACCAGCATTAATGATCATTTTCACTAAATAAGAATAATTTATTTTTTATTATTTGTAACAGTAATGACTACTAATAAAATTATTTATATAACTTTTTCATAAATTAATACGTATTAGGTTACCAAGGAATCCCCAGGAAGAAATTTGATAACATGCATAAATAAAAAAATTAAATCTTGATTCAAAATTTTAAAATAATAAAATAATAAATATATTTTTATATATAATATATTTATATGAGATTAAATCTTCGTATATTTATAACTAATAAAAAATTATTTGAATGGTTTCATATAAGTTATTATTTTTCTTATTCAAATATATAACTTGTGAAATTTCGCCAACCTATCTTTAATAAAGAATATTATATGAATTATAAATATAAACCCTATTTTTATATATAACTTATATTATTTTTATTTTTTATGTAAAACAATTCTAATGACAAATGTTCAACGATATATAATTATGAAGAAACTGTAGGCCAAAAGAACAATTTAACCCCTAATGTATACAATAAAATTTGAGTTAGATTCTAACGTTTTAATGCGTTTAAATTAAACCATAACGTTTGGAAAATGTTAAAAATAAACCTTAACATTTTAAAAAGGTTAAAAAGGACTCATATTGGACCATACTACTCAAAGTTAGACCTCCTTCAATTAAATGTTGATGTGAATTTTTTTAACGTGAATTTTTTAATTATATTAAAATGGGACTCACATAAAGATAAATGGAATTGAGTCTCGCTTCCATTTAAAAGTCATTTTCTTCGTTCCAACCATATTCCTTGAGCACATCACCTTGTCCTTGAGTTCAAAATTTTCTTTAAGTTGGGAACTTATCTAGGTGGAAAGGGATTCTCATAGACTAAGCTTGGTTGGGTATAACTATGCCTTTTTAGAACAAACTTGCTTGAGGTTCAAGGATTTTAGCGCCAAACGCGAGCCATAATGGGCGGCCAACAGTTTGGACATGAGAAACGCTGCAATATCGCGACGGAAAGGTTAGCACCACAAGCTATCCATAACAACAAATTATGCAAGCATTGATATCAGTGATTTAGCCTTTGCTGAAACCTTCACCTTGTGATACAGGCATAATTTTTCAAGAAGGAAAATTAGACGTCAAGAAGAACACAAAAAGGAAGTTGATGACAAGAGGAGCTTCCTAAGTTTGAGAAGGTCTTTCTCTCAAATAATACATTAATTGATGACAAGAGGAGCTTCCTAAGTTCTAAGAGTCAAAGAGAGCGAGGGAACATGACTTCTCATGGATGACGAAAACACATACAATTACGTAATGTCTACTTATGTAAAGGGGAAGGTTAATAATTCACCATAAAGGAATCAAAATCTTTTACATGTAATGATAACAAGGAAGTCCAAACTCCACAAACACATAACATGTTCTGATATGAGAGACCTTATCCCTTACCACTACCATCCCGCGCCAATAGTGCGTTACAGAGAAGAGTCCTTTACCAAGTGAATAAACGTTGCCATTCACTTGATCTACCTAACCAGAGCCTGTCACTAAATGGTCAACCTCCAAATTGAACTTAAGATTAGTTTAGTTGTCTAAATCTTGAAAAGTGGTCTTTGCTTATAAAAGAAACACATAAGTAGTTAATCTGAGATTAGATCAGTGACATAATATGATGGAATAATATTTATAAACTAAAGGCATAAACGCACCAAATCAAGAACCTGATAACCTGCAAGCAGATTACTTCTTCTTGGAATAATATTTATAAACAACTGCTATGACTTCTTTATCTTCTGTTGCACCTTTCTTGCATTTAATGGCTATCCTCACGTTCTTACAAGAACACTCGGAGTATAAGAAGAAGAATCAGCAACAGCCTAAACAAAACAAAAGTAGATTCATAAGGAAAAGAAAAAGTGTCGTGAAAATTGAACGGATTAGAGCAGGTTCGCAACTAAATAGGACTGAGGAGAATAGTAAAGAATACACAGATTAAATAAGGGTAAAAACTACGGACAAGGATAAAAGACTTTTACTACTATAAAAAACTAGAGAATTATAAGGAAAAACTAGACTAAAAAATACACAGAATACTTTTGTATCTCTCTTTTCTCTCTCACCTCACTATCTTTTTTTTCCCCTCTCTTGTTTGCTTTCCTGCTGCTTCTTATTTTTCTTCGTTCATCTCCTGCCTATAGATAGGCAGGAGAAATGGGAGATAGCTGGCTAAATAGCCAGCTATCCTCTTTCATCAGTCAACTTTGGAGGCTTCAACATTGGTTGGCTATCATGCCTACCATTGTTGAATGCCTATCATTGTTGACAATTATCCTATTTGAAGATTTGATTGAGAGTCAATCAGATCTTCACACTATTCTTTTTACCTTGCCATTTCATATTGCTTACGTCTTTGTCAGGCCTTACACAAGGATTGACATCACATAAACTTGTCACCATTGATTGCTTTTGTCATAAAATCTGTCAGGTTATCCATTGTATGAATTTTCTGTATATTCACCGTTTCTTCTTCCACTTTCGCACGAACGAAGTGATACTGAACTCAGATGTGTTTTGTCTTTGAATGAAATGCTGGATTCTTGGTAAGATGCAAAGCACTCTGACTGTCACAATACCGAGTAATATTCTCTTGTTTATTCCCAAGTTCTTCCAACAACATCTTCAACCACACTGCTTCTTTACTTGCTTGTATAACTGTTACATATTCTGCTTCTGTTGTTGACATAGCCACAACTGATTACAGTTTTGAAACCCAGCTCACAGCTCCTTTAGCTAGTGTAAACACATATTCTGGAGTGGATTTACTTTTATCAAGATCACCTGCATAATCAGGATCAACATATCCTTTGACAGTAAAATATGATCCTCCATAACATAATGCAATATCTGAGGTTCCCTTGATATATCTGAGAATCTTCTTAACAATATTCCAATGCTCTCGACCAGGATTTGTCATGTATCTACTAACAACTTCCACTGCATGTGTAATGTCAGGTTTTGTGCAAATCATAGCGAACATTAGGCTCCCCACTGCTGATGCATACAATACTTGAGACATCTCTATCCTCTCTTCTTCATTGCTAGGACTCATACTTGAGGATAACTTGAAATTGAAGAGGGGTATAAATTGACTTACAATCTTGCATGTTGAATCACCGTAAGATCTTCTTCAAATAATTCTTCTGAGAAAGTCAAATCTTCCTATTATTTCTGTCTCGGTGAATTTGCATCCCTAAAATCTTGTTTGCTGGTCCCCAGTCCTTCATTTCAAATTTCCTAGCTAATTGTGCCTTCAATTCTTTGATACGATCATTATTGGTGCCTGTTACCAACATGCCGTCTACATACAAAAGTAAGACTATAAAATCATCTTTTTCAAACCTCTTGAAATATGCACAAGGGTCTACATTCAGTCTGCTGTATCCAAGGCTCATGATGAAGGAATCAAATCT
>JAOSBK010000001.1:4539085-4551015 GCA_027568895.1 Erythroxylum shatona | reverse complement strand
AAAAGTTGGTTTCAAAAAGATTGTGATTTTTATATTGATGTTTTATTATGATGCCATGTGAAGTGATTGTAGTGATCATTCGTAGATCGCCATTATCATAGGATATGTACCGAAATGACCTGTGGGCGTCCCGGTGTGTACCCTGCGGTAAGGGGGCGCTACAAGAACACCATTCAATGAGTATTTATTAATGGAACAAAATTTTATATCAATGATCCATACTGGGTAATAACGTCGATGACTTGAAATTAAGGTTTGTTCAATAATTTTCCAAATCTGATTATTTTTTATTTTTATTTTTTTATTTTTAATTTTTTAAATTCACGATAATTCAACCCACCAATTTATTTTAGTTTTAACTTATGAAACACTTACCAATAGATTCATAGTGGGAAAAATCTCAACTCTTCGCTAACTACATATTTCATTATTAGAGTTGGTATTAATTTGGTTACAAGCGACAACATTACCAAATTTTGGTGCCGTTGTCAGGGATTTCTTAACAGTATATGTTTGCTATATGAGTAGACAAAACAACACAATTGCTATTCTATTCAGAGATAGAAAAGACAATCAAGAAGTTACGGAAGTAAACAAAACAAAGGTAACAAGTGCAGAAGAAAGAAAAGATGGCTGCAAATCGCACCCTTCACGAATTAGCTACTCTTATGGATGGTCAACAACCCCATTGCGTCAATTGTTTGAATTTTAGGGACACAATACCTTTGAATTGAAGTTAGGGCTAATTCATTTATTGCCAATTTTTCAAGGTCTATCAGGAGAGGATCCTCACAAGCATTTGAAGGAATTTGAAGTGGTTTGTATGAGTATGAAGCCTACAAATGTGACTGAGGAGCAAATCAAATTAAGAGCTTTCCCATTTTCTCTCAAAGATGAAGCTCAAGATTGGTTGTATTATTATGCTGGTGAAAAAGTGTAGACATGGCTGAAATGAAGAGACTCTTCTTTGAAAAAAATTTCCAGCATCAATATATGCCAATATTAGAAAAGAAATATGTGGCATTCGACAAAACACGGGTGAGACACTATATCAATATTGGGAAAGATTCAAAAGCTTTGTGCTAGCAGCCCCCATCACCAAATAAACTATCAATTGTTGATTCAATACTTCTATAAAAGTTTTTTGCTTACAGACAGGGGCATGATTGATGTTGCAAGAGGTGGATCTTTAGTTAACAAAACACTGGCAGCCATAAGAGATTTGATAGCAAAACAAGTAAATGAGGTGAATGTGTTAGTGTTGGAAAAGATATTAGACGATCTTACATCTTTGGTGTGACAACTCGCGGTCATAAACAAAAAAGAAGCAAGGGAATATGGAATATGTTAAATTTTGGTACACTCCACTGATACTGTTAGGTTCCGATCATGCATCTTATACATACTATATATCAAATATATGTAGTGGAAATAAAACGAAACCTCAAAAACTAGATCTACTCATGCATATAGATATAGAAAAACAAAAACATGAAATGTAAGATATTTACATACATTTTTTATGATCTCCTTTGTTCTTTAATCTTCTCTACATTGAGTTGTCATAAACCACAACAATCAATGCAGACTGTCTTTAATGAAAGTCCACATGAAGATAGAAGAATGAAACCTCAGTAAGAGATGGCTAGAATTCTTTATTTGTGCTAGCAAAGAAAAGAACTCTTGAGAGAGTTAGAGAGAAAAGGTGTGTGTGTAAGAAAAAAACCTTCCTTTTTCATATGTGTCTTATGTAAGATACATGAAAATCATCTCAATTTTTTACATCAGTTGGCCTTCCATAACTGCCATCCCTAATTGAAAGTTATGAGAAGATAATGGTCATGAATAACATGCATTATTAGAAGTTATGGTAAGTTAATGACCACGAATAACATGCATTATTGGAAGTTATGGGAAGTTAATAACCATGAATAGCATGCATTAATGGAAGCCAACAACACCTGTTTCTAATCCATTCCATGCAATGTTTTCTACCACGATCACATCACGATACAATCCCAAAATACTCTCTCATATCTTGAATCACTGTTCAAGACAATTTTACTCATCCTTCGGATCTCCTATATGTGTGACCCATTAGGTTCCTAGTTATGTTGGCCATTGAATTATTACTTAATTCCAGTAGGTCAAGAGGGGTATCTAGCAACACGTCATGACCCCCAATTGACTGAAAAGTCTGTAATATCTTGTTTTCTAGTATATGCTTAGGGTTCAGCTCTAGATTATGTATTGCATATACATGCATAACATTAGCATTCATACACAAATTGATATTTGTACATATTACAAAGATAGCATATGCACTCAGTTGACTTGTTCTAGGGCATGAAAGAAGTTAAGCAAACATGATGTGAATTGTGATTTGATATGTCTTGAATTTTGGTATGTTTGGATTTCAATTAGTAAATTGGGATTAACTGTTATTAATTGAGATATTAATGGATTAAATGTACATTTGGTCAAAAACAAATAATAAAATAAAAAATAAAAATAAATGCCAAGTGGTAGGACAAATTGATATATGGTAAACTAGGGTGAATAAGCCTAAAATTGAGTGACATTTGGCAAAGTAAAATGTATGAAAAATGGATGGACAAATTATTGTGTGACAAGTGGACCAATCTTGGGGTGACATATGGAATACTTAATTAGTGACTAATGCCAGAATCTTGAGTGGATTAGTGGTAGCATCTTGATTAGAAAAATGTAAGACATGCCTTAGGATAAGTTTGTGCTTTAATGGTGACACCTAGCATATGAAATAGCAAGTTTCAGCAGCAAAGTTTTGCTGCTTCTTTCTTCTGTTTTCATCACTAAAAATTGATCCTACTTTCTCCTCTATATGTTCCCTGATCCCTAGCCAAATTGTTGCACCAAAACTAGCTTTTTATTTTACACAAAATAGCCAAGAAAACTAGCTGAACATTACCTTCATCCTACTGTCCAAAATCAACCTATTTTCATCTTAAGTTTGTGATGAATTTTTCTTGCATGGAGACTTGATTTAATCTGAAGTTCGAGATGAATTGAAAGCCTAACAAGTAAATGACAATCTAAGTTTTGTGGCATGATAAATGATATAATAATGATGCTTGAATTGGAATGAAATGCATGTGTTCTTGGTGAAGATATGTGCTGGAAAATGTTGCATGAACTTGGAAGTTTTTCTATTTTGTTTTTGGTATATGGAAACCATGGAGTATAGGGCATTATGAGGATGAATTGGACTGGAATTTAATGTATAAAAAAGGTGGATTTAGGCTAAAGAAAGATGTTAATTTGATTTGTGAAAGAACTAGGACTATATGCATAATAATGTAAAAGTTTCTGGTTTGATAATTTGTGAGCTATTAATTGAATAATTTTGAACTAGAATAAGAGAGATTATTGATGAGGAATTTGAGTATGATTTGGGCCTAATAGAGATATAATTTATGAACTATAAAGAGGTTATTTTAATTTTGGTATAAAGTGTTAAAAAATATGGAAAAGTGAAAGAAGAATTGTTGGAATATGTTAGCTATAGTGTTTTCACTGAACATGCATCGGTATTTTGTCCATAAATTGATCTATAAACATCCAAAATGGGATTATTTTAAGTTTAGATTAAACTAGAGACAGAAGCATATATTCATCATGAGGAATTGAATTTTATTTCTATTTCTAAGAGTTTTAAAATTTGGATTGAAATTGAGTTTTTGGATTCTATCATTGTTTGAGAATAGCCTATAGTATTTTTGGCATAACTCTAGGAATAATGAACCAAATTGTATGAACTTTAGTTCATTAGAAAGTTAAGACATAAAGGAAATTTTTTTTAAAAGAAAATATTGTCTATAAACCTCATTTTCTATGCCATAATGGCCATAAAAAACTTATCTGAAACCTATCCTGAGAAAATTTGGAAAACTAATGAAATAATTAGATGGGAACTTTTGGATACCCATCCCATGATTGTGGGAAGCCATATACCACTGTGGAAATTTCATGGAAGTAAAGAAAATGTTCTTTTGTGTGATTCTTGAACTAATTCAGGATAAGGTATTTAACTATGATGCATTTGCACTTGATTAAGGTTTAAAAAGAACATAATTTGATGTTGGAAAAGTTGGTTAAATGTGTGATAAGTTTTTATTGATAATTGATGTTATAATTCAAGGAAAAGAATGTTAGATAATAATGCACCTGAGTTTGGAATGAAGGAGTGCTAAAGGAATGAAGATATTCATATTAATGCAAATGTATTCCAAATGATATTAATAATGCATTAAGAATGAATGAATGAGAATTGTGAATTATGTGAAATATTTGTAATGTTAGAAAAGAATTAGTAAATGTATGGCTAATGAATGGAGCATGATCAAGTCTACTTAAGGTATTAATCTAAATGAAAACAAGACATATCCAAGTGACAATATGTGAATGATTATGAATTATGATTAAGGAAATATACCCAGGATAGTCATTGGGCATGCATTGATTATGACATATAAATATATATGCACAAATGAATAAGTATCTGATTGATCGACTTCGTAACATGAATTATATATGAATTGTATGATTTTAGCCACTCAAGTTATATGCCATTCAAGCATTGTTGGACCGTCAAGGAAATAGCATAAATTGGAGCATAGTATGAGTCAACCTGGATGATTTCACTAGGGTTGATTTTGCTTTTGTTTAATTCCCATTTATTGAACTGATAATGGCTTGACTATGATGATTCCGGGCATTAATAGTCCAAGGACTTTGATATTTGGGAATTTATTGGAAGTGTCTATTTACATTTGAGTTTTGATTGATTTCTAAAAACTCAACGAAAGTTGAATGCCGGACTGAGGTTCGATGAATCTGAGATTATATCTATGCATTATAAGTAAACGTTTTGATGGCATTTTTTGTTATTGCATGCATTTCATAAAATGCATGTTCAGATAAAGGCATTGTAATCAGAGTAAGTAGTTTGAAAGAGCTTTAAGCTCATAATTATGCATGTAGAGCTTTGCTCCGTGATTTCTGTATCTGACTAAGCCAAATGGGCCAGTATCCGTACCTATATGTGAAAGACCCTCAATCACAAAAATAATAATGAATCTAGAGTCTCATATGCATCTGCATTTGTATATATATGATTATGAAACCTTTTCTGAAATTATGATGATAAAGTGATATGCCATGATATTGTGATTGAATGGGTTATACATATTCTGATAGAATGTATGTGAGATGTTTGACATTCATTATGTCTCATTGAGATAGAAAATGTTTGTGAATACTGGGCTTATATTAGATAATGCCCCTTATCTCTTAGTAGATACCAAGTACATTCACAACTGAGCCAAAGGCTTTTTTTTCACTTTATGAGCTTTAAGCTCTGTTTTAGTAGCAATTTCGATCACGACTACCTTTATCTTTCATGCCTTCATAAAATGGAATGCATCACATTCTCATATTTTTCAATCAATCAGATGATTTTTCATTCACAATCACTTTCTTATTCATCATCAGAACTTGGTACGGCATTCAACAATTAAGTTGAGAAAAAACATATTTCTTTCATATTTACATACAAAGAGCACTTCAATGTTCTCCCATATTCACATCAATCATATTCACATTGAATAATAATCATATCAATTGTCATTCAATGTAGAAATTGAAATCAAAATAAATAATGAAATGAGACCATTTAGGTCGACTCACAGTACGCTCCAGATTAACATTCGTTTCCAAGATTTGGAAATGTCTGAATGCTGACGTTTATCCCATACATCAAAATTATGCAATACCCATATTGAACACACACATTAATAACTTTGCAAAATTATAAGCATTTATTTATGCATAAATGTGTATACGAACTATGTACAATGCATGCTCAATGACAATCCCAGGTATAGCAACAAATTTCACATCTTATGCACAATCTTATTTTTAGCATTATTTGCTCTCATAATATTATATTTGCTTTCACTTTTATTTAATACCCATTACTCATTTCCTTTAAATCACAACTACAATCATATGAACATCTTCATTTCCATTATACGTATGTTTTTGATGCTTTAATACCAACAATTCATTCAATAATGTTATTCTAACATTACAAGATCAAACAATATCCAAACTCTCATTTCTTCATATAACATCTCCAAAATTCCAGACCTTTGAGTCTATTTTCATTGAACATTCCAATAAGGGAAATGATTTTCTAATGACAACAAGATCATTCAATTTGGTTTAATGTTCTGAAAGTTATACTCCAAATAATTCAGACTGTTCTTCAACTGTAACAATATTTTATACCAAACTTCGAGTTAGATTATAGAATTATAGAGATAGAATTAAAATTTAATTGCTTCAGAAAAATTGTAGCACTATGTCTCTATTTTAATCTAAACTAAGAATAATCTCATTTGGATAACTACAGAACAATATATTACAAAAATACCGAAACATGTTCAGTGAAAAATACTCTAGTTATAAAGTTCCAGAATTATTCATCATTTTCGTTCCAATTTAATTAATCAATCTCTCCCAGATGATTTCATATGGATATAATTTTTGGTAGAGGTGTAAAAAAATGTGTTTCGAGCTAATGGTTACAGTCCCATGTTATTTGGAGGTCAAGAGAGGAAGTTAAGATCAAAAGAATAAGGGATGTTTGAAACTGTCTCCCTTTTATAGAGCTTTGGAGTCACGATCATGCATTTCCAATTGATCTTCTTTCTATGCCACAATTGTGTGCAACCCCTTCATGACCCCTTAGAGTACCTTTTATTCCAACTTCTTCCAGGTTCTTCCCAAAATAGAGTTTTGGGTCGATCTTACTCGGTCTTTTTGACAATGAAATGAAGGATTTAGGCCAAAAATTCTTTAAAAAATTGTTTCTTTATGTCTTAAGTTTCTAATGAAACTAACATCATGCAATCTGGGTCAGTATTATTCGCTTTATACCAATCAAACTACAGGTTGTTCCCAAACCACAATATATCCAAAAACTTGATTTCAAGCTAAATTTTGAAACTCTTAGGGACATATTTAAATTTCGATTTCTTCATGAAAAATATAACCACATGTCTCTAGTTTAATCTAAACTTAAAAAAAAATCCCATCTAGATGTTTACATATCAAGATATAACCAAAATACAGATGCATGTGCACTGAAAAAATTACAACTATCATACTTCAGAAATTGTTCTTTCACTTTTTCTAGATTTTTAACTCCTATATTTTAAATCTAACACTTATTATGCATAAATCATCTTTTCAACTTCATTACCTCTTCATTCTCAGCTCATTATAATTCATAAACAAATAAAAATCCATTATTACTCATAAACATCAAAAATAGAACATTTGTTTACAAATGTTCATCCTAGGGTCTCGACTTCTTCATTTTTCTGTATTTTCCATTTTCTACAAATTCTCCATTTTCATTTTACCATTTCAACTCCCATTTAGCGCCAAGCATTAAAAAACAAATCAAAATCCATGATTAATGCCAATATCAAAAATAACATATTTTTACACATTTTCACTTTTCTACACTTTCTTCACTTTCATTTTTTCTGCATTTTCATTCACTACACATTCTTTATTTTCTTCTCAACTTTCAGTTTAATCATTCATTACTCATATCCATACATCATCCTACACCTATTTCTTATCTCTAAACTCATTAGAGTTCATTTCTAAAAACATCCAAACTACTCACGTATAACAGTGAAGGCATCAACAAAAATAGAGCATACATCAACTTTTCTCGAGAAATTTTCTATACTAATTTCTGCATGGTTTCACTAATCTTTCAACTCCAAAAGTCATTTCTAATTTATCTTATAACGTAATGATCATTAAATATGTAGAATAGCACATATATAATAACCAAAATCTATACTAACGTTTCAGCAAAATACTCATCCTTATTGTATAAACACTTACTTCTAACTAATATGATGCATGATTTATTTTACATATCATGAAAACCCATATGGTACTTACTTGTTTAAACTCCAACCCTTCAAAATCATTTCGACCCAAGCTTTCCAATATCACATGATCATCCACAGTCTAAAGTGGTAGGGTTAGATATTTCAGTGACAGTGAAGAAGAAAGCAAAATGCGATAGCAAGTGAAAAGTGAGAGTAAGACTTGTGTTGTGAGGGTGAGATATTTCTAAAAGTAATGAAGGTTCTAGAAGATGAATACAGTCACAAAGAAGATATTTTAAGACAAAAACAGTGTCTTGGTCTTTCAAATTTAAGGAACCATGGCTTAAGACTTAGACACTTGTCCAATTTCTACAGCTTTAACTAGTGTCTCATTTAACTAGTCCAATCTTCTCCAAATTTTACTCCAATTGTCCCAAATTTCAATATCATTTTCTCACCAATTCTAAGATCATCTCCAAAATTCTTCAATATTTTTTGACTCTTATTTCTATTACCATCTATTAATTAACTTACCACATGGCATTTTTTCTAGTCCAATAATACCCATAATTTTAGAAAATTCTCAAAATTTTCCAAAATTCCATATCAATAAATACACTCTTTAAATCAAATTTTCAGCATATATAAACTACAATTCTCAATAATAACATAATTTATATTCTAATTATACCCAGACAATGTCAATGAGTGCATGTACAGTCATTTTAATATGTGCAAAAATTCAAATTCACATGTGTGTATGCTAACAATATGCATGAGCATGAAATGTATTTTCCTAATCTCTCATTTCTATTTTCTTGATTACAAAAATTGTAGGTTCTAACCCTTAGTATGGAAACTGGAAGATGACATTAGAGGAGTTATACATGTATTTTGTAGTTTCTTTGACTTATAGAACTTTTGTATAAAGGATTGTAAACTTTCTCATGTTTGGTAATTTAAATATTTGTTTTAATGACTACAATGTAGACTTTTGTGAATGAAAGAGATGAAGTGTTAAGGTTACAAGTATTATGTATTCTTTATAATGCCATTTAAGAGATTATGTTTGCTCTAGCATACCATTGTCATAAGATATGTTCTTGAATGTCCTTTGGATGTTTGGGTATATATTCTATGGTAGTGGGATGTTACAAAGTCAGTAGTTTGACTATGAACCCTTTTATATGTAATGTTGCCATGCAATTCGTCCTTTCACCATATGTACCCCAGTTCAGAGTATGGTCAAAGTGTCAACTCCCACTACACTGATTACATCACATATAGTCTAAGTGTTATTAGATCTTGTCCTAAGGATCTCATTACTCTATGTATCATTGAAGAGTCTCTTCATGACACATATCTGCTCCAGCTAGAGGCTCCAGAGTAATGAGCCCGACAAGAGGTCGTAGGTATCATCTCCTTCTATCAGGTGTAGTGAATACCCAATCACCAACCTATAAGTAATGTTGGACCCCGAAAAATTTTTCTTTAAAAGTAAGCATGACTTAAATTAATTTTGGAGTTTTGATAGATTTAATTTTGGAACTACACTTATGTCAAGGTTAGTGGGATTTGTTGAATTGGTAAGTGGAAATTAAAATGTTAATACAATAAGGATGTTCAAAGGCATTTTGGCATATTACTTTAGCATAAAAGAGCATAAGTTTATAAGAAAGAGTAAGATGGACTTTTTAGGCCCATTAAAGATACAAATGGGATAAGAATGTGTTGGTTGCTTGTGAGCTAGAGAAAATCATGAATTGAAGAGGGAGAAGAGAGAGAGAAAAATGAAAGTAAAAGAGAAAGGAGAAAGGTTTCGGTGAAAGAAAGAAAGAAGACAAATCAAACGTATTAAGGTGGGTAAACCATCTTTTCTTCTTACTTTGTTAAAGGAAAATAGTTAGTGTAGGGAATGAAAAAGGTTGTGTGGAAAGAAGATGGAGTAAGAGAACCCAATTGATTTTTAGGGTTCCTAAACTAGGTCTGGGTTTTCTATCCTAAATAGGTTTTGGGTAAGTTAGATTTGAGTTCATTTTATGTTTGGTTGAAATTTTTGTAATGTTTGAAGTTTTTGAGTTTATTGGAAAGTTGTTTTGAATGGAACCTTGGTTATTATAGGGAACCAAGGAAACCTTAACCAAGAGCAAAGGGAAAGGCAAGTTTGACTTAGTTGTCGCAAGCTATTTAGGTGGGTAATGTATTTATAGTTTTTGTGTGATTGGGCAAATTCTTGCCTATGTGTGTGTGTGTGTGTTTGTATGTTTGATATTGACTCATTGTAAATGCTAGAAATGCATGATGAAATATGTCTGCTGTTGCACCTTGATAGAAGCCATAATATTCGGTATTGTATGAAAAAATGAAAAAATTTGGTGTTCCTATCCCCTTCTCTGAGCCATTTGATTCGAGAAGATTGCTTAAAGAAAGATTCCTGATCATCTAAAGCACTTATTAATTCATTAATGGCTTCTAACTCCCTAGCCATCAAGAGGGAAGAGTTGGGCAAAATTCTCATTTGGTCTTGAATATTGTTATGAATAACATGACATCTCTCTACTTTGTCATTCACTTCACCAACCTACTTATTGTTAAGATTTTTAAGGGCTTTTTTAACCAACTTAAGCTTTGACATTACACAAAATATTGGAGTTCCCTATATCTAAGAGGACCACGCATTATATCTAAGAGGACCACGCATCCTCTACTGTTGAAGTAAATTAGACTGATTAACTAGAAAGTTTGAAAACCTAAAGGGAGAGGATCTCTTATGCTGACTTGTTAAGGACCTAACCATTATAGGAGAGTGATCTGATATGTTTGGATTATGAATGACACTATAAGAACTGGGAAACCTAGAGCTCTATGCCGAATTAATGAGTGTTCTATCAAGCTTCCTAGCAATAAAGAGATCTCCATATTGCTTGTTGTTCAAAGTAAAACTTGGACCACTTGAATTGACATCAAATAAAGCAAAATCCTCCACATATTTTCTAAAATCACCAATTCCATACATAGCCGAGGGATTCATGGGTTCTACCTCATGAGAGAACAGAATTGTTGGGACACGACTTCGGAGCCGAACCCCAACCGAAAAATGGAAAACAAAAACGAAGAATGAAGCGGAGGAACAAATACGAATCCGAAAGAACGAAAAATAAACGAAATGGGCCGAAAGCAAACGAAATCACAACGGATCCGAAAGCGAAACACAAAAAGAAAACGAATCGAACAAACGGATCAATCAAAAACATAAAGCGGGCGAAAACAAAATGCGAATTGGATCAAAGCAAATGAAAGCGAATCAAATACGAATTTCTGACATCCGCAGCGTAAACATAGAAAAACTTTCGCGTTGGAAACCTAAAGACTATCCCAATCCGAAACGGTATAAATTTTTTTCTTTCTTTTTCATTTCTTTCATCTTTGTTCAAACTCATTCAAATCAAAACAAACAATTTCCCCTTTTTGGAAATTCAACCTTATACAAATCTCAATTCGTATTAAGCTTCTTAACATGCACTTTCTCAATCTCATCTTATTAACAAAATCATATATCTTATTCTTTTCTTTTTTTGTCATAAAAATTTCGGCAGCATAACGGCTGCATTCTAACTAACCCAAAACCTGAAAAGTGTTTAAAACACACTTCTATATTTCTCAAACAATAACCAGTAATCATCGAACTCCTCCCGTCCGGAAACTCAGCACAAACAAACACAATCCTATTTCTAAAATACTTCAATAAACCTCAATCCACAATCCGAAATCATCCATATTCAAATCATACTCATATCTCAATTCAATCTATAATACACATTTAAATGCAACCCAATCATATTCATAAACAATTCCATTATTCACATCCATATACAAGTCTTATAAGTCAAATACCTCATGAAATAAACGCTTACAATACACTGATGGCATTCCAAGCCATATACAAATACCAATAATCATAAACCCAAGTAC